>OX596076.1:48539703-48994703 GCA_951394005.1 Protophormia terraenovae | reverse complement strand
ATCTATCTATCTATCTATCTATCTATCTATCTATCTATCTATCTATCTATCTATCTATCTATCTATCTATCTATCTATCTATCTATCTATCTATCTATCTATCTATCTATCTATCTATCTATCTATCTATCTATCTATCTATCTATCTATCTATCTATCTATCTATCTATCTATCTATCTATCTATCTATCTATCTATCTATCTATCTATCTATCTATCTATCTATCTATCTATCTATCTATCTATCTATCTATCTATCTATCTATCTATCTATCTATCTATCTATCTATCTATCTATCTATCTATCTATCTATCTATCTATCTATCTATCTATCTATCTATCTATCTATCTATCTATCTATCTATCTATCTATCTATCTATCTATCTATCTATCTATCTATCTATCTATCTATCTATCTATCTATCTATCTATCTATCTATCTATCTATCTATCTATCTATCTATCTATCTATCTATCTATCTATCTATCTATCTATCTATCTATCTATCTATCTATCTATCTATCTATCTATCTATCTATCTATCTATCTATCTATCTATCTATCTATCTATCTATCTATCTATCTATCTATCTATCTATCTATCTATCTATCTATCTATCTATCTATCTATCTATCTATCTATCTATCTATCTATCTATCTATCTATCTATCTATCTATCTATCTATCTATCTATCTATCTATCTATCTATCTATCTATCTATCTATCTATCTATCTATCTATCTATCTATCTATCTATCTATCTATCTATCTATCTATCTATCTATCTATCTATCTATCTATCTATCTATCTATCTATCTATCTATCTATCTATCTATCTATCTATCTATCTATCTATCTATCTATCTATCTATCTATCTATCTATCTATCTATCTATCTATCTATCTATCTATCTATCTATCTATCTATCTATCTATCTATCTATCTATCTATCTATCTATCTATCTATCTATCTATCTATCTATCTATCTATCTATCTATCTATCTATCTATCTATCTATCTATCTATCTATCTATCTATCTATCTATCTATCTATCTATCTATCTATCTATCTATCTATCTATCTATCTATCTATCTATCTATCTATCTATCTATCTATCTATCTATCTATCTATCTATCTATCTATCTATCTATCTATCTATCTATCTATCTATCTATCTATCTATCTATCTATCTATCTATCTATCTATCTATCTATCTATCTATCTATCTATCTATCTATCTATCTATCTATCTATCTATCTATCTATCTATCTATCTATCTATCTATCTATCTATCTATCTATCTATCTATCTATCTATCTATCTATCTATCTATCTATCTATCTATCTATCTATCTATCTATCTATCTATCTATCTATCTATCTATCTATCTATCTATCTATCTATCTATCTATCTATCTATCTATCTATCTATCTATCTATCTATCTATCTATCTATCTATCTATCTATCTATCTATCTATCTATCTATCTATCTATCTATCTATCTATCTATCTATCTATCTATCTATCTATCTATCTATCTATCTATCTATCTATCTATCTATCTATCTATCTATCTATCTATCTATCTATCTATCTATCTATCTATCTATCTATCTATCTATCTATCTATCTATCTATCTATCTATCTATCTATCTATCTATCTATCTATCTATCTATCTATCTATCTATCTATCTATCTATCTATCTATCTATCTATCTATCTATCTATCTATCTATCTATCTATCTATCTATCTATCTATCTATCTATCTATCTATCTATCTATCTATCTATCTATCTATCTATCTATCTATCTATCTATCTATCTATCTATCTATCTATCTATCTATCTATCTATCTATCTATCTATCTATCTATCTATCTATCTATCTATCTATCTATCTATCTATCTATCTATCTATCTATCTATCTATCTATCTATCTATCTATCTATCTATCTATCTATCTATCTATCTATCTATCTATCTATCTATCTATCTATCTATCTATCTATCTATCTATCTATCTATCTATCTATCTATCTATCTATCTATCTATCTATCTATCTATCTATCTATCTATCTATCTATCTATCTATCTATCTATCTATCTATCTATCTATCTATCTATCTATCTATCTATCTATCTATCTATCTATCTATCTATCTATCTATCTATCTATCTATCTATCTATCTATCTATCTATCTATCTATCTATCTATCTATCTATCTATCTATCTATCTATCTATCTATCTATCTATCTATCTATCTATCTATCTATCTATCTATCTATCTATCTATCTATCTATCTATCTATCTATCTATCTATCTATCTATCTATCTATCTATCTATCTATCTATCTATCTATCTATCTATCTATCTATCTATCTATCTATCTATCTATCTATCTATCTATCTATCTATCTATCTATCTATCTATCTATCTATCTATCTATCTATCTATCTATCTATCTATCTATCTATCTATCTATCTATCTATCTATCTATCTATCTATCTATCTATCTATCTATCTATCTATCTATCTATCTATCTATCTATCTATTTATTTATTTATTTATCTATTTCTTTCCAGAGCTTTCTGAAGCTCCCATAAGACGTAGAAAATTACGCTTACTTATAAAACTTTTCGTCCCACAAATTTTAAAAATTCATGGACCGGAGATATGGATTTATATATTATTTCCAAAGCATTTTTTTTTTTTTCTAAAAAAAATTTTGTCACTTACTTCTTTTTGTATTGAAAATAGTGGGGCCAAAAAGTATTGAGAATGTCCCAGTGTTACATATACGTAACACTTTCTTTTTCCACTTTCTACTTTTCATCATACACGACTTAAATATTTTTAAACAATTAAATAAACAAATTTGATTTGTTTTCTTTTAGTATACGCAAAAAAAAAATTGAACTTTATATTATTAAATTTTTTGACAATATAGTGTCGCGTTATATATACGTAACAGTGGGTTAAAAATTTTCTAAAACACGGAATTTATTTCATGCGTTCATCATAAATCGACAGCTGGTCACATCACATTTGTGTAAAACTTTTGTATATTTTAAAGTCCATATTTAAGTCGTTATTGTCTCAGTTAATAATTATGAATTCTTGGAATTATTGGAACTAAAGAATTTTCTAACCAGCAACCATTATCTTGAAATATTGTTTAAACAAAAAATAATAAAAATGAATTAAGTAAAATTTAACAAGTTTTAACAGAAATTAACTAATTTTAAATGCAACAATTAAAACTAATATTGGTACAGCTGAATTGGTCACATTTCTTATAGATATTAAAAAAATCACACTGTGTGAGAGTCTAAAGTGTGTGCGTCTATTATGTATGTATGGATCTGTATGATTCTAATTTCCATGAGTCGGCATGTTTTCTGTGGAAAAGAAAAAAAATTTACAAGATATAAGCTGAATTTTTACTGTGGCGGCTGTTAATTTGTGTAATTATTCACTTACTGCAACAGAGTCATGATAAAGCCAACCTTCAGGCTGAGAAAGATTCTCAACGCTTTTTTCATCTTTTCTTTGAGGTTTTATACATATTTATTTTTTCATTTTCTTTATTTTAATTTAACACGCATGTCATGTTTGTACGAGTACATGGTACATCCACGTACTCTCAATTACCATCATCGACACAATAATAATCTTCCTACGTAATAATTCGCATCGTCTTATACGTTGTCGTCATCGTCATCGTCATCTTCATCAGCACCATCATCATCATAAATATCGCCACCACCACCACTATCAAAGGCAACTATCAACTGAAACATCAGCGGCCGACTGCCAACCAACCATCTCTATTCACCGCAATTCGACAGCGTCATTCCGCATCGGAAGTATTTATCTAGTCATTAAATAGATGCTGTTAAGTTGTTATTTTAAATGATTGAATTGTGTCAATCATTTAGGATTCTAAAGTAAGGGGAGAACAAAGAAAAAATATATTTTTCAGCGGTAAATAGTTATTTTTGAAATTAAAATTATTATCCAACAATAATATTGTTAAGCTATTAAATGTTATATTTGAGGAGTCGCAGATCAAAACGTAGTTTTTTCATAATCTTAATTTGCTGGGAAATTTAGAATTAATTTTTTCGTTCCCTTAAAAAGCGGTTTGAATCCAGAAATAGTAAGTAAGAATAACCCAGCAAAAACTTTACTTACCCGGTAAGCCAACATATTACATTGTTAAAAAGCGGTAACTACTTATAATTCGGGTGAAAAACTCATTACATTTATATGGCGATGTCCACGAATTCATGGGTCCCCATTATTAAAGTACTTATTTTAAACAATCAAATAAGTAGTTAATCAAATTCTACAAAACTACAAAACTACAAAATTGATGAAAAAAAAATAAAATAAAAACAAAAAGTTGCCTCAACTGAGATTTGAACCTAGGCTAAAACTCTCGCTCATGTTTCATAGACTACTATCTTACTCACTACGCCATGTATACGTTAAAATTTGCGTGCGTTGTAAATAGTTTTAACATACCAATAGAAATTAAAATAATTTCGTAAAAAAATAGATGTGTTTAGTTTGGGTTTGAACCGTGAACCTGCTGAGTGCTACTCAGTCGCTCTAGCCAACTGAGCCATTGCAGAACTAAATGAACTTGTTGTTTACTGGTAAGTAGTTATTCCACTACTCCAAGAATTTAGAAATATAATGATAACTCATTACCAGGTAATGAGTCATTACCAAAAGCCAAAAAATTTTTGCTGGGAACTAACAAAAACTTTTGTTCTTAAGAAGAATATACCTCTTAAAATCAAAAAAATGTATAAAAAAGTGCAATTTTGTCTGCAAAAAGTAATTTTTTTGCAGAAAAAAGTGAAAAAATTATCATATCAAAGTTTTTTCTGGTAGAGTTCAACCCATTGAATACAAAAATAATCAAAAAGCAATTTCTGAAAAATGCAAAAAAGTACGTTTTGTTCTGCGACTCCTCATTTGTTATTACAAGTAAATACAAATAAAAGAATATCTTTTGGAATTCCTTAAAATTGTTTACCATTGTGGTTTATAATATATTTTATTTAAATAAAATTATAGAAACTTTGGATAATGTAAACTACGATATTATTGTTTATTCCCTTCACCACAGGTGTTAACAAATTTTTTAATTTTTATAACAGAAAATGTCATGACATTCACCATCTAAGAAATACAAATATCATATAATATCTTTCAGAAAATTTTAAAGTCATTATATGAGCATTTCTCCTTTTGTTAATTTAAAGAAGCTGGCCTTATTCCATGAATTACAAGTTCATGGATTTGTATGTGTCGACAATATAACGAGTCAAAGCTAAATTGCAAAAATTCACCACTGGCTTTCTCGAGGCATATTTGCTACGTTTCAGTGATCGAAATATTTTTTAAAATCATTATGCAGTGGTAAAATACGAATTTTCAAAAATTTAAAAGCAATTTAAAATTTCTCTTTTGTATTAGACATTGATATGTTAGCATTCGTTTCAGTCCTTTTGATTCTGACTATCTATTCGTTACTTCCACTTTTTATAAATTTCTGAAATGACCAAAAATGGCGAAACTACCCCAACCAATGAAATTAATTCGCCAAGTGATGTGGGCAGATTCGTTGGCATATGCATAATTGGGGGATTCACAACATAGCTGTTCATTGTGAATATTTTCAATCAAAATATTTGTTAAAAATAAATTATTTTAATATTTTATTTATATTTTTAGAATTAAATTTCTTTAAAATTATTTTATACTCTTTGTAATATGATTTTCAGTTACTTGAAATTAATTTGAATAAAAATTATTTAAATATTATTCCATTTGTTAACAAGTTAGATAAAATAATATTTCCACAAAAGTATTCGAATAAAAATTTATAAAATATAAATCAAATTCTTAAGTCTTTAACTAATTTTAAAATATATTTTATTTCTTTAGTTTGAATACAATTGTTCTTTATTTTATTTTCCATTTTAAAAATAAAATAATATCTGTTTTAAAACATTCAATTTTTTTTATTCATAGAAAACTTTTGAATATTTTTATTCAACATGAATTTGTTTGAATAGTTTTAAATTTACTTTGAAAAAGAAAAATAAGTAAAATATTTTTTTTATACTTGAATATTTGAAAAAATTTTATAATTTTTTGTTATTCAAGCCTTTTGAGACTGAATATTTTTATTTTTTGGAGTTTTTGTTGAATAAAATAATAAAAATATTTATTTTAAATGTTTCTATTTGAATATAAAGTTTTTGAATAAAAATCAGAAAAATTTGTTGAAGTTTTTTTATTTAAATAAAATACATATGAATATTATTAAACTTTAAAATAGTCAAATAAAAAACTTTTGATTATCTTCTTATAAAAATATATTTGTTTTTCTTTTGGTTAAATAAAATATTTTAATTTTTAATTTATTTTGTTCAATCAGATACAAATTTATAATAAATTCAATTGTTTTAGTAAAAATAGAAATCCTTAATATTTTTATTCAAAAGATAATAGATTGATTAACAAATATTTTTTAATTAGAAATAAGAACTAGAAATGAAATAAAAAGTATTTTTATTTTTTATTTCATTCATAAGTTACAGCTATGATTCACAAGGTGTGCTATCATGTTATATTGTCATAATATCGTAAAATTTTACAATAGAGAAGCAATAACAATATACATATTTTTTTCCATTGAACAAAATATCGCATGATGTTCAAAACAAGAGAAAAATAGAAAATCGTTACTTGAAATTGCAAGTAAGGGTATATGAAAATATCTACGTTATCTATAAAATGCTTTTGTATGATTGTAATAGACCTCAAAAAATAACCTCAAAATCAGATAGAAGGATTATTTTATAGGCAAAAAATTACCCTTTCAATCCTCTGAAGCTATTTCAGCTGAAATTTTTGATGGAATAGGTCCGAAAAGAGTTCGCCTTCGTTTTGTGCAGTATCTCAATATATCCCAGTACACATATGCATTTATTGTATTTATCAATATGATAAATAGGACCATTTGAATTTAATTAAAATCATTCCCAAATAATTATATTTTCACCTCACTCTGATTTGTGAACTTAGCATGGAATTTTTTCTATAAAAGGTAGCGAACACTTAATATTACGTCTCTCCATTTTTTTTTTTCGGCTTGTAAATTCGGACTAAAGTAAATTCATTTTTAGAAGTTTTAACAGTATCTTAAAATTTTCTATACGCATTGATAGAACTTTTCTGGCAATTTTTTCCGGAAATTACATTAAAAATTATAGCAGAAATAGCCTTCAAAGAAATGAAGGGGTCCCTTTTTTGCCTATACAGCAATCCTCCTGTCCTTTTCTGGGGTTTTTTAAGAGGTCTAATACGACTTTATGTCATTTATTTTTTTACATAATTCATTTTGCGTAAAATGTAGGTGTCTTTCTGAGCCTTTTCTTATTCTATAATGTAAAAATAATCAAAAAAGTACAATAGAATTCGATTTAATATAAAAAAATTTGAAATAAATTAACTGTACCTATTATTATGAGCAGCAATTTTTGGTATTTAATCGAAAACGTATGTGTAAATTAATTTGTATGCATATACTTACCATATTTTTCATTAAAGTATCATTTCCAGATCAAATTGTTTACTAAAGGAAAAAATTCGAAGTATTTCTGAAGAATTTTCCAAAGTTATCGTCACTTTATTATCATCCCACCAGGTGCATCTATTATTTTGAACAGATGTGTATATGTGATGTTTTGTTTAACTGAAAAAATAAACAAAAAATAATATTAATAAAACTACACAGAAAAAAGCAAAAAATCAAATCAATCACCAAATATGTTAAGAAATAAGGAGTGCGTTCGAAAAAATCTTAAAATATATAATATTCAATAACTTGGAAATGGTTGATCTTAGAGTTTTCATTCTTTTTTTATTTAATTGATAATTTATTACAGATCACAGAAAAATATAACGTTTATAGTTCTAACCACTAATTATGAACTTGTAGACCATTTTTGGTAACCCTTCCGTTGGAGATTTGATAGTTGATTCAGTCACTTTTTTGCAACAGTGTGCACATCTTCTTCTAAAATTTTCGGTATTTTGGGACACCTTTTTTGTGCTTTTCCATTAAATTTTCACAAAAGCTCAATATCTCTCCACTTGTCTAAGCTATGTACAATTTTTAAATTTTACCTCTCCTGGTACAAAAACTATGTTATTGTTTTGGTACCACTCCAGAGCTTTCTTACCATAGTGACATGATACCAAAAATATGTGGACACGTTGTGCTCTCTTACGAAAGGAAGAAGTCTTTTTTGCAAATATTCCTTTATGCATATTTTGGTATTTATAGTTCCAAATGTTTCAAATGACTTTCCTGTTTTGCCGCAACTGCAAATAGCTTGTTATACCAGAAATTTTGTAAGAAATTTTCTCTACTTTTGGGTCCTAAAATTACCTTTAACATTGCCTCGAGCATTAACAATAAAAAGTTTATACACATAAGCTGCGAAAATTCTTCAAGCACCTACGTTTCTTCTTCAATTATACAATATGAAAATTTTTGTATGAAATTTGGTTTTAATTTCCGTGTCCTATTCTTGGCTTCTAAATTTTTTGCAGCATTAATGTTTGGAACTTTTTGGACTTGAAATGTTATCAACTCTGCATTAGCTTTAAATTTTCGCACCAAATAGTCGAAGCACTGAGATAACTGAGCTGCTTTTCTACCAGATGTGTTAGGAGTTCCTTTCAATATGCTTTCAATTGTCTGGCCTTTCCAATATCATTTACTTAAACTTTTACTTCCCCTTTTAAACTTTTCTTATTTACATCAAAGTTGTATCAAATAAGTCGAAAAAGATAATGTAAACATAGTTCGAAGCAAAATTTTTTTCGCATAAATATTTAGAGTAATGAACGGAGAATATATCATTAAAACCTTCAATTTATCTATCTCTAACTTTAGGCATAATTTTCAGTCCGAGTTTAGGAAATGACATTAAAGTCGATAAAAACGAGTGATTGCTTTCAAAACTAAACATGTTACTTTAACACTGAGGAGAGGAAACTGCCCGTCCGTTAAACTCAATAATATTGTTATTTCTCATTCTGATTAAAGTATGATCCAGAGTGCCTTTTGTCATTTTCAAAGTGCAATACATTTGACTATTAAATGGAAAAAAATAGTTCTAATTAATTGTATATTTGACTAATTGATTACACTGGTTGACAAAAAAAAATTTTTCGTGCTCCTTCAAAAAAAAAAATATATATATATATATGGACTAGATGGAATACCGCATGCTAAACTCGAATCTGCTTTCAGTTTTTTTTTTTTTCCATCAGGTAGATATATACGAGTAAATAAAGCAACGTATCATAAAAATGTATGCACAAATCTTGATTGCATTCACAGTTAAGTTACCTACAATTAAGTAGAAATACACTACTTAAAAAAAAAGTTTTTTTTTTTTTTTTTGTCTTTTTGTTAATCCATGCCACATTGGACCTGAAGTTTGTAGGGGTCGTTTATATGGGAAAAAGTTCTCCTTAAAAATTTGAATTTTTTATAATTTTGAACTTTGTATTTTAAAGGTTATACTTGTCCAATTTTGTTGAAAACTTCGGAATGTTATTATATAATAAATTTGATCAGTTGAACAAAAGCTGAATTTATATCTAAAAAACTGCAAAAAAATAATTTTTGCCGAAGTCCGCAGAATTCAAATCGCGGGTACGGCTTAATTGTAACATTTTTGGTGTTTTCATTTATTAAAAGGAATTTTAGTAATAAAAAAATCTAAAATTTTGCATGAAAATGTTTTTTTTTTTTTTTTTTTTTTTGACTCTTCGAAACTATTGAGCACATAAAAAAATTAAGTTTGGGTGATTTGAAGATATTTTTAGTACGCATCTTTTGGTGTATCACTTATATCAATCGTACACACCGTTATGATGAAATATACTAGAGTAATGGTCTTACTATGGGCAAAATATTAGACATGCCCATAAAAAAAAATCCAGACCTGATGGAAAAAACTTAAAGCAGATTCGTGTTTAGCACGTCAAAATACTTCAAGTCCAACTATTCCTCTATGCTGGAGGATTTGTTTGTCGACCAGTGTTATACAAGTTTATAGAATTTAAGTAGAATTTCCTATTATTTGCTCATAATAATAGTTAATTTATTTCTATTTTTTTTTTTTTTTTTTTTTTTTTTTTGTTTTAAGTCGAATTCTATTGTACATTTTTGATTATTTTACATAATAGAATAAGAAAAGTTGCATTTGAATTGAAAAAATTATAAAGAAGTTGTATTCTGACACAGAAAACGGGAAGAAATAATCAGTGCATCAAGTTGCTTGAAATGGCAAAGGAAGATAACTATATTTTGCACAAAATGCCTTATATAAAAAATAAATGTTAGAAAATCCTATAATTATCTATCAAATTAGATATAAAAAAGAAAATCAGTTAAAAACTGTTAAAGCTATTACGCATTCCCCAGACCATTAATGTGTTTTTGGACACCTGTGTAAGGATTGTACAACGAAATTTTTAATGTTTTGATAAATTTTTTAAAAAAGGCTATTTACAATAAAATTTTAACCATAATTACTGAAAATTAAGTTATTGTTTCTCAAGAATAATTCAAACCCCTTTCCAATCTTGGTTAAAACATGTTTATTTATTTCAAGACTATTTCAAAACTCATGATTCAAACTTTAATAAATTTGGTTAGACAAATTATAAAAATAGTTCAAATAAAACTATGCAGTTTTATAGACAACACCAGGAAATAAAACTGAAAATGAATTAGGTCAATATCTTGTACAATTAAGCTGTACCCGCGATTTGAATTCTGCGGATGTCGGCAAAAATTATTTTTTTGCAGTTTTTTAGATATAAATTCAACTTTTGTTCAACTGATCAAATTTATTATATAATAACATTCCGAAGTTTTTAACAAAATTGGACAAGTATAACCTTTAAAATAAAAAGGTCAAAATTATAAAAAACTCAAATTTTTAAAGAGAACTTTTTCCCATATAAACGACCCCTACAAACTTCAGGTCCGATGTGGCACGGATTAACAATATACGATTTCACTAGTATTTTACAAAGTAGGTTTTTGCAGCCCAAAGAACGACTCTAGGGGGAGTTACGGTCAAAATCCGAAATTTGATAAATTTTGGTGCAGTGTAATTTCACATACCATAGTATTCATTTGAATAGGCGACTTACATGGTGTCGTCATATATAAACCAAGAGAGTTAATGTGAAATTAAAAGCTTCCAGCCTTCATTGTTTAATCAAAAAACAATAAAAACTCAGCCTTGACAATAAAATCCATTTATTTTTTTTATGCCATCGCTAATTAGTTTCAATACTTTTTTTAAGATGCAATAAATAAATAAAAAAAAACATTTAAAAAAATGTTAATCCCAAAAGTCAGCCAAAATGAAATAGTGTTCATATGTATAAATACTTATGTGTTTAAATTACTCTTAAATTTGAATAAATTTCTAATTCTGTCGACTACTTTTTATTCCTTTTCTACAATTTCTAAATTCTTTAATAAAAATCTGTCATAAATTTGAAATTCATCTACAGGTCACACATGTTGTTATTTTATTTTTTTGTTAAACAACAATGTATGTTAGTTAAATAATGATGCCAAAAAATCTATAAAGACGTATTGTTTTTTAATATTTTTCTTTTTTTTTTGCTTTCAAGGTGTGGTATTTTTTATTTTTTTAAATGAAACTGCAACAACAAGAAACGTAATAACAACAGCAGCAGCATTAATTCATACAAAATAAATTACAGGTACACATTTCTAAGTATTGCTGATGTTACTTCTTTGGCTGACAAATTCATTAGAAAAACAAACGCACAGAATGTTAAACAAATCACATAAATCTCTATAGAATCGTGAAAATAGAACAGAAACCCATAAATAGTTATTGAACAAATGCAACAACAAAAACAACAAAAGTCAATAGTAAAAGAAATAAGTTCCCCCAAAAGCAGTCAGTCAGTAAATAGTGTTAATGTAAATGTAAAAATATTAAAACCACACTTGTTGCCACAAACACTAAATATATACATACATGTACATATGTATATTAGGGTGGACCCAAAATGAAAAGTATTGATAATCCCAGCTCAAATGAAAATCTACTTAAATCTAAGATACTGTTACTCAAAATTTTCGTCCTGACATTATCCTTTCGTGAGCTAGATCAAAATGAAAAATGGTCCTTTTCTTGGGTTTTTCATGGTCCTTTTCTTGGGTTTTATTTCATGAAATGGAAATAATTATGAAATGAAATTTCACATGATTATAGTAGAAGTATAGGCGAGTTTAAGTTTTGAACTTGGACCATATAGACATACAGGGACCGATTTGAAAGAAAATATGTTGAAGTCTTTTTGCAAAAAACACTGAGAAGGGATGGATTTGTGACTTTTTGCATATTTTTCATTTTTAATAATGCAATAAAATTCTTATTAGTTAATAGTTTTGAATAAGATTTTACATCTAAATAGATTTTTTAATGTTTAATTTCATGCGCTATTCACTTTTTTAGATTTGTCTAAGAAAATCCCGTAATTCCCAAAAAACTAAATTTCCAACAATGAGATGTTTTACTTTTTTGCTATATCTTTCCAACCGATATCGGGGAGCAAAAATTTCTATTACAAAAGAATTAAAAACACTTTAACCTATATAAAAAGTACAACTTTTTTTTTTTTTTGATTCCAGCTTTGCGATTTGAGAAATTAAGGCAAAAATTCGAAATTTGTTGGAAAAATAGGTCAAATTTGGGAAACCCTGGTTCTCGCAAAAATCAATTTCAAAAAGCACTTTTTCCACTAAAATATTTTATGTTTAGTTATCTTTCAGAAGAATATAAAAATTATATATGTCACCTAAGAAAATTTGTATATAACGGAAAAAGAATATGACCACTTTTTTAGCAAAAAAACGGGAAAAAATCTACTTTTTTTTAAAGTTCAACTTTAAATGCCTGTAACTTTTGACTCTGTAAATATTTTTTCAAATTTCTTTGCACAATTTTTCTATTTGTTGTTAATGAAATGAAAAAATTTAAGAAAAATCTTGTGAAAGTTGGACCCGCTGTAGGGAAAAAACTTCACCAAGACAAACTAAAAAGTTAAATTTTTAATCTTTGAAGCTACATCTCTACTATCACCATGTGAAATTTCACGGAAATCGGAACAGCCGTTCCGAAATTCCATAATTATTTCCATTTCATTTTTTGAATCGCACACTGTGCGATGTGAAAATTTAGTAACGCAAGAAAAACTTTTGGGCGCGCATTTAATGACGTAACAAAAAATTAGAATCAGATCCAAAAATGTTCAAAATTTTAAAATTTTTCACAAACAATTTGGATGTTTGAATTTTTTACACATAAATATTAAAAAAAAAAAAATAGAACCAAAATAATACGATATAATCCTATAGTAGTTTTACAGAAACGTATTTTTCCGTTTTTTAAAATTCGAACTAGATTGAAATTTATTAGAATTTTTTAATATATAATTTCTTTCATTTACAAATATTGTTAACATATATATATCATATATTGTTAATATATATATATATATATATATATATATATATATATATATATATATATATATATATATATATATATATATATATATATATATATATATATATATATATATATATATTCACAATTTTAAAGAATTTTTAATGATATACATATAACATTTCATACTTCTATTAACAAACAACTAAATAAATTAAGTTTTAGTGAAATAATCACAAGATTTATGCTAATAAGGGTATTTGTTTACAATTATGACCGAAAAGTAACACACAGAGAGCGATTTTTTCTTTGTGATTTACTTACATTAACAAATTACTCTCTGTGAGTAACAAATAGTAAACAAAGACACTTCTTAGAATAATTTTTGTGGGCATTTCACTTAAACTTAATTTATTTCGTTGTTTGTTAATAGAAGTAAAAAGTGTTATACATCATTAAAAAGCTTATAAAAATACACGTATTTTGATGTTAAATTCTTATACAAAATCCTTTTCGTATAAAAGCATTTGAATATAAAAGGATAACAATAAGTAGAATAAAGTAAATTTTGATATGAGCTGCAAACATCAATACCTTATTTTCTCTCCATACAAATAGGGCCACCCTAATATATGTAGTAAGTATACGCACCCCCTGTGTAACTACAATTACAGCGGCAAGCGATTAAATATGTTAAATAATGTGATAAAAATGAGAGATTTCATACTTCAATTGCTGCAATAATACTAAATGATTATTATTTAGCATTTATTTCTTAAATATTTAATTTATTTTAAGCTTTTATTTGGTAAAATAGCTTTAGATTATGTTATTATAGTTTGACACCTTAATTATAATTTATTTTGAAAATTGGCTTTTGAAATTAAAAACAAGGAATAAATCGAAAAATTATTATATAGAGAACACCAGCAGTGCTACATAAGAGCAAGTGTAATACTTAGACATACATAAAACAATATCAGCCATTTAAAAGTCTATACATCCCATTCCATCTATCCAATGATTTCATCCATCTTTCCATGCAACACATCTTGCAACACTCATTCAGAAAGAATAGAAAGAAAAAAACAAACAAACGTACACTCACACATTACAACGGAATAATGTTTGGATTCGTATGCGTCTTAAAAGAGATTGAATGGATGATGACTTCAAAAGAATGTCGACACATTTAAATGGTCAACTTAAGCTGGCACATACAGTCTGTTTTGAAAATAAACAGGCAGGCTAACAGACAGACAGACGGACGGATAGCCAAACATATCGACTGCTAAACAGACAGATAGATAAACAACTCATTTTGATTCCAGTCAAGAACATGATGATAATTTACACGTTTTACGCAAAGACTTTAGCCATAGTTTGAAATTTGAAATAGAAATGGAATGAATAGTTGTATAAAGAAAATAGAAATGACATTTTAAAACACAAATGAAAAACAGAACATCTCAATGTCTGTCAAACAATTTTTTTCTTTCTATTGGAAGAAAACAACGGATATACAGAGTATCCACATTCAAGTGTAAACTTTGTATTGATCATTTGTTATTGTGTAGGGGGATAATATATTTTCGCAAAACATCAATGATGTCAATGGTAAGACTTTTGTTAAGATATTTCCAGAGTTAAATTTCTTCAAGAACAGGTAACATATCTTCTATACATATAATTTCCTAAGCATTTTTCTTTTTCCAGAGCTTTCTGAAGCTCATAGACATAGTAAGAAATTGAATTTCGGCTTACAAATCCTAACATATTTTGATATTTTGGTTTATATATATATGTTTATATATGCCTCTCCAGAGCTTTCTAAAGCTTCCAGGTAACATAGAAAAAAAATTTGGCTTACTTATAAAACAGTTCGCCCTTCAAATTCTAACGGAGACAGATTTTAAAAATTCTATCAGCGAGCAGAGATAAGTAGATTTATATATAAATTCTTAAAATTTTTCTCCATCTAGAGCTTTTTGAATTTCGCAGACGACGTAAAAAAACTAAAAATCGTCTAACTTATAAAACTATTCGTCCTACAAATCCTAACAGAACTCGATTTTTTTATTAGGGAGCGGAGATTCGCATTTTTTATGTAATTTTTAAAGTCTGTTTTGGATTTAAGAAATTTAAATTTGCTATACTCATTGTTTGCTCTCCAAATTCTATTGTTTTAAAAAGTTCACTAATTTAATACTTCAATCACTATTATTCCATCATATTCTAAATCTTTAAATTTGATTAGGAAGAGAAAAGGTATCCAAATGTTGTTCATTTTTTTTTTTTTTTTTTTTTTTTTTTTTGAGATTTTCGGATTTGTTAGTGCATATTTTATATTAAGGGTACTTATTTAAATGCTTAAGTTTCTCTTTTATGTAATTGTGAAAATTTACGCGACATGTTTCATGAACGCCTCCTTTGAAATGTTACGCAATAATAAGGATAAGAAAATTATAATTCATTGTAAATTGTTGAAAAAATGTGTTCAAATCAAAGACACATGCAATCATTTTATTATAACACAAAAAATCGTCCCCATAGACAAATAGTTGGACTTGATGTATTTTGATGTGCTAAACACGAATCTGTTTTCAGTTTTTTCCATCAGGTCTGAATTTTTTTTATGGGAGTATCTAATATTTCGTCCATAGTAAGGCCATTACTTTAGTATATTTCCTCATAACTCAAGAACGGTGTGTACGATTGACATAAGTGATACACTAAAAGATTCGTACTAAAAATATCTTCAAATCATCCAAACTTAATTTTTTTATGTGTTCAATAGTTTCGAAGTTATTTTGAAATAAGTGCCCAAAAAAATCATTTTCATGCAAAATTTTAGATTTTTTTGTTACTAAAATTTATTTTAATAAATGAAAACATCAAAAATATTAGAGTTTATCATATTTAGCTGATAATGCTGCGAACAAAATAAGGTATGTATCTTCAAAATTAATGCACAAATCGTGATTTTATTCACAGTTAAGTAAAAAAAACGAGAGAAAAAGATATAGTCGGTCAAGCCCGACCATATGATACCCTACACCATTGTGTACATTTTAATTCGGGGAGGGGTCTTTTATTAGACCAATGAATAATTAATAATATTACCTCGATGTTAACATTTATATGAATTTATTCACTTTTGGGTGATTCCTGAAAGAGGGCCTTATATGGGAGCTATGGTAAATTATGAACCGATCTTTGTAAAATTTGGCACTATCATTTATGTTCATATAAAACTTATTTGTGTCGAATATTAACTTGATACTAACATTTTAATGGGATTTATGCCCGTTAAAGTGATTTTCTGAAAAGGAGTTTATATGGGAGCTATGGTTAATTATCGACTGATCTTTTTAAAAATCGGCACACTTATTAAGACTTATATGAAACTTATATGTGCCAAATTTCATTAAAATATTGATCGTTAAACCCTTTTCCGGGAGGACATTTGTATGGGGGCTAGGTGAAATAATGAACCGATCATAACCTATTTCAATAAGCTTCGTCCCTGGACTATGAGAAACCTGTGTACCAAATTTCATTAATTTTGGTTCAAAATTGCGACCTGTAGTTTGATTACAAGATTTACATGGACGGACAGACGGTCAGACGGACAGACGGTCAGACGGACAGACGGTCAGACGGACGGACATCGTTAAATCGACTCAGAATGTGATTCTAAGTAGGGTATAAAAAATAATAATAATAATAATTTTTCGCTACTAATTACCAAATAACTACGAAAATATTAGCTGGATAAAAAATTATGTAAATTCAGCTCAAAGACAATTTAGATCACTATCTACTGGAGTTATCTTAATTTGACAAACAGTTCTCGAGTTGTACAAGTGTGGCTGCCTAAAAGCGGAGTCATAGTAGTCATGCCCATAAAAGAAAAATCAATACGTGATAGAAAAACAGTAAAAGCTGATTCTTATTTAGCACATTAAATACCATCTAATCCACCATTTTTTTTTTTTTTTTTTTAAGACAAAAAAAAAATTTTTACGACTAGTGTATTTCCACTTAACAGTAGGTATGCACGGGTATACTAACTTAAATGTGAATCCAATCAAGATTTGTGCATCAATTTTTATGATACGTGGCTTTATTTACTCGTAGTTTTGTCAGCTTTGAGATAAAGATGATAAACTGAAATATTTTTGATGTTTTCACTTTTAAAAAGAAGTTTTAGTAAAATAGAAATCTTGAATTTAGCATGAAAAAAAATTTTTCGGACACTTATTTCGAAATATCTCCAAAACTATTGAGCGAATAAAAGTTTGTTGGTAGAACGACTTAAAGCCAATTTTGCCAATTCCACATATTTTGGTGTATTATTTATATAAATCGTGCATACCGTTCTCGAGTTATAGCGAAATATACTCGAGAAATTGGCTTATTTAGACACGCCCATAAAAAAAATCTCGACCTGATGGGAGAAAATTGAAAGCAGATTCGAGTTTAGCATACGGAATTCCATCTAGTCCACATATCTATTATTTATTTATTTATTTTTTTTTTTTTTTTTTTTTTTTTTTTGAAGGAGCACGAAAAAAGTTTTTTTTTGTTGGCCAGTGCAATAAGCGTAAGAAAAAAATTTTAAATCTTGATTTAAAAATGTGCAATTAACAGAGCAATTTTCCGAGACAAAATAGTTGCAACCAATTTTTTCCAATCTATTTTTGTCCTGGTATTGTCTGTCTGACTCATAAACATACGTGAAAACAATTTCCACACATTTTCGAGGTATGATGGCCACTTTGAACTGGTAAAATTTTGACTTCGAATTCATTATTTTACCGCTCCTGCGATGTGAATAGGGCATTGTCGAAGTGCAATGTTTTGTACACTAAAATAGTGTACAAAATGTACAAATTTTTTTTCCAATAAAATTTTGTAAGTTTTTTCCGAAATTATATGCGAAGAAAATCGAAGTTCAATTGACTCATAATATGAAGTTGCACTACGACATTACGCTTTTTTATGGGATACATAATTACCATTATTCTTCTAAATGGGAGCGAATGGTGTTTAGAGGCGAGTTCTTTATAATTTGTAGTCTTCCATATTTCGAATAGCACGCTTTACGACAAAAACACTTGCTTTAATACATAATTTTTGTTTAATTTTTGACTCAGAATCAATAGAATTGGAGGCATTTCGAATGATGGATCTTCTGTCAGATTACGTTGCTACTTATACCTCTTTTCCTTTTTTTTTCTATAGCGAGACTAATTTCTTAAAAAGTTGCTGACAATATTTAGACTTAGCTCAATTTTTCTACGCCATATTTCATAGATTAAGTCTGAATTGTCCATACGCTATAATAAATTTTTTTTTTTTTTTTTTATATCGGAAAATTTTTATTTTTTTAAATTTTTATAGAAACAATAGAAACTAACTTGAAACTTGTTCAACAACTTGTTCATAAAAAACCTAACTCAACTGTCAAAAAAAAACCTAACTCTTTGTATGGCTTAGTAGAATTTTCTACAGAAACAGCGTTGTCAGATTTTTTAAGCCTCTGTCGCCAAATTGTTAATCAAAAATCGCCAAAATTTAATTTTATATCGTCAATTCCACGAAAGATTTATAAAAAATACCAATTTTACGGAGGGTCATTCGATTTTGTTCATATTTGTCATGCGCATACCCCATGGAGCTATTTAAATATCTCCATTTTTATTTTTTTGAATTTTGAAAAATTCGCGGATTTATTCGCGATTTTAATTTTTCTAAAAGTGAAAAAATGAAAAAAGTGTCTAGCTTTAAACACCAATATCTCTAAAAGTTTTTAACGGATTTTAATGATTTAAATTGCATATTTAAGAAGAATAAGTCCACTCTAAATGTAGTAATTTAAAAATAATATTTTCATTTAAAAATGCATTCATAATGCAAATGCAATTTTAGGATGCATTTTTGAAAAATTTCTACCCTTTTGATTTTAATTTTCTTTTAATATGTTAAAAAGCAATATCTTTACTATAAAATGCAAAAATAACTGTTCTGGGACAATAAAATCTACTATTTTTAATATTTTTTTCAACAAATTTCAATCATATTTTTTATACAAAAATTTAAATTTTTTAAAAAATTTTGATTTTTAATTTTTTTGTTTATACTTTTTTAGTAATATGTAGCTTTAAATATTTATAACTCCTTAAGTATACGTGGGATTTTATTAATTTAAGAACTAGTGTAAAGCCTATAACAACAAATATTGTAAATTATATTGTATAAATCAAAAATAATTTGTTTGCTAAAGATGCACTCAAGAAAAGAATGCAATTTTTGGATGCATTTTTAAGAAATTTCTACCCTTTTGATTTTAAATATTTTTGCTTAATATTGAACACAAATATGTTTATTATATAAAACATTAGCACTTAATTTGGGACAAATAGGTTTTCTACCACAAATAACAAATTATGAAATATTATGATTAAAATTAATTTTAAAATAAGCTCACAAAAATTAAGAAATACAAAAATTAAAAAAAAAAAAAATTTTTGTATGAAAAAATTTTAAGAAATATTAAAAAAAAAAAAAAACAAATATTTTAAAATAGAGAACCTATTTGTCCCAGAACAATTTATATTGCAATTTGTAGCAAATATAATAATGTTTTTTATATCAGAAGAAGAAAAAAATTTAAACGGTAGAAATTTTTCAAAAATGCATACAAAAATTGCATTTGCATTATGAATGCATTTTTATATTATAATGTTATTTTTAAATTACTACATTTATAGTGGACTTATTCTTCTTAAATATGCAATTTAAATCATTAAAATTCGTTAAAAACTTTTAGAGATATTGGTGTTTAAAGTTAGACACTTTTGCGATTTTTTTGACTTTTCGAAAAATCAAAATAGCGAATAAATTCGCGAATTTTTTAAAATTCAAAAAAATAAAAATGGAGATATTTAAATGGCTCCATAGGGTATGCGTATGCCAAATATTTTTAAAATCGGAAGACATACACGGAAGACATGGACGAATTTAACAAATACTTGGCGCAAATTAATTTTATTCTTTATGATTCTAATCAGATGAACAAAATAAATTGCATTAAAAATGCATTTGTTGGAAAAAAATCCTTTAAAAATCGTACTTACTTACTTCTTTATTAAATATTTCCTGTTATTAAACATCTTAGAATTCAATATTTTAGAAATCAGGGTGAAAAACTATTACTATCTTTATTATATTAAAACTAATGCGAGTTTTTATATAACGAAAATCTTGAACCTATTGTTGATTGGCAGCGTTTTTGTTGCGCAAATGATTTTCCATACAACTTTTGTGGTACTTTCTGGCATCTTGTCAGAAAGGCTTCCGGTATAAGCCAATTTATACCAGAGATCGTTCCGATATTGTCTCGTGATTACTTTAACATAAGGTCTTATTTGAGGCTCTTTCCTTAAAGTAAGATGTGGTGAACGTGGTCGCCTTATCCGTTACGTAATCAACGATTTCTCCCACACTCATATTCTAAATAGAGTCTCCTTTTAGATTTGCTATATTATATTCTTTGGGAGATCTTCGGAACATTCTGTCCTTGACTAATATATTTTGTAGTGCCACGTTGCATAGTGGTTCCAAAACTATTTTTGTTTTGTATTATTCTACAACTTTTAATCCGTTAAGGATATATCAATAAAATTTTGCACAGCTAAAGCTGAACTGTTTCGAGTTGATTTGGATGTGCACCAATAGGGTAGAGGACAAAAGTTGGTCACCTCTCGGGTATGTAATTTCTTTTAAATTTGCCAAAAATTAATTTGTTATTTGATTTCTGAGTCCTCTTGAAAATCTAGGACAATCTAGCTATATCCGTCCGTCTGTATGTTTGCTAAAAGCAGGCTCATGATTACAAAAATTTTACTTTTTCAACAAAAATGTTCGCCTGTTTACATTTTTGAGCGGGCGGGCACTAGTTTAGTGTCAAATCTATCTATATTTACAGAAAATTACAGACTTTGCCCCTTTTCCATCTACCATGGAGTTCTCAGAAAGAACATTGTCAAACACTTCAAATTTTCGCCACCTGGAGACGCACTAGAAAGATCCCGGTATCCTAACAAAAGTCCACTTAAATAAGTAAAACTTTATGCGCAAATAGAAATTAATGTCAAATTTTTCCCGTAACTAAGAATTTCTAGATTTTAACAATAATGATGCCAATTGTAAAGAAAAAATATAACTGGGCTAAAAAACCATAATAAAAATTCAGACATGCTTTCAATATTTAACTAAATGGCTCAAGTATAAGAAAACAAATCATCATTAACATGTTAAAACTAAATTGCACGCATTTAAAATACAAATCGTAACTCAGCAGGTTGCCGGCCCAAACATTCAACGAAACAAATATACAAATAATATGAAGTGAACAAAACAACAAATCCACCAACAAAATAATGCTCGTTATCTACAGAACACACGTACGAATACTAAACACGTTCAATAAACGAATTCGTATCGAACTTATTTACGTTTACACGTAGTTACGCGTAGTGAGTAAATATTGCAAATTCAAATACTTACAGAAATTGTTTAGAACTCAAATCCATACAACTACAACAAAAACGAAAATAACATCAATAACAACAACCACAAATGTCAAATAGAAGACAAAGCAATTTTAAAACTATGAGCAAAAGCCGCAGCAGGTATGAACGCATAGTAGATAGCTTAACAAAATTCTATGAGTAAGATTAAAATAAAAAAAAATCTGACAATTTCAGTTGAGTACTGTTGGTTTGTTGGTAACATTCAAATGAGTTGTTTTTTGTCTTTATGATCAACCATCATCCACTGAAATGGGCTGAGTACGAATGACTGACTGAGTGCATGAATGAATGAAAGTATTTAAATAAGAAGAATGTAGTCATTCCACAAAATTTCTTCAAATTTATATGACCACAAAAATGTTCGCATTGATTTTAGCAGATATAAGTATCTAAGATCTAAGTATGTATTTTGACAATTTTTTTACGATTTTTTATTTTTGTGGTTGAATGTTTTACTAATCTTGAATGAATGCCACGAATGCATCACCATTTTTCCATCCCAGCAAACACAAAGGTTTGATCCCAAATGTTGTATTCTTAAATTTAAACATGCCTTTCGGTTTGACAGTGATTTTAAAACTACAATGATATCCACTTGACAAAGTACAATTTTTCAAATATTTCTTCATGATTACAAATTTATTTCTATGTAGGTTTAATAATGAATTTCAGTTTAAATTTCAAACTTAAAAATCAAAGGTTAAAATCATCATAATTCAAACATTTTACCAGATTTTGTGTTTGCTTGTATTTTATACAAATTACCAACAAACGTATTTGCAACATTGTTGTTAATTATTTTGTTTTATGTTTGCCACACAACTTAGTGATGTAGACAATTAGTTATTAAGAGAATGATTGATTTTGCTAATTTAAGCTACATTTTTCTGTATGCAACTGGGCTTTTGCATACATTAGCAAATGACCATTCTATTTACACGTTTACTGCACTGAACCAAAAAGGGACATAAATACAATGAAAAAGTTCATTGTTTCAATGAATTTGTGCACTGATTGTTACCATATATACAGGTTCATTGAAACAATGTATTGCCATACATTAATGTACATGTTCATTGATTAAATCTATTTTTACATTGAATTAAATAAAATAAATAGTTCCAGTGAACAGTAGTGCATTGATGTCAATGAACTCAAATTTTGCCCCAATGAAACTATACATTGAAGATGTACATATTATAATAATAGGCTTGTTCTGTATTTTTGGTTTTTTATTTTATTTCAAATTAAATGATTAAATTGTATAGTAAAGAAAGTAAGAAAAGAATAAAATCATGGTTTGTTTCTTGGGCTTTGTTTAAGCTTTGATATTTTTTAGTGTAGAACTTTTAATTCTCATTGAGTTTATAAAGTTTACACTCTAATATATCTTTAGTTTTTCTAAAGAAATTGGGAAAGGTTTCCTGATGAGGCTTAAGCAACCGGCAAAATGCGCATAGGAACTAGCTTCCCCCCAACAAATAAATTGTGAATTTATTCAAAGTAACGATCGCGATTTTAGCACAATATTAAAATTATTAATATTCCGTTTATCGCAGCTTAATTATTTTGAATGTATAGTATTTAGTTAATATAAGCAAAAATTATATATAATTTTCTTAATATAGATGCCATAAATATAAGGACTGCCTACGAAAAAATCCGTGCATACAAATCTGCTTATAGAAACTAAACCAGAGGGAAAATTTTTTTAAAATTATATTTTGATTAATGACTGTTATGTTCAAGTTCTAAACATAAAAAAGTAAATTATTTTCTGTAGGTTTTTAAGGAAATATCTGATATTTTCCAGAATTCTTCAAATTAAAGGCTTTATTGTGTTTCGGTCACTTTTTTGCTCAAATAAGTCCACTTATATTTAAACTCCACTTCATTTTAAGCTGAGCTTTTAATGTTCTTTAAATTATTTTTTACAAGAGCCCAATATCTTTCAATTGCTCGGAGTTACGGACAATTTGATGGATTAGCATCTTTCGGTACAAACACTAACAATTTCTTTATTACCTATCCATTATCTTGTTGCTGAAATGAGAAGAAGCTAGAACATAGTGAAATAGTGAAAACACTATTTTCTTAGAAAAATGTAAAGTCTTTCTGTATTAATGGAAACATTTTTTATGAATGAAGTGCTTCTTTTCCGCATATGGCTTCCCAAAACAAAAACTTTCTTGGAATTTTGACTTCTTTGATACACGATATTTTTCTGCCATATTCCCTATTGAATCTGCAATATAGAATTCCTGGCCAGGAAGTTGAAAAAAGTTAGCCTATACGAACGTTTCATCGCCTATTATACACTAATCATAATTGCGTAAAAAATTCGTCTAAAGAACATTCACGTAATTTTTTTACCTCCAAATTCTTGTTTTGAGTTTCAATTAGGATTTTTTTGTACTTTATACGTCTTCAGATTATATTTCCTTTCAACTTTTTTGATAAAAATTCAAAGCAATTAACTTTTTTTGACACTTTTCTTCTAGAGATGAGATGATGAAATCCTTTCTATTTTGTCTAAGTTCTACAGCCTGAACATATTATTTTTCTTCCACTACCAGATTTTCATTCATTGACCATGACTTTTTTGTATAATATTATTATCAAAGAACTATATTTTTTGACACAACTGCATTTCTATCAATTGTTTTATATGACCGATGCACAGTGGTCCCAAAACGAAATTTTTTGGAAATAATTCTGTAACTTTAGAACTGCTGCATGTATTTCAATGAAATTTCACACTGACAATCCTGAGGTGTATGCCAATTGATTTGGAGGAGGAAAGGTTCTTAGGAAGTCTGGGGGACGGGGGGGGGGATGGGTGGATCTCCAAAGTTGCTCACCTCGGTATGAAAGTTTTTTAAAAAATCGCCAAAATTTGATTTATGATTTGACTAAAAAAAAGTTTTGTACATAGATAGTCCTTATAATTCTCTACAAAAAATATGCTTACACGTGTGGATTATCTCTTTTACTTTAAGAGATATTTGGACCAAAGTCAATTTTTTACCCATTTTTGACCATGTTTTTTTTAAGTTTTTTTAACTTGGCGGGTTCAATTTGAGTCTCAAAAATATTCTATGGATTTTATGGATCATATACCTATGTGATTTAAATAAAAAGTAATATCATTTTAAATTTGAAAATTTGAAAAAAAATTGTGTTTTTTTTTTCAAAAAGGTGTTAAAATTTTTTCACTTTAAAATCCGTTATTTTCCTCCAGACAATACATTTTTTTTCATGTTTCTAAAAGAATACTTAACATAAATGCATGTCATGACAAATTCGAGAGCAGTTGGGGTAAAAGTTTCCCCGCTAGCACTATCAGAATTTTGTTAATTTTAATTTTTGTGTTTTTAGTTTTTTGTGGAGCACAAAAATGTCAAAGCTGATATTAAAATAATAATAATACCTTAGAAACTTACCTCCATATGTTAGCTAATCACACAAGAAATATTTAATAAGCCACGCCTCTTATAACGACAGGGTGATCATTTTACTGAAAAAAGTCAATTTTTGAAGCAAGTTTTCCCCGAAGTGGAATTTTGGGTATTTTGGAGTAAGGAAATGGGAATATATTTATTTTCTTCTTTTGATGACAATTTTTTTTGTATTATATAAAAATTTCACAGTGATAGCTTTATTAATGTAGATTTTATTTAAGTTCAAATATTTTTTGAAAAATAACACTAAAAATAGAAATTTTTCGTTTTTTAATAAATTCAATTCAAAAATTTAGTTCCAATTCTTTACTATTTAAATATTATTATTTCTTAAGTAATAACCTTTCCAATGATAGCAAATACTTGCATAAATACTTTACACAATCGTTTAAAAACTAACTGAAACTTTACCCCCTTCGGCAAAATTTGCACATTTTCCTTCAATTTCTATGGTAAAAATGTGTTGAAGCATTCTATATACATAGGTGCACAGCAGTTTCAACGTGTTTTTTAAATAACTTTCTGTATCTTTTGAACGGATAAATATATTTCAATGAAATTTCACATAGTTATTACTGAAATAGTTCTAAAATGTTTTGGAGGAGCACAAGTTTCTAGGTGGTCTTGGGACAGGGGAGAAGACCGCCGAAATGGGTCACCTCGGATATTATATAAGAAATAATTAAAAGAGTTGACCACTTTCGGAGGTTCTTCTCCTGCCTACAGACTAGCTATAAACTTGTACTCCACCAAAACATTTGGAAAATGTCCCAGTAATAACTCTGTGAAATTTCATTGAAATATTTTGAACGGGTTTTGTCGACCAGTGTAATTCGATCGTCCATGCTTTATAAACAGGGAAACCACAAATATGCAATTGCATGTTTTTTTTCTGGACGTTGAATGAAGCCATCGATTAAATATTTATCAGTTTCAGAACAAATAAATCATTTTGGCATCGATTTTTGCATATTTTACTCTTAAAGGCATATTTTTGCATTTGGCGATTTTTATTGCATATTTATAGCATATCTTGTTACTTTTAGGTCATATTTAACCCATTTAGAGCATATTTTGACATTTTAAGGATAATTTTTTATGTCTCATGAAATGTTTTTTTAAATTTGATTTTATAAAAAAATGAGAAAACTAAGAAAAAAAAATATTTTAAAATTAACTTTAATGGATACCATTTTATCGTTGAGAAGCTTGTCTTGTAGCAACAAAATTGAATATCATGATTGAAGTTTATGTTCTAAAAACATATTTAATTTTGGATTTCATGAAACTGCGTTTTGATGCCATTATATTTCCTGTATACTGAACCAAAAAGGTACAAAAAAACAATGAAAAAGTTAATTGTTTCAATGAATTTGTACATTAATTTTGACCCTATATACAGGTTCATTGAAACAATGTATTGCCATATATTAATATTAAAATTCAATTTACAAGTTCATTGATTAAATTTATTCTTACATTGAATCAATGAACACGTTCATTAAATAAAATAAATAATTCCAGTGAACAGTACATTGATTTCAATGAACTCATATTTTGTCCCAATGAAAATATACATTGAAAATGTATTATAATCAGGGAAACCATAAAAATGCAATTGCATGTTTTTTCGGGGACGTTAAATCGATTAAATATTTATCTGTTTCAGAACAAATAAATAATTTTGACGTCGATTTTTGCATATTTTTCTCTTAACGGCATATTTTTGCATTTGACGATTTTCAGTGCATATTTATAGCATATCTTGTTACTTTTAAGTCATATTTAACCCTTTTAGAGCATATTTTGACATTTTAAGGATTATTTTTTTTATACCTCATGAAATGTTTTTCAAATTTGATTTTATAAAAAAAGGAGAAAACAAAAAAAAAAAAAATTAAAAATAAATTTTATGGATACAATTTTATCGTTTATAAGCTTATCTTGAAGCAACAAAATTTTATATTATGATTGAAGTTTATGTTGTAAAAACAATATTTTTTTTTTATAAAAGCATATCGAGTCCTAACCGCGAAAATGTTGTAACTGCAGAAAACAAAACTACAGGAGAAGTTATTGTTTACACATTATTATATGTATGAAAAATGTCAGTTACGATAAAATTATTTTCTGAAATGACACTTGATACGTCGATGAAATAACAAATGATCTAAATGATTCTAAATTATAGATTTTCATCGAAACAAGAATCTCGAAAATGTGGTCGGTTACGATATTTTAGCGGTCAGTGATCGATATGATAATTTTGATCATTTTTGAACTAATAATAGTGTCTGCAATTATGGGTAAGAAAATAGAAGATCAATAACGTTTTTATTAGATACAATAAAAAATGGGGAATAAAATTTTATAACGTTGAAATATTAATAAAAACCCACTGTTGTAATGAAAAACTTCGTTTTACTTTATTTCCCGTTAGAAAGCATTTATTTTAACATAATTTAATGAAATATTTCATTGACTCAGTGTTTTTGATCATTGTGTAATGCTTCTTCTTAATTAAATAATGAATTCAATGAACTAATACATTAAATCAAATAACTCATTTATTTATTTTATTAAGAAATAAATTTAATATAGTCCAAATTTTTATTACAAATATGAAAAATATCAACTTTTCTTATATTAAAAAATTATATACAACATGGGCTAAGACGTGATACCCTGTGTTTTTTTTTTTTCTAAAAAGAGTTATACCCCTATATACAAACATCAATCTATGGGCTATACAATTAAAACAGTATACGTAAACAGTTTTTAACCACCACGTCAAATTTCTTCTCAAAAGGACTTAAAAAATTCTAAGGAATAAAATAATTCTGTTTAATGGAAGCTAAGAATCTTTGCAATTTAATAAGATTTTTTTTAAATGTTGCAGCAGAAAATGTTTAACAAAAGCATGTACCCCACCGAAATTATATATAAAGTAAATTGTTTTTAGAACTTAGAAACCCAAAATGTGAGTGATCCATTTATTTTACTGCTCACCTCCCATATAAGAATATATTTTCGAATAGTGTATCACAAAAAGTGCCAGAGGGTGGATATTATAGATTCGGACAAATCGAATATAACATTCTTACTTATTTTAATCGACAGTTATGCCAATGTTCTCATAGTATGCAAATTCTCGTGGATACAGAAGAATAGAATAAACACGTATATGTTATAGATATTGAGATCCAACACCGAAAGATGGATCATTTCTTATTTATGATGACAAATGACTTATTTCTTCTTATGCATGGAAAAAGCCATAAACTTTCCGAAAAATCATATTTTATAGTTAAGAAGGTATGTATCTCAGTTATTAAATGTTAAAGAAAGTAGTTCGTACGTCCCACAGTTCAAGCTAGCTACTGCTTCTATTTATTTAATCAAACTATTCCAAACCAATAAACTAAAATGAGGTTGTATTTGATTGTTTTACAATAAACAAAAATAGTTAACACCTCTTGTCAAAAAAAAGTATGTCTATTCCTAATCGAAATTCTTCAATTGCATGTTAATTTTTATGATGTTTAACACAAATGGGGACAGCTCCAAAAATCTTATAGCATTTTAAATGCCATAGAATTTACAGATTCCGTGGCATTTTTTTTTTTTAATTTAAACGTTGAGTTTAAAATATTCAAAAACTAACAAAAACTAGTTAACATTTTTGCCAGCCTTCCTTTCAATGGTTCTGCCTACACACAGCATGCGGCAAATTTTATATTTCGTTTGTTAAAGTCACCCCACCCCATTATCATAACCACTATCCATTCCAATATTCATTAGATGATCATACTCTCACATTTATAGTGGAGTTTATTTGTTTGTTTGTTTGTCTTTTATAAATATACGCATCCCCTCCAAAATCTCAGACAACACCTTGTCAGAGATCTAAGAAAGATATTTAAATTTGCGCATGCGTATTTGCAAGAAGAATCTTTTTTTTTTTTTTTTTTTTTGTTGTTATTGTTGCATGAGTAGTAGCGGAATTTGTTGGTATATTACGACGAAGGCGACAAATGATGGTGACGATGATGCACATATGTACATGCAATTGTATAAATGTGTGAGACTAACTATTTGGTAGTAAACTTGTAGTATAACAGTCTATAATAGTTAAATAAATTTTATGTTTATTACATTTAGTATTTATTTTTTTTTTTTAGTATTTATAAGCAGAAAGAAAATGATTCTATATAAAAAATAAAAGTCTGTAATCTTTCAGATTACATTTTTTAAACTTACATTCGCGACATTGACTTTGCAACTTTAGTTTTATTTTTTGCGGTAATTTTACAGCATCAATCCAGATGCCCATTTCGTAATAACTTTTTGAGGAGTAAGTGTCAAATTGGGATAATTTTGCTTTAATTTATATATCCGATTTCCATATAAAATAAGCGAATAAATGTGATCAAAATTATTACTTTCCTCCTCTGCTACTCTGTGTAATACATGGTCTACGCACATTACATGCAAAATGTTTGGATAAAAAACCGAAAATATTATAACAGAATTAAATTTTTATTAAGATCCTCCGCCAAAAATTTAATCGATTCATGAATCGTAAGGGGAATTTTTTCGTGATTTACAATTTCGAGTTCTACACTATTAATCAAAAATTAAAAAAAAATCAACATTGTGATCCAATATTCTAACAATTACTTTTACAATATTGTCTGTGGTTTCATTCATACTTATTCATACAAATTTGTTTCTTTAATGATCCCAGCAAAAACTCGGTAACGATATAAATTTACCGAACGACATGCTTTTCAATGAAACTGCAATATCGACATTCCGTCTGCAATACGGAATGTCGATGAAGTTGTTTTATGTCAACGGTTAACTTTTCTCTGCATTACATGTAACTCGTAGTGTAACTATTGAGCAGATAAATATGCATTTATATTAGAGTAATAAACTATTTAAGACCCTATTTGAATACACATATGGCAACTAAGGACTGCGCACGAAAAAATCCGTGCATGTTCTTGAGCTTATAACTTCTGATGTAGTGACAAATAAATAATTCTGTTAATTGGTTTACATTTGTAATTATGCTCACTAGCCATGTGCTAAGTTTCATGGTAATAGCAAAACTTGTTTCTCTTAAAATGAAAATTGAACAAAAAACACCTAAACACATAATTCAAATTGTTCATAGAATCTTACTTCGGTCATATAAAATAATTGCTAGGAAGGCTGTTGTATCTTGGGTCATAATATTATGCAAAGACAAATAGTATCTTCTGGCTGTAGGACTCAAACAAAATTAAAAGGATTTTGAGAGAAAATCCCCCTTTCTCTATAAGAAAAGTTAATTGCTTTGAATCTTTATCAGAAAAGTTGAAAGGAAATCTAGCCTGAAGACATATAAAGGACGAAAAAATCCTATTAAAAACGCAAGCAAGAATTTGGAAGTAAAAATAACATTAAAGTACTTCAGACGATACAATATATTAGTACTCAAAACTATCAGGAAACTATAAAATATATCTATTAATTTATAAGATGAAAATTATTAGGGAATAGAGCTCGAAAAACGTCTGAGATAGTTAAAATAAAATTTTACTAATAGCTAAATATGTAAAAAATTCTATTGGGTGCAAAATATGAAACATTTTTCTTGTAAGTGTAAAATATGCAAATCCATACTCTAATGCATAAAATGCTATTAAAATTACTAAAATATGCTCTAAAATAAGGATTTCAAATAAAAATATGCAAAAAATGTTTAAAAAATATTATGTAAAATGATTTTTGCAGGAGTGAAAGATCGATATATATTTTATATGGCACTAAGTTCCAAATTTGCAAAACAATATGCTGCTATGACAAAAATATGCTATTACAAATCCATACCATAATTTTTAAAATTATCAGAAATGGATAAATAACACAGGTCAACAAAATCGCCAAAAATTTTTATATCTGGAATAAGTCTACAAAATTGTTATTTCTTAGGCTTGATATAGTGTAGAAAGTCAAATGAAAATTTTCCTTCACGTCACATTTTTAACCCATTGAGGACCAAAGAAAATTTGTTTCCTTGAGTAGTTTTTAGGTTATAAAATTTGGTAATATATAGAGGAAATTTTTCACATATATTTTATAGGCAAGACATGGGGCTACAAAAATATAGTACTAGTCAAGTCACCCACCCATGTCTTGGCTATACAATATGACTAAACTTATCTGCTCTACCTATTACTGGGAACATTTTATAACCTAAAAACTCATCATGAAACCATATTTTCTTTGGTCCTTAATGGGTTAAAAATGTGACGTGATGGAAAGAAACCGAAATGTTCCTGGTGATTGGGACGACTATACCTACAATATCTGGAGCATGATTTTCCAGATACTTTTTTAGTGTTGACCTGTGTAATTAACAGTTTGGTTCATCTCAGGGAAAAATATAGTTTTGCATATATGCATATATATTAGGGTGGCACTCCTTTATATGGAGGAAAATAAGGTTTTTAAAAACTCGGTCTCACCCCCTATAAATTGTTGAGTAGCCAAAAAAAATATGAAATACAAATTTTTACACTGATTGCAATAAATTTAGAGGTGGCTCAAAGCAATTGAAATATTAAAAATTATATTTTTTTTTTGCTCTGTTCAATCGTAAATAATTTATTTCAACTTACATTTTCTTTATTCATATTTTTGAATTCCACAGTTTATTGCCTTTCTACAACGCCACAGTGGAGTCAAACGCAAACTTTTTGGTAATAAATCTGTATCTCCAAAACTACTGGTCGGATTAAATTGAAATGGATGGACGAGTTGCAGAGGAGGACTTAAGCTTTCCGAAAAATCTTCTTGTAGTTACCCTGTGATAACACAAGATAAGGTACAGGGTGTCAAATTTGACTACCTGGAGTATGCAAAAGTTTCAACAAATCGTAACTTCTACAAATGAAGTCCGATTTTAAAGATTTTTATATTCCTGAAAAGTGCTTTTGTTTTTCGGGAATAAGTCCTGAGGTATATGAGAAAAATGTTAAAAAAAAATAGGATTTTTGCAGGAGTGAAAGATCGATGTATATTTTATACATTACATAAGAAATAATGGCGAAAATATTATGCTAATATGCTTTTTTAATTCGTTTAAAAAATATTTTTAAAAAATGTTTACCTCATATAGCTCAGGACTTATTCCCGAAAAACGAAAGAAAGTCGAGGCAAAAAATCAAAAATTCAAAATTCAAGTTTAAATATCTTTTTAACTTATATAACTTATGTGATTAAGCTTATTTTTTCTTTATCTTATCTAACTTTTCAGAAATATAAAAATCTTTAAAATCGGACTTCATTTGTAGAAGTTACGATTTTTTGAAACTTTTACACACTCGAGGTAGTAAAATTTGACACCCTGTAGCATATCTTGTGTTATCACAGGGTGACTACAAGATGATTTTTCTGAAAGCCAAAGCCCTCCTCTGCAACTCTTCCATGCATTTCAATTCAATCCGAGCAGTAATTTTGGAGATGCGGATTTATTACCAAAAGATTTGCGTTTGACTGTGTGTTATAAGTCAATTTTAATCTGAAATAAGTTCTTGTGATAAGTTTTACTTATGCAAAAAATATGATTTTATTAAAAATATTCATCAGGTTTTCATGAGTTAAGAACGCGATGTTTAACATTAATCGTCGAGACACACCCAAGGCTTAATTTGTATTTAAGATACATCATTGTAGAGTACATAAATACAGTGATTTTTGATTTATGACTTTAAATAGAATTTTGAATTTTTTTTATAAATTTGTATCTTAAACCTTTATTACACTGACGGAATTCTCTAAAACTCATTCAGGCGAACAGGTCTGTGTTCCCCTAGAGCCAAGGAATATTGGAACTAAATATCGTTGATATAACATTAAAATTTTTTTTCGAAATTTTTGTTAACCCCAAAAGTAAACGATTTTGAAGAATTACCATATGTATTTTTTAAAATTTATTTGTTATTATATCTTCATTTGCGCAAAAAATAAAACTCAAAAGGTTTGGTCACAACTAACTTTTGATCGATAAATATTTGATGAAAAGTTAGTTTGATCTTACAGATTTTTTGTAAAAGCAAATAATGTCAAACAAAATTCTAACTACATATGTACGTCATTTTCATGAAATATGTTTTTAATCTGAATATACCTTAACATTTATAGAATGTCTGTGGTAAAACTAATGCAAAACGAAGGTGTTAAAACATTCAGCATTAAAAAAAAGAACCGACGATTTTAGCACATTAAAATGTCTAGAAATTTATGGTTTAAGTATTTAAAGAAATTGTCATAAAAACTTTATTAAGTAAATATGAGTAAAAAAATAGTAAAAATTTAATTCATATTTATGTACTTTATACAAAACAGGCTTGAAAACTTGTAACATTGAAACATTTTATGCAAATACGAGTTAAAAGTTAAACAAACGAGTAAATAAAATGACTAAAAAAAGTATTTAATGTTTCCCATATCAATTTCACTACTTGATAAAAATTAATATGTTGCTTATGTAAAATAAACAAGAGTTGTATGATAAGTAATTTAAAATATGTAAGTTTGTAGTTAAGGCGTGAAGTAGTATCTGTCTGGTATCTTACTTAGTGGTTGTGTTACAAATACAAAGGCTTTTTAATATAAACTGGGATTCGAATTTAGAATTTTAATCCTATAATTTCCGAATCTTCATTCTCTTTTTTAATCGATGTTTGGGGAGTTTAGAACAATAATGTTAAAATTCTATAATTAGACACTTTTAGGGAATGAAACTTTAAAATCCTAACCCCAAAACTTAACACTAAAAACAGTGTAAAAACACATATAAATAGAGTCAACTCAAAATTTGTCAATTTTCTCTTTTGATCATATCTGTAAAAATCTTATATCATTTTCTCTACTCTTTCGCCAGAAAAATACATAATTGTTTTTAACTTTTAATTTAAATATTAAAAAAGAAAATTTAAAAATTTTGAGTTAACTCCCTTAAGAGGAACCAGTGCGATATATTCCCAATTAAACTTCTAATTTATAATAGAAATAGTGATTACATTTCATGCGTCAAAGAGATGCAAAGACAAACATGAGTTTTCTATTTTGAAATTTGGGCTACAAATTGTATTTCGGTTTCGGTTTATTTGTAAATCCTAAAACTTAACTTAATTTAAAACGAGAGAGAAACTATAGTCGGTCAAGACCGACCATATGATACCCTACAGCATTGCATATGAGCCAAAAATTAGACCTGTGTACAATTGTAGACCAACACTTTTACTAAATGTAAAATCAATTATACAAATACAGAACAATGCATTGTACTAACATCTATGTGATTTTATGCCGATTCCCGGAAGTAGGTTTATATGGGAGCTATGGTACATTATGGACCGATTCTCATAAATTTTGGCAATGTTATTTCTAGTTATATAATACTTATTTGTGTCGAATATTAACTTGATACTATCATTCGTATGGGATTTACGTACGTTAAAGTGATTTTCAGAAGAGGGGTTTATATGGGAGCTATGGTCAATTATGGACCGATCTTGATGAAATTTGGCACAAAGATTGACACTTATACAAAACTCCTTTGAAATATTGCTATATTTAAGACATTTATGATTGTTAAACCCCTATTCCGGGAGGACATTTGTATAACAAATTACAATAGACTTCGTCCTTGTATCAAAATAATTGTTCGTGCCAAATTTCACCAAAATATCTTCTAAATTGCGACCTGTACTTTGTTCACAAGGTTTACATGGACAGACAGTCAGACGGACGGACGGACATCGTTAAATCGACTCAGGAAGTGATTCTGAGTCGAACGGTATGCTTTAAAGTGTTGGTCCGATAATTTTTCTGTGCGTTACAAACATCAGCATAAATGCATAATACCACCTATGGTAGTGTAGGGTATAATTATCTAATAAAAATATTAGATTAAAAATTGTTTTGAATATATTGGGAAAATTATAATTTAAAATCATTAAATATATTACGGAAATTAGTTGAGATAAAAAAACAAGCCATGAATCAAAAATTCAAAAGATTTTAAGATTAAAAAAAAAAAAAAAAGAATTTCACTATTCCAAAAAAAAAAAAAAAACGACAAAAATCTCAAATTTTTTTTTTTAATTTTGCCCATAATGTTCACATTTATTACAGGTTTGAAAAAAGCCACTGACAAACTCTTTAGAATACATTATAGTTTTCAAAACTTCCTTCAATTTGCAAAAATAGCCTTTTGGATTTCAGAATATATAGGCTGAAGTCAAAATTTTGATTTAAAATAAGTCGAATTTAGGAGTGTCTCTACATAGTTTTGTTGGGTGTTTGGGCTTGTTTTATTTCTAAATTAAAACCTGGGAAGATACATTTTAGAAAAGTATAAAATTATTAAATGTTCTTAAATCAAATTTTATTTTAAAGAAAAAAAGTGTGGATACTTTTTCGGATAAAAATATTGGGCTATATATATTTAAAATGCAAATAACTTGAAAACTATAGGAGATAGATAAAACATGCATGTTTTTCATAGGTCTTTTCGAGAGCATTTGGCAAGCGACGAAACATTTTACTTAAAAGCTCTGTTCCAGAAGGGTATGAGAAGATCCTCTTCAAAACTTAAATTTGTGCAATATTTTTATGTAAATCTAGCCGGCTGATTAGAAGTTGGAGATTTATTTCCAAATATTTCGATTCTGCCCCACAGTGCACTGTGTACAAGTCAAAAAACAAAAGTTGCTCTCAGATTTGTTTCCTGGTGAATTCTACAAGACAATCTTAAAAATTCTTAAATTGTGAAGCTTTTAAAATTTTGCAAATAATTCCTACAATTAATATCAAATCTACTAAATATAGCAAAAATCGCAAATATTGTTTCCATCATGATGGAAATAATATATAATGAAATATAGCTGCTTAATAACTACTATTAATAAGAGTCATAATTAAGCTACATTAATAAAACCTGAACAAAAGTAAAAAATGAGCTACAAAATACATTTTTTAGTTAGAGTCTATTAAACATCAAATGTGCGTGATTTTCACTTTTTCTTTCAGTATATTTTATATAGTATTTTTGTTTTTATTTTGTTGTTTTCATTATTATTATTATTTATACACTAACAACTATTATTTACAATTAATTGATTGAAATGGAGAAATTTTTATTAAAAATAAAAATAGCAAACAAAAAAAAAAAAGAAACATAATAATAAGAAAAAATCTTTTATTTTAGAGCAGCAAAATGTATTGAATGTTATAAAAACATTAAACACATAACTACAGAAACCGATAGATACACAGATAAATACAACAACATTTAGGCCAAAAAAAAAAATAATTTTATAACGGAAATTTAATTAAAACGCCTCAATTACTTGTGGCTATTTAATGTGATTATTATTTTATACTTTTTTTTTATTAATGCCAGTATCTATTGTTGTATCTACATAAGCGATGAGCAGGTAATTTTAGGTGTTATACGATTAAATACATATTTATAAGTAGAATTAACTGTGTGGCATTAAAGAAGAATGTTGGTCAAGTTTGCGGTCAAAGATTTATATTATCACAAGTAATTACAAACATAGTAAAATTATAATTCAAATGAATGTATTTTTGTGATAAAAAAAAGATACAATAACTATTCATTTTATTAAATTTTACATTTACTTTGAATATAATTTTATTAGCAGGCAAAAAAACAATCATTAAATTAAATTATAATTTAATTCATTCTTACAATTAAGCAGGTGTTTAAGCCATTTATTCATTCATATCAATTTCTTTTCAATTCTTCTTCATTTTCATTCTTTCATCTTTAGCACAATTAATGTGAGAGCAACATTTTTACGACTATTTAACCCAAAAAAATAAAAATGAAATAAAGACCAAATTTCTGCATTGGAAGTGTTTAAATCGACATAAATAATAAAACAAATCAAATTTAATGTATAAGAAAAAAAAATCATGAAATAAAATAAAAAACCGTTTGAAATGTGGCAGAAACATAAAACATGCAACAAAAGACACACAATAAAACAAACAGCTGCATGTGTTTAAATAAAAATTGTTTGGTTTTTCTTTTAAATAAAATAAAATAAATTACTGTTTTTAATAACTTTGAGTTTTCTATACGAGTATTCGTATAATTTTCAATTATTAAAAAATAAACAGAAAATATATGGTCTATTAAACGATTATCAAAGATAAAAACTATTCCAATTACTTTTTAATTGTATATAAGTAATATTCAATTGATCAAAATTCAATATTTTCTAATATCATTTACTAAAAATAAAACAATTCGTCGGCTTTCAATTATTTTTCTTATTAAATCAATTAATAAATTAAACAAATATAAATACAAATAAGTGAACTTGAATAATTGAAAATACAATTCTTTTCATATGATAAATTTCAATTAATAAAATAATTGAATATATATCATTCGTAATTCAAATTGGTTTTTAGATTTTTTAATGTAATATTTGTAATAATACTTTGATTTTGAGTAATTTATTAAAGTAATTAGAAAAATATTAAAATTCTGATTAATAATTTAACTGAACTGAAAAATTAACTTCAATTACGAAATTGCTTATATTAATTAATTTTTGTTTGATTTTGCTCCAATCATCAAAATAATAATATTTAAATGTAAATTTCATATATTTATAATTTAGCTATAGACTTGAAATTTCAGGTACCCTCCTACGCCTATACCAAATTTCATGCAAATGCAACCAGCCGATCAGAAGTTACAGATTTATTTCCAAAAAATTTCGATTCTGCCCCACTGTGCGATCTGTGAAAAAACAGAATGATAAAACTAATACAAGGATAGTTATAAGGATAAATTGGTGTACATGTCACATTCGTAACAAATATGGTCTGGCTGGTCCAGTTATATTTTGTATCGAAAATTATGCAGTTTGACGATGTTATCCGTTCGTTTTATATTGTATATTATTGTATTAAAAATAACTGAGCTCCCATCAGTTTACACACATTATTATATAATTTTCCACTTTTTCGTTCATATTTTATCTTATAAGAGTAACACCTATAAAACCTCAAATATTTGAAAAGAAATATTGTATGCGTTTTTTAGACCCAAAACAGGGAGAAAAACATAAAGTGTATCGATTGGAAAAGATAATGTCTTACAAAGTTATGTGGTAGTGATACTATAATATAGTTATACAAATGTGATAATATAAAAAAATCACCAAAATTTCCATTGAAATATATCGAATTACAGAGCTGGTCTGACCAGACCATATTTGTTACGAATGTAACAATTGAAACATTTGCATGACGAAGGGTTAATACTGGAATAATTGATTTTATTATTAAAGTTTTTTATTTAAATAGATATAATGAGTTGAAAATTTTTTAAAATTTACTTAAATTTTTTTCTATTTATATATTTTTGTCGATATATTTAATTTTTCTTTATATTTTATTAATAGCTGTCAATTTATTAAAAAAAATTGCAAACCAATTAGAAAATCAATTATGTTAATAAAAATTTAATATTTAATATAATTAAATTCCAATATAAAGTTACCCAGAAAACACTTTCCTTGCCATGTAATGAGATAATAAGCTAATATAATGGCTCTTGACTACTTACACATTAGATGAATAACTCATTATTTAAACACGGTGATCTCATTAGAGGCAACTACTTACTCTATATTATTACAGGTAGGCATTTCAGAAAGTCGTTACTAAGATGTCATAACAAGAACTAATTACTCTGAAGCTATTCAATAACTCATTAATTTCAAAGTGTTACAGAAGTCTTTATTAACAAAACGAATGGTAACAGTTACAAATAAGTACTGAAATATGGAAAAATAAAAAACTGATATTTTTTAAAAATTTATTTATTTGAAACATAAACAATTTAATATATATTTAAATTACAGATTATAATTTGAAACTGAATTGTCGAAATTAAATTTTTGTTCGACAAACAAGTAATTAATGTATGTATTTTAACAGGCGCGGATCCAGCCAAAGCATTTGGGGGGGGGAAATTTGTTTATCGTCACTGGAAAAATTATGCATTTATGTATAATTTTTAAACAATGAAAATTTAACCACTCATTTTTTTATTTTCTTACTTAGATGTAAAATTTGAAGTCAATCTGATAACACCGAAACAAGTATCCAATAGACAAATGTATTAGAGAATAACTCATTGAATAAAAAACTTTTTTAAATTTTAAAATCTCACCAAAATTATTATATCAATTACTATAAAAAATGAAAAATAGAAAAAAGTTCGAGTTAAACAATTTATTAAATCAATCAAGTAGATGATCGAATAAATTAGAAATTTTTATTTGTGAAATAAAATCTTACTTAAATTCAATTTTTATTGGAATATATTATATGTTAATTGAAAAATAGACGGTAATCATTTTTTCCGCAAAGAGGAGCCCGTGAAGAAAATCTAGTGAAAATTATGTAAATAAATCACTTTATAAAATTTCATACTATTTCAGTCTAAAATTTAATATTTCATAAAATTTTAAATTTATATAAGAACAAAATAAGTACTTTGTTTTAATTTGATCTCTGCTACAAGATTATATTTTTGTAGTTTTACTCGAAAAACGATTTTCTTGAGTACATCACCAACCAATTTTCGAGAAAATTAAAAAAAAAAAAAAAACAATTTTGAGATTAGTTGCTGAACTAAAAAATTCGTAGCTCCCTAAATTTTAGGTTAATTTCAGATTTTTTAATTGTTTAGGAAGAACGTAGTTTTTAACTATAGAGTCATTTCATTTAAAACCAACACGAAAAATTACGATTTTTGACTTTACATCTCCGAATTTAATGATATTTGGTACAATTATTATTCCTGTCAAAATTAAGACTAATTCAAATTTCAGATAATTTTATCAAGTGGTTCGCGAAATATCGCGATTTGAATGTGCAAAATAGCTTCAAATATGTATGCACAAAATTACAAATATCTCTCGAAGTATTTATTATATAAGATTTATTGAGATGTCATATTAAAGGTATCAAAATGGTCCATATCCATATCAATAATATCTCGAAAAGTGGTATTTTTAAAAATTTTAAAAAATATATGTTAATGATGAAAATGTTTTCTATAACGGTGGAAATGTCATAATAAATATGAAATATTTATTGCAATTCGAATTGTTTTGTTTGTAATAAAATATAAAATTCGCCAATTTCTTCTAAAAATCATCCAGATGTAATAAAATTCGGCAAGAATAATATTGACACTGGTAACGCAAATGCCGTGTATATGTTTAAAATGAGGAAAATTGTCTTTTTAAAAATACAAATGTCTTCTAAATTATTTACGTTACAACGTTCATTGACGTGAATGTAATGAAATTACCTTTAAAATTATACCTGAAATATGTTTTTATGTTCAATTTTATTGGTGGATAATTTGCGAATTAAATTTAGTGGTCGCGTATTTCAAAAAGTAATATTTTTAAATTCGTGAAAAATATATATGTGGATGATCGAACCATTTTGAATGTTCTATGTAAATATTATGAAATTCGGTCATCAGCTGGTGATTTTAAATGGAATGACTCTATATTAAAATACTTTTCTATTTTAAAACTCCGACAATGATGGAATTTTTTTGTTATTTCTTTCTATCGTCTTAATGATATTTTGTTTACAATAAAATGAGATATCAATCTTTAAAATAGTTAAAAAAATCAAAATTCTATCAACAAATTTTTTATAAAATCGAGTAAGCTCTTTTTGTCTAACTAAAAAAACTAAATCTTGCTATATTCACAGCAAAAATGTTGTTAAATTAATTGCATATTGCATATTTTTTATTGAATTTTATAAAGAAATTATTATTCCAAACCAAAGAAATAAATACGACAACAAACTTGATTATTCTATTTTCAAAAAATACAGGAACTTAAAAAAAAAAATTAAGCATAACTCCCAATTTTGAGAGGCATTTAAAAAAATGTATTTATGATGCTAATTATGTCATTTCCCGAGTGTTATTTCAATGTTATAGAGTGTATTTAAAAATTAATTTCTAAATATGAAAATTGTTCACACAAATGTACGACGAAAAGTACAACAACTCTTCAGGGAGAAAAGAAAAAACAATTTATTTTCTTCAGTACAATTTTCAGAAGGTTTAATGGAATATTTGGGGAAAATTAAGCGAAATGTATTACTTTTGTCACCGTCTTACAGGAAAATTGTATACATTTTCGTATGAAAATGTTAAATTAATGGTTTTTGTTTGAAGAATTATTTTCTTAACACAAAATTATGAATATTTTCAATAAACATTTTTTTAATATTTTTCTTGAAAAATTACAATATTTAGACTTTTACTATTTCATTCATAAATTAAATCTGTATAGTGAACCAAAATTTCCATCATATGTAAAATTTATTAAATCTATAAAAAAAATATTATTTTTTGTGTAAAAGAGCTGGGAAAACATTTGTGTTCTTTATTAAAAAAAAAAAAAAAAAATTTAACTTTTATTAATTTTTTTTCTGTGTAGATGTTTTTCTTTATTTTTGATGTTAAAAAATTGCTTCGTGCATAATTTTTAAGATTCTGATTTATAAAATAAAAATTTTTTTCATGAAGTCAAAATTTTTAAATATTATTAAAACATTATTTAGTGTAATTTCAATATGACTGATGAAACTAGCACTTACGCAATAATTTTTTAATTGACATATAAATTTTTAATCGTATGTAAAGTTTAAGCTGGAATTGCATTTTCTTTCTTTTATTAAGAAAGTCCCAATTTTAAAAACCCATTTATTACCTTAAACATTTTCGAAGGAAAATTAATATAAATACTTTTTTCTAAACATAGTTTGGCCGTTCTTAGACTATATTGAGGATAAATTCATTTTGCCTTCTTTTATTTTCACTAAAGAAAATTTTTCTTAGATTTTTTTCCTTTTCCTATTGTAAATTTTAAATTTTTCTTAGTTCAAAATCCATTTTGGGGGGGGGGGAATTTCCAATTTCCCCCTCCCCCCGTGGATCCGCGCCTGTATTTTAATGTTTTACCAACTCTTAAAATATATAATTTTTATAATTTAAATGAAAAGATTAATAAAAAGTAACAAAAAATAACATTTTCAAAAATTTTATCTCAAGTAATTGATTAGATATCAGGTTGAAAGTAAGTAGTTACTAATCTACTTTCATGTAATACAGACAGTATGTTGTTATCATTAAAAAGTAGCTACATCCGTAACTACATGCCATTACCATGTTTTTGCTGGGTAGTTAATAATTTTATTAAAAAATAATTTTAAATATATATTTTTTTTTTTTTTGATATGAGCTAAATCCATTTGAATTTTTTTTTGGCTGATTTCATTTGAATTTGAAATTCCCCAGCAAAAACTTGGTAATGACATATAGTTACGAATGTAGTTACTTTGTAATGACAACAACATACTGTCCGCATTACATAAAGGTTGTTTAGTAACTAATTATTTATAACCCGAATGTGAATAATTATTTATGATCAGATTTTTTAAAATATTAATTTTTATTGATTTTTATAATGCAGTTACCAATTCATATATTTGAAGAAAATTAGATTTGTAATCTAAAATAGTTTATTTTTATTACATTTATTTTAATTAAATTTTTAGTTGTTGTTAAGTTTTTTAAATTAAAATTTAAAAAATCTTTTTATAACAACAAAAAAATGTTTAATGTCCTTATTATTACTTATTTATAACCTAAAATATAACTAGTTCCTATTGTTATTACTAATCATGGCTTCAGTAATACTTTAAAATCAATGCGCTGTTTAACAGCTTGGAAGTAATTAGTTATTGTAATGATATCTAAGTAATGTATTGGGTAAGTAGTCGCCTCTAATGTCATCACCGTGTTAAAATAATGAGTTATTCAGCAAATGTGTAAGTAGTAGGGTGATCGACTCGGTTTTCCAACCGGTTTTTTCAGTCAATGTGCTGTCGGTTTTTTCAAAATGTTCAATTTTTTAATGTCGAATAGACCGGTTTTTTTAAACACAAAAAACCGGTTTTAAAAATACCTTTTTATTTCAGAAACCATGCACTAAATATTGATATTTGAATCGAAATTTATGATTATTTTTTTTTAATATTCATAAAGTATGATTTTTAATGGCTTAAAAATATAGTTTACGATTAAATAAATAAGTAATAATTATCCTTAATGTAATATTTTTGCACCTAATTTAAATGTTTTATTTTTTTTTTTTTTTTTTTTTATTCAGCGAAGATTTTCTTTTAAAAGAGTTTCACCTGCAGAATCCTTTCAATAAAATTGATTCTTGCTTTTTTCATATTAACCCATGGTTTCTGTTTATGCTAAGTAAATGTTAATATAATTTTTGATGATTATTTTCTTACAATTTTTATACCCTACATGCCTATTATGCGTTTGTACTGATGTTTGTAACACCCAAAAATATTGGTCTAAGACCCACCATCATTTGTACCAATCGGCTTTAAGTCGATTTAACGATGTCCGTCTGTCCATTCATGTAAAACTTGTAATCAAAATACAGGTCGCAATTTTGGTTTCTTATAGTCCAAGAAAGAAGCGTGTTGAATTTGGTTATAATAGGTCCATTATTTCCTCTAGCCCCCATACAAATAACCTACCAGAAAAGGGGTTTAACGATCATAAATCCCTTTAATGTAGCAGTAATTTTTGCACATCTAGGTTCCATATACCGGTTAACCGGTTTTTTCTAAATTTAAAAAAGTGCAACCGGTTTTTTTAAAATACCAACTATTCGAACTATTCGAAAACCGGTTTCTCCAAAAAGTCGAATAATCGATCACCCTAGTAAGTAGTGGTGAGCTATTATATTAGCTTCTTAACTCATTACATGGCAACCAAAGTTTTTGCTTGGTTATTTTTATATGGTTATATAAATTTAAATTATAATCAAAATGTATGACATTTAGAGGATTGTGGGTACGAACCAAAGAATACTAAGAAAAGAAGGCTTGTCAAAAAAACCTAACTCTGTTGTCAAAAAAAAAAAAACATAACTTTAATATTGTGTTAGTCAAATTTTATTTATATATATTAGTGCTGAAACCACTTTCACCACACATCATAATCATACATAGTTGCATAAAAGAGTATTTAGAAATTATTAAATATAATTCATCACAATTATATTCGCTGATTTTTATTTCTTGTTGCGGGTTACATCCACAAACAGTAATATAATTAATTTTTTTTTTTTTTTTTGTTTTTTGTTGATAAATATGAAAATAATTTAAAATTATTTTAAATTCTGTTTTATATTTAATACCAAAAGTAGCAACATTGTTCGTTCAATTTAAATTTCAACATAAAAAAAGGAATGTCAAAAATAAAATAAAAAAATATTTTTTCAGTTTGTGGAAAATATTCGTGTAGCGGGCGTGAAAGTACAATAAACGTGTGTAAAAAAATTATTAAAATATCGTGTGTTAGTGGAAAAATGTGTAATTTTCCTTAAATTTTAAGGAAAATATTTGTATATTTTGTGTTGTTTCTCTCTCTCACAAGTGTGTTGAATTCACACAGAACTTGTATGTGAAGAGAGTGAAATGTTGTTGTTGTAGGAAAGAGTACTATTTTCTATTCTTAGTATTCTTTGGTACGAACATTAAATGCTCCATTACTCTACCGTAATGACACGTTTTGCTTATGAGAGTTATGTATGGGTACCGTGGAATAACTTCCAAATGAAATAAATCCCAATGAAGTAACTCCCAATGAAATTAGTCTCAACAGAAATGAATAAACTCCCAAATCAAAAAATGTAAAGAAAATTTTTGGGTGTTATTTCATCTTTTTGCTGGGACTTATTTCGCGGACCTTATGTACGTAAAGGCTCCGTTACTCTACCGTAAATGTAAATGGAGCGAATTAGTTGACACGTTTTGCTAATAAGAGTTATGTAGGTATGTGTACTCACAAACGTAAAAGTAACGTAGTAACCTAATCAAATTAAGTTGTCTACATCTTTACGTGAATAGTGCTGACAAATTTTTATTTTAATACTCTAAATCTCCGTAAAAAATCGCTGTAAAAAGTTTATTAATTGGATAAATAGTTTTGCAGTTTTCTTCACCTAAAAATTTTTTTAAAATTAAGCGTAGAAGAATTGAAGCAATAATTTAAAATTTAAAATTTTTGTTATAAAAGAACAAACAAATTTTGTTATTTATATGAATCGCTAAAATAAAAACCAATATATCTAGCGATTTTGAAACTACATGAGATTTACTGGAAATATGTTTAATTGACATCACCGATGTTGATGTGTTCATAACAACAACAAAGTAATTGCTACATTTACGTTTTTTGAGTAACCATCCACTAACGTTCCGTTTACATTTAAACATTAAATATTTTTCGTAAATAATTTAATTGATTTCTAAGAAAATGATAGAATATGGAGATTGATAATTTATAAAACAAAGTAAGTGAAATATAATTTTATCGCAGAATTTCTCTAAGGAATTAAAATTTATGTAGCATTTTTGTGTTTTTTATAAACTACACCACCATAGGTGGTTGGGGTATTATGTGTTTGTGCTGATGTTTGTAACGCATACAAAAAGTTATCCAACTCCCACCTTAAAGTATACCAATCGACTCAGAATCACTTTTTAAATCGATCTAACGATGTCCGTCCGTAAATCTTGTGCAAAAGTACAGGTCGCAATTTTGAAGATAATTCAATAAAATTTGTCAGGTTGGACTTTTATGATACAATTACGAAGCCTATTGAAATTGATTATGATCGGTCTATTATTTCACTTACCCCCCATACAAATGTCCCCCCAGAATAGAGTTTCCACACTAAAAATGCATTAAAAATAAGAATATTGTAATGATATTCGGTGCAAAGAAGTTTTGTACAAGTATCAATCTTTGTACAAAATTTTATGAAAATCGGTCGACGATTGAACATATCTCCCTCTTCCGAAAATCACTTTAACATGTATAAATCCCATACGAATGCTAGTATCAAGTTAATATTCGACACAAATAAGTTTTATATAAGTAGAAACAACATTCCCAAATTTTATGAGAATTGGTCCATAATTTGCCATATATAAACGCACTTCCAGGAATCTCCCTAAAGTGCATAAAATCATCTAGATGTTATTATTAACTCATTATTCTGTACTTCTATTTTTTATTTTAGATTTAGTAAAAGTGTTGGTCTACAATTGGCCACAGGTCTCATAAACAATGGGTAGGGTCTTGACCGACTATATCTTCTTTTGTCGTCAAATTTAAAGGAATAGTGATATTTTATCGAAATTTCAGTATAATATGTATAAATTTTGTCTTAAAATAAGAAAATTAAAAAACTCCCACTTTTTTACAAGAAAATAACCAAAATCCCAATCCGTATAAAACATGTTTAAAAAATTTACTTTCTTCAATGAAATGGTCAACCTGTCGTTATAAGGGTCGTCCGGCAGAAAATACTTTTTGGGTGTTTACCTTACATATGGAGATATATAATTAAAATTATTTTAAGTGCATCCTAGCTTTGCAATTTGAGAACTTAATAAAAAAAAATAAAAACATTTTTTAAATTGACAAAGTTTAAGGGGCAACATTAAGCCCGCTTAATTGAAAAGCTAAAAAAAACGTGGCTAAAAATGGGATAAAAACTTATTTCGACCTGAATATCTCTTAACTTAAAAGAGATTACCTAAGCATGTAAACGAATTTATACCCTACATATACCCATATACTGGTCGCAATTTTAAAGATAATTCAATGAAATTTTGCACATGGGACTTTTATCAGGTCAGGGATGAAGCCTATTAAAATTGGTTGTGATGTGTTCATTATTTCACCTAGCCCCCATACAAATGTCCCCCAATAGAAATTCAACGCTCAAAAATGCCTTAGAAATATTAATATTTTAATGAAATTCGGCGTAAAGAAGTTTTGTACAAGTATCAATTTTTGTACCAAATTTTAAGAAGATCGGTCCACAATTGACCATAGCTCCCATATAAACCCCTCTTCCGAAAATCACTTTAACGTGTATAAATCCCATATGAATGTTAGTATCAAGTTAATATTCGACACAAATATTTTATATAAATAGAAACAGCATTGCCAAATTTTATTAGAATCGGTCCATAATTAACCATAGCTTCCATATGAACCCCCTTCCGAGAATCACCCTGAAGTGCATAAAATCATGTAGATGTTAGTACCAACGCATTATTCTGTATTTGTATGTTTCATTTTAAATTTAGTAAAAGTGTTGGTCTATGATTTTCCACAGATCTAATATAAGTCCCCTTCCCGAATTTTTATGTTCATACATAATGGTGTAGGTTATCATATAATCGGTCTTGACAGACTATACTTTTTTTTTTGAGATTTACAAAGACTATCTATGTATAAAATTTCTTTTCTATCATATCATAAATGAATTTTTGGCGATTTTTCAAATAAATTACACACCCGAGGCGGCTAACTTCGGAGGAACACCCACTACCCCCTGACCCGCTAGGAATCTGTACTACTCCAAATCATCTTAAAAATACCCCAGCTTACCAATTACAGAATTATTTCCAAAAAAAGCGTTTTGGAACCACTGTGCGACATACATATGTTTACCTTATTACATAACAATTTTGTTTAGTTTGAACATCAGTTCAAAAAGCTGAATTTATATCGAAAAATAAAACTGAAAAAAATGCCTTTTTGCCGAAATCCGCAGAATTTAAATCGAACATTTTAAGGTCAAAATTCGAAAGTTGTTAAATTTTGGTGCAGTCAAATATACAAAGGAAACAGAAATAACAAACCTTAGATAACTCCTTTTACTACCACACTTCACCGCACATTTGCTTTTATCTACGTCTCTTGTCGACTTTCCACCTAGTCAAATTTAATATCAATAATATTATTCTTTAACTTTTTTATCAAAAGTTTTTGTAAAAAAGTCTACTATATACTATAGCAGGGGTTCTCACAAGACCTCGCTTCGTGACCCCCTTTTGACATTGCAATGGAAGCGCGACCCACTACAACTTTGACCAATTTAAAAATCAGAAAAAATGTAAAGATAAAGTAATTTTAAAAAATAACATTAATAATTTCGACATTGTTTTCCTTGAATATTAAGAGACTTTTTCGTATAATTAATCTAATATTATTCTCTGCGTCCACAAAAGATCGAATCTCTGTTTTGAGGGACAAAAGAGTGAAAAAGGATATTTTTATATAAAAATGTATGTTGAAGAAAAATTGTTTCATATTTTTAGGGTTTCGGAGCCAACAAGCGGATAAACTTTGCTATATTTCAACTATTTAAAATGCTTTTAAATCTGTTGATTCAAAATTAAATTCAATGAATTTCAACTCTTTTGAAATAAAGGACTTTCTGTTTTTAAATTATAAAGTTGCTTAAACAAATTTTCTTTATATATCCGGGAAACTTATCGATGAAATAAAAGTTTTGTGTACGCTTTTATAAAAAGTTCTTGGCATAATATATTTTTATTTATATTTTTATAAAATAATTTTTAACTAATTATAAAAAAAATATTTTAAAAATTTTTAGTAAAAATTTTGGTCCATAATCCGTAATTTTCATGCAAAAAAAAAATCGATGTTTTCTTAAAACATGGGTAAGAATTTTATAATTTTGTTCCCTTTATGGCTAAAATATTAAAAATTTGCATTGTAGTAATAAGTACTGTTGATAATATATGATTTTCTAAATTTTAAATAAATATATTAAAATATTTTTTCCATAACCGGCATAAAATTGTGAATTTTTTGATACCCATTTTGATTAAATATAAACTTTTTTTTTTTTTACCAAAATGTATGGGACCCATGATCCAAGCAAATTTTTACGCATCGTTTGAGGGGTCTTCCTATATCGAAATCTCGAAAAAGACGTTCCTAGGGACACTCTATTGGATAGCACTAATTTCTTCGTTTGATCATTGTTGTCTTTATCAAGCTTAATATTTTCAATCAAAGGTTCCTTCAGTAGTAGTGATGTATTTCCATTTTCATAGTTTCATGCTTTTATTGGAATTTTCATTTGAACTTCTAAATAATATTTATATTAAAAAATTGTCTGTTTAAGAATATTTTTAAAGAACTCTTCGCGACCCCCCATGAATGTCTATACGGACCCCCATTTGAGAACCGTTGTACTATAGTAAATATTTGCATGATTTCTAAATTATTTTTAATCAGATCATAGTATAGCAACCGTCAGATTTGATTGCTATTCTAACGCAAGCAACTAAAATACACTTTTAAAGCTTTTTAGGAGCTAATGTTCCTGAGGAACAGATCCAAATTAAGATACTTTTTAAATCATGAATACAAAATTTATTCCTTATTTTGCCTATATTTAACTACAAAAAACTTCTGTCATAAAACTCTACTTGTCATAAAAATTATGAAATTGGGGTAGTTTGGTAAAAATATAATGAAGTAAAATGCGATGTATAATTTACCAAATATTGTTGCAATTTTATTGAAAATATAATAGCAATTGGCTTAAACACCAATGATATGAACAAATTTAAGAAAAGCGAATAAAACAGACAAAAAATGTGATGCTTTAGCAAAAGCATTAAAACAGGAAAATTAGAAATAACATAATAAACTCCGCAGCGAAAAGTGTAAAAATTTATTTAAACATATTTTATAAGAACTAAATACCTTAAAATTTTACATTTTTAAAATTGTCCACTTTTTATTTTTACCAAAAAATTATAGCCCTACATAAAAATTTAGGGCTATAAATTTTAAAACAAATAAAATAGGCAAAATCAACTGTATGTTAAAACTAAAATTAACTGGTGAGAATATTATTAACAAATAATAACACACAATTGATATTAATTCTCATTACTTGAAAGGTTACTTGAAAAGTCATTTGCACAGGAAATAGAAATCAAAACGGAAATAAAATGCTTACCGTTGTAGTAGCTTTCATAAAATTCCTAAATTCTTTCAATCATAATCGTTTAAAATCATTTAAAATTTCAGACGAACATAAAACCGCAAATAAAAGAAAATTAACAACAAAAGAAACGCGTTTATTAAACATTATTACAGACAATTTATTTATTATCATTCCAAACAGAGGTACAAGTATTTTTTCATTATTTTATGAACTCCATCATTTACTAATATGACTGGCAAACTAACTGAGTAAGTGACTGCTATTGCGACAATAGTTGCAGTTAAAAAAAAATATAGAAAACTAAGAACACACTTCCAAATCATTTTTTAGCTCGTACTAATCCATCTTTAGATTAACTTCATATTTAGCTTTTTTCTCTCACTAATCATCGACCAGAGGTATGAATAGACAAAGAAAGCGATCGACGGACAATGGCAGCAACGTCGCAGTGCACTGTGTTTAGATTCTTTGCTAAACTTAAACGAGAGGAGGCCAAATGATTTGGACCACTATTAAGCATTTAAACATGTGCGTTTTATTATGTCGCGCATATGTCATATTCAACGATTAAATATTTGCCACACAACATGAACCGTTAAATATCTTGTGTTTTTTTTTTTTAAATAAAAAATAAAAACTGAAACAATTCACATTGTATGAGGATTATGGAACAAATCCAAATAGCATTGGCATGACCAGCAAGTCATCATTTCTATCTGTTTCTTTCTTTCTTTTTTAGGTTCTTATTTAATTTTTCCTGTAATAGACAGGTTTATGCGATTTATAAGGGGGAAACATTTTTATTTCTTCTATTTATGCTTCGTTTTCTCCTTTGTTAGCTTGTTTTTTGTTGTTTTTCTGTTACAATCCTTAAAAGTCCATAAAATTTTAAAGAATTAAATAGAATGTGTGTATTTAACTGGTGATAACCATAAAAGGTATAAATAATACTAGGAGTGGGACAAAGTGTATCAGGTGGCTGCCAAGTCAAGGTAAGAAAACAGTTCAATAACCGTTGATTTGTTCAATTTTTTAATAACATTAATGTTGTTGTAACAGTAGCATTTAAGAAAAATGGGTTTTAATATAAATGATTTAAAACAACTTTGAGTCAATGATCGACTTATAAGTATTTTTATATCAAAACAATAATGCTTAGGATTAAATTCATATTAGCCTCGTATTTTAAATGATATTGGTACATTGCTTTGGCCGAAGCTCATTTTTGTAAGTACAGTGCTCTTTATATTTCAAAATCTTCATTCAAATTGTTATACCTGCGTATTTACTTATCTGATTTTTGTAGAATGTTTAAAAATAAGAAGAAAGGATCTGATCAAAGCTAAGTAGAAAAACTTATGTGTATTATTTTATACCCTACACCAACATAGGTGTTAGTGCTGATGTGTGTAATGCATAAAAATATTGGTTATACACCCGCCCTCAAATATACCAATCGGTTCAAAATCACTTTTGAGCCCGTTTGGCTGGCAGTCCATGTAAAACTTTTGCACAAAGTTCATGTTGAAGTTTTAAATATAACTTGAAGATATCTTGTAGCCCCCATACAAATATACTCCTGGAATAGGTGTTTAACGATCACAAATGCCTTCCGATAATCTCTTTAACGTGTACAAATCCAATATCAAGTTATTATTTAGGACAAGTATTTTTAATATAAATAAAAAGTACAATTCGTAAATTTCCGTAGTTTTCATATACATAAGTCCAACCTTCGGGAATGACCCTACATAAATCCCATACAAATGTTAGTAACAACATAAATTAATGTGTGTTTATTGGTCCACAATTAACCAAAGTTCCCATATAAGACCACTTCTCGAATTTTGATGCACAAACACAATGGTGTAGGATATTATGTGGTCTGGCTTGACCGACTATATATACCTTTCCTACTTGTTTTATATTACCAATTTTCTTTTTTTATTCTTACCTTTTTATCTACTACAAGACAATTTTATGTTGTAAGTTTGTTTGAGTTTATTTGATCAATACTCGTAATGTGATGCTAAAAGATTGACAACTTATTTTTTTCCTGGCTATTTAGTTTTGTTTGTCGCTTCATAAAGATGCGACCAAAGACTAAACACAATTTTTGCGACATTCTTGCTTATGTAATATGTTTGGTAATAAAAACTATAAAACGGTTTTTTCATTACTTTTATAAATAAATGTCAATTTTGGTTTCAGTCTTCTTTTTCTGCGTTATCCTTTTATCATTCTTTTCAACATTTTCTCTTTTCAAAAATAAGTCTTTCAATATCTGCCTGAACAATTAAGAGAACATAAATTTCAAGTTTTGTCAAAATATGGAAAAATTAATGTGATATGAAATTCCTATAATTTTTACTATACATAAACCATAAATAAATAAACACTGTAACATCATCTACATATGGAATTTATAATTCAAAAACCTCACTATGTTTATATATATTTTTTATTATAATTAGACAGTGATCTCCAAGTATAAAAAAATTGGAAATGTTATATTCGACTAGGCCGAATCTACACCCAGAGAAATATCAATCACATACGTGTTGAAAACAATACCATTCTGTGTCAATAGTGAATCTACACCGTATGTGTTTAAATTAAATACTGCGTGTTCAATTCTTATTGAAAATCGATACCTAATTGGCACCAAGTTGAAACCATTTCGGTATCAAATTGTAAAATTACATATGTTTTCTATTAAACTTGTTAACGAAAGGTATTAAAAAGCTGTTACCGTAAATTACCAATGTGAGCACAACCGTTGTTGATTTTGAATCGAATTTTTTCCCTTAGTGTACAATATACGGAACATCCGAAACTTCTTATTCCACTCTAATTAAAAATTTTACCTTATATTGGAGGTGGGCGGTAAGTTGGGTGGATCGCGTACCTGAGCAGATAAGACGAATTTTATGATTTCGAGCAAATAATGGAGTGTTTTTTGAAAGCCAACACTATAATAGAGCTGAAATTTCTCTCAAACATAATTTTTTTGTTTCTCCATTCCGACGAAGTTTTTGTATATACCCACAAAAAATGTGTACAAAATTATTCATGTCTGTCGATAGCACATCATTGATGCGCATTCGAGTGTGCTATAAAAAGAAGCGAAAAATTTACATTAGGCTTATATTTATACCCTACATTTGGCACATATAAGTTTCATAAAAGTGTAAATAAGTGTGCCGATTTTTAAAAAGATCGGTCCATAATTAAACATAGCTCCCATATAAACCCCTTTTCAGAAAATCACTTTAACGGGCATAAATCCCATTAAAATGTTAGTATTAAGTTAATATTCGACACAAATAAGTTTTATATGAACATAAATGATAGTGCCAAATTTTATAAAGATCGGTCCATAATTTACCATAGCTCCCATATAAGGCCCTCTTTCAGGAATCACCCAAAATTTAATAAATTCATATAAATGTCAGCATCAACGTAATATTCTGTATTCGTATGTTTTATTTTACACTTATGAGTATCGGTCCACATTTGACTCCAAGTCTAATAATAATGTACACAATGGTGTAGGGTATCATATGGTCGGGCTTGACCGACTATATCTTTTTCTCTCGTTTTTTTATGAATTATAACCTGCATCCTCTCTCGCTTACGTGGATGCAGGATTGTATTTCTTCTTCCAATTTTTATTTACGATTTGAAAAAAAAAAAAAAGTTCTGCTAATTTCAATGATATAATATTTTCAACTGCGTTGATCAGTTGTGATCGTGTACTCAAAGTATTAAGAAGTAAGTTTGTTTGTGAATGTCGGAAGAAAATAATAATATACTTATACCTGAAACATGTTTTTATGTTGAATTTTATTGGCGTATAATTCGCGAATTAAATTTCGCGGTCACGTTTTTCAAAAAGTGGTATTTTTAAATTAGTGAAAAAAAAAAAAAAAATATATATATATATATAGAGAATGAAACCATTCTGAATACTCCCTGTAAGTACCGTGATGGGACTCTCAATAGTTTATGAGTAAAAACATGTTTCAGATATCATTTTAAAGGTAATTTCATTACCTTTAAATATTCACAATAAACGTTGTAACGTAAATATTTTGGAAGATATTCGTATTTTTAAAAACACAATTTTTCTCAATTTTGAGATATTATAAATCGCAAAATATCGCCGTAATCAAACTTAAACTCGGCTTTTGTATTACCAGCGACAATATTAATATTCTTGTCGAATTTCATTAAATTCGGATGATTTTTGGAAAAAAAATGTGTGACTTTTCTATTTTATTATAAACAAAACAATGCAAATTGAAATAAATATTTCGTATTTATTATGACATTTGTTGTAATAATTCGTAAAATATTTCGAATCCCAGAATGCCACTTACCAAGGTTATAGAAAACATTTTCACCCATAACATATATTTTTAAACATTTTTAAAAACACAATTTTTCTAGAGATTTATCCGCGAACGAAAAATCGCGAGATATAGATCATTTTGATGTTGAGAAAAAATTCATGTTACGTCATATTTAAATAAATTTTGATACCTTTAATATGACATCTCAATAAATCTTATATCATAAATATTTTAAAAGATATTTGTAATTATGTGTACACAACTTTGTACATATTTTTAGCTATTTTACACTTTCAAATCGCGAAATTTTGAATTAGTCTTAGTTTTGATAAGAATAATGATTGTACCAAATATTATCAAATTCGGAAGAGGTGAGAAAATCAGCTTGTTGGTTTTAAATGGAATTAACTTGTTTTGAGGAAATTTTGTGTTTTACACGATGAAAGAAATAATAAAAAAATGTATGGGTTATTTATGGTTTACCCAAAATTTCAATGTCTTATATTACACAGGTCTTATATTACACGGTATAACATATTCCATGTTTTTATGATTTTTCGTTTTTTCTATTAAGTAATATAAAATTTGTATTTATTTATTTATTATTTTTCAGATTCAATAATTAAGGATTACGCCAATAAAAAAGACCATTATATTCAAATAAATTTAGTTGATGAATTAATTTAAAAAATGTCTGATTTTTCTTATTAAAATATTTTTTTTAATTCCAAAAAAAAAGTAATAATAATAATTTCTATAAATGCATTATTTAAATTAAAAAAGGCATGGTTTCACAGCTTCTAGGATCTCTAAAAGGTTCACATAAAAGAGGCATGATGTCATCACATCTATGTATGATGCTTTAATAATGTGCATAATAAAGACATGTATGAACTACCAAGTGGGACATCACGAGCAAAAATCATGCCTTCTTGAAGCAAGAGAATTCTCTTATCTCTCCCTTACAAACCTGCTTCTTGATATGCAGCAATTTTTGCTGGGTATGCAAAAAAAATCATATTTACCAAATTTCATCAAATTATCTTCTAAATTGCGACCTGTACTTTGCGCACAAGCTTTACATGGACAGCCAGCCAGACGGATGCATATGGTTAAATCGACTCAGAAAGTGATTCTGAGTCGAACGGTATAGTTTAAAATGGGGGTCGGAACATTTTTGTCTAATACATGTATTTTCCAATTTTTCAGATTTTAAAACAAATACTATTCATCATTTCCACTAAATATGAATAATATCTGCTTCGAAAGCTCAAATCAGCAAGAAAGGGTACAAGAAGATTCCTCTGCCAGCAATTTTTACAACATTTCCTTAAACCGTTCAAGTTTTTTTTTAAAGTCAGATTAATAAAGCATCCAATATCAATCCAGATGAGGACAAGAAATCGTACATGAAAACGATATTCAAATGTTCTTCATTTAGTAGAGTTTTTTTTTTTTTTCTTATATTTTTTCAAATATGTTAAATTCTCCTGTTTTTTGTGAGTCGTTTTATGTAAACATTTTAAATAAAAGAATATTGAAAAAAGTCAAAATTTAAAAAATTAATGCACTATAGAACCTTCCTCTTTACAAACAAACGGTTACCAGAACCAAATACATTCAGTTATTACAACCGACATATGATAGTTCCTGCAACCGACCAAATTCGATTGGCAACAAATTCGGTTGGCAACAAATTCGGTTTTGGCAACGAGTCTGTTTTCTCTGTATACAATTTCAAAATATACCCTAAAAATTTAATTAAATATGCATTTATTTTTTTAATTTTTATATAATAAAAAGCAAAATTATTCCATGATAAGCTGTTATAGATCACATTTTGTATTTTTAAAAGTTAAAGCTATGTTTAAAAAGATCAATGCTAATTCTTTGTACTTTTTTTAAATTTGACCTCTTTCAGATTAAATTTTTTTAATTTATATTCGTGTCATTAGGTTTAATACAATCAAAGTTAGATAAACTTTTATTTTTATAATCCGAAATTTTTTACTAAGTTGTCAAACGTAAAATATTGTCTATTTTGGCGAAAACCTTTTTATACATAGAAAATTATCCATCCACGTCAACATATGTGATAGGAGTGTATTTGAATAATTGTAGTTCAGTATTCTTCTAAATTCGAGATCTGAACGCAGAATAATTGAGCTTTAATTTTTTTTTTTTTATTTTCGTAAATTCTTTATTTGTTTTAAGTAATAACTTGCAATTTTAATTTAATTTTTTCAGCAATAGGGCCTAACCCAGCTTCAATTTTCTCAAAAGCACTATCACTTAAACTGATTTAGTAATAGTTTCAGAAGGAAATCTATAGTTGGGACAGACAAATGAGACTTTAGATTTAATATTTCTATAGATTTTTCTAAAGCTGTAAAGTCGTTATTATTCAACCCATTAACAGCTTTTTTGAAATCCTCAAAATATTTTTCATAGTATTTTACAGCATCAAGCCAAGATACCAATCTCGTAACAATTTTGCAACGTGTAGGGGTCTTAAAATGTATCCGTTTTCCATATGAAATCAAAGAATCAATGTTATCTGATTTGTGGATAAAAAATCCGCATCCGATAAATATAACAGAATATGATTTTTATTAAAGTCCTATTCCTACTTAATAACTCATTTGAGAATAACCGCTAAATGAAAAATAAAACTTTAACAAAATAATTAAAAAAAAATAAATAAAAAATGTGGAAATTCATATGCATAATTAAGAAAAACATGCACTAACAAATTGTTACACTTTAAAAAAAAGAAAAAATTTAAAAATATGCTAATTTAGCATTATACAGAAAAATATACATATATGTATGTACATTTTCGAGTAAATATGCAAAAATATGCACTAACAAATCGATGCCATTTTTTAATAAAATATCTGATTCGGATATATACCAACACAAAACAGTTTTTAAATGCTCCAGAAAAAATGCATTTGCATTAAAATTCGCCCCAAGTGATTAATTTTGGCTGAAGATATCTTAAGAGGGAACCATTTCTGGACATTTCATCCACAGTAATGTTATAATGGACATTTCAGTGACCTGGTATAAGATTAGTTTCAAGTTAAAATGTCCCGCCGTATCATTAAGAAATGCAATCTGATGTCGAATAGATACCTGAGAGAGACATAATCGTTGCTGTACATATTTGAATATTTTTTTCGGATACCCTATAATACATTAGCCAATTTACCCTTTAAATAGCCGATAAAGAAAACAATTTTCTTATATAGTTAAGGAATTATATAAAATTTTCCTGCTTAAGAAATATGTGAAAAAAAAAACTCGGATCCGCGTAAAATTCAAAAGAGCTTCTTCTGTGGATTAGAAAAGGTACATGCTACACTAAAAAGTAGTTTATTGGAAAAGTCTTTACATATTTGGACCAGTTTAAATGTAGTATATTTCATGTTCATGTATTAATCCCCTGTTTTTATAAGACGAAATTTGAAATTTATTTGTTGTTTTCCATACATTTTGAAGAGACAAATTTTTCGTTCGTCTTATAAAAACAAGGGGTAAATTTTTGAAAATCGAATAATTTATTTAAAAAAATTATCAAAAAGTTTTCAAATAATCGCTTGTGGTTTATATTGTGCCTAGATGTTCACATGTTTGTCACATTTTTGTAACAAACCGTTGCACCATGGAACGTATTGCTAAAAAATTGGTAATAAATCTGTATCTCCAAAAGAGATGATCGGACCGAATTGTAATATAGAGGAGGACTTAAGCTTTCAGAAAAATTATCATCCTGTTGTCACCTTATTATGACTATGACCAGTTTAAAGAGGTCGTAACTTCTTAAAGGCTTGCTCACGTATATACAGTGCTGTGCAGAACGAAAGCAACAAAATTGGGGTAAACCTAAGAATAGTTTTATTTTTTAGATTATTTGGTTTACAACAAAAATAATTTTGCGAAATTTTATACATATTTAAGGATTAACAAAAACTGGAATAAAACACTACAATCTTCATCATATTCATATTTTGCTTAATTTTATTCTATATTTTACATTTTCTGTAAAATTATTTTTAATGTAATTTTAATGCGATTAAATTGTTAATTGATTTCTCTGGAATGATTTCCATTTGACTTTGTTGACTAAACAACACTTTGGACTGCACTAATCTTGAAGCTGCATAAAAAATCTTCCACAGATCTTGCGTCTGAGTATTAGACCACATGGTTAAAAAATGTTAGGCAAAAATTTTAAGTAATGACGTTTAATCCAACCCTTAAAAAGTTTTAAAATATTTTTCGCATTTTTTCCATGCAAAAACATAGAATTAAACAAGATATTTTTCTATGTATGACGAAATTTCTGTACTTTTTAATAATTTTCAACTTAAAAACATCAAAATTTCATTAGGTTTATAAGAAAAGAACAAAGTTTTTTCGCTAGAATTCAAATGAAATCATAATTTACATCTTTTCTGTCCCCAAAACTATTTTTTTGATCTGTGCGGTTTAAGTTGTATACCACGACATTTTAGCGGGTTGCGCGACGTTGCGTATCCGGTCATGGTGGATACATATATTAAATAAAGTACTTTTCTTTTTTAATATGATTAATTTTGTTGATTTAAATAAGAAAGCAAACTATTTATATGAAATTATAAATTGTTTCTTTTATAAAAACGGAAAAAAATGTACCTTTACTGAGTAAGCTTTTCAGCGAGCAGTGTTATTTTGCTTAGCCTGTAACTTCTTTAAATATTTTCAATTGACTTTGAGCAGAGTGTATATTAAATCTTAGAGACTATATAATCTATCTAAGTGGACAAATCCGTTTTTATATCGTTTTACCTTTTTATTTTTAATAATATCTGAACGAAGTTTTTGGCGGAAGTCCTTTTTCATGCACTGAAAAGTCTTAATTTTTTAAATTGTGCTTCCGAAACAAATTTGTGTACCTTAATTAAGCAGTATTCAATAATTTGTTTTATAAAACAAAGTTACTTTCCGTTTTTCTTATTCCAAATAAACTAAAAATTTATTGTATTGGCTTATATTGTCACAAATCATAATTCTTATTAAAAAAAAAAAAACTTTAAGTAAAAGAAAAAAAAAAAAATAACAATAATATGTGTAAATAATGCTGTATGTAGACAGTTTTACTATAAAAGTGCCAGTTACTTAAAAAAAAGCAATAAATTTTAAAATTTTGTGTCGATTTTTACAATCGGAAATATTGTTGCTTTTGATATGCACACTTCCATATAGAGAACATACAATATTCTTCTCGTTTTAGCAAAAAGAAAGAAAATCACATCTTCTAGGTACAAATGTTTGTTAGTACCTATATGTGTTAACAATGTTATGAAATTAGTTTTGTTATAAATTTAATATTTTAAAAAATAATTCAACATTTAGGTTAACCTCAATTTTGTTGCTTATGTTCTGCACAGCACAGTATGTTATCTCTTACAATACAAAAAAATATTTACTCTTGAAATTTAAATTTCGGATTTTTTTTTAATATCCTGCAATTCCCCATATATTTTAAAATAAGGTATTTTTGGATTATCTCCAATTGTCCAGCCAGGTGAAATTATCAAAGTCAACAATTTGAAATGAGTATGATGTGTGAAATGTGAAATGCAATTTAATCATTTCACTTATTTCTCAAAATTTTGTTGATAAAACACATTTTTTACATATATATACCAAAAGATAAAGCTTCAGAATTGGTTAAGAAAAAAATTTAAATTGAGAGTTATACTTTATGTCCAGTATTAATAAAAATTGGTTAAATTTTTGACCAGTTTTCAATTTAAAAATAATCGAAATTAACCCTAATTTTTAGAATTTACGAGCTTTTAAAACTTGGCTTATTCCATATTACAACAAGATGTTTTCAGGATCATTTTTCTGAAAGATAAGCTCCTCCTCTACAACAATACATTTCGATTCGATCCGACCAGTAATTTAAGAGATACAGAATTATAACAATTTTTTTTCGATTGGCCCCACTGTGCATTGTAAGTATGTATTTGATTCGTATGTTTAAATCTTTATTTGGGATTTTTTTTTTCTTTTCACTTAAATAAATAAAAATTCCATTGCAGACAATGAAAAAGGTAAACACATCTTTAATTCCATCGATGGATGGATGTTCTATCCATAAACAACAATTGCGTTACATCTCCATGTAAGTAAAAGCGCATCTCAGACTCAGAGTATATAAAATCTTATGATGTCTGTTTCATCTGCTACTTTAAACTGAACATGTTCACTTCACTGGTCACATTTCTTTTGTTTCATTCCCATTCTACCATTCTTTCCCCCCATTATCTCTTTTCTAGCCAACTGACCATTTATCTACTTATGTATCTCACTTTACTATGTATATGTGTTTATTAACTATATATATGGTTGTACGATTAAAAGCATTATCATTATTATGATTTACTATTTATTGTTGTCAACTTGTTTATTTTTTCTTTTGATTTTCTATCCATTTAAACAACATTTAATGTAAATTAAAAAAAAGTAAAATATTTCAAGCATTTTAATGCATCATCGACAGTTGCAGCAGCTAAAAACTCAGTATCCGAATCAGCTTCGACATCGACGTCATAAAACGACATAAAGTTGTCGCATTTTTTTCTTCATTTGGATGCCACTCATTCTGCGCTGTTACTTCCAATACTACAATATTTATTTCAACTTCTTAGGAAAACAACTAAAAACAATTTATCATTAAATATTCTTTACAGATGGATAAATTGTTTTATACGAGTATTACTCGTATTAGTACTTAGTTTATATTATTTTTTTCTTATTTTATTTTACTTAGAAATCTTAAACACATAAATATTTATTTATTTTCTTATTTTTATTTTATAGAACTTTATACGCATGATCAGCTTTCAATAGAGTTATTTTTTTCTTTCTTTACTTCATATGTCTGTGTGTGAGAATGTATTCATTCACTTTACTTGCATCACCGATCACTTAAGAGTGAGACCGTCTGATCACTAGAGTGAGAAGGAATTAAACATTTTTAAAAGTAAATTAGTTGACAGTTGTGGCGTCACTTTTTTTACCTCTGCCGTCTGGTTTTTAATGATGGCCAAAACAGATTTTTAAGTCAGATTATTGACATCGATGCCTTCTATTGTTTTTTCTTTATTAAATTTCTTAGGATTTCAATGGATTATTTTCCACAAAATATTTATATAGAGCAATATTAGTTCTGTGATATATAAATCTCAATCAATCAAATCAAAGAAGCCCGGCATAGCCAATCTTAAATCTGAAATGAAAGTGATACGTATTAAACGAACACCATATACCCACAGTATGTACAATAAAATGTGTCTAACATTTCAAGAAAATCAGTACTAAGTATGCGCAAAATTTATGCAAATCGTATTTAAAATGTCAATCTTAATTATTAGTCTTACACAAATTGATTAATGTGCAAACGCTAAAAAATGTTTAGTTGCTTTAGTAGCTTTGTTTACTTAAGATATGTTGTCTTCTTCGAGTTCAACTTCTCAAGGCGAAAATATTTTGCCTAATGAAAATCAACATTCGGAATTTTTCGATTCTAAGTTATTTCGCTACATATCGTTATTTTTATATTTAAGTGGCATAAGCGGACTGGGCTTGGCTTTGTCATTTTATTATTTAATGTTTTTCGACTCAAGTATGCCGGAGATCCATTTAAAGTTTCCCATTTCTGTTAATGGTATACCGGTGCAAAAGATACAAGAAATTATGAAGTGAAGGTAAGTTAAGTTTAAATAAATTATTTAATTTAAAAAATTTTACCAGAATTAAATACAACTCAAATTTTTAGAAGTCCCAAGTTAACCACCTAGTGTATTGAAAACATATCGGACCTTGAATCTTTTACAAATATGAATCGATTTAAATATTTTTACAATTCTAAATTCTACTAAGCAAGGTAAAGAAAAGAAATGGTTTGAAAGCTATTTGATTTTAAAAATTTAATTTATGATATGACAGAGAAGAAATTCTATATATATATATATATATATATATATATATATATATATATATATATATATATATATATATATATATATAGCCCTTGTGAATACCCACAAAAAGTACGCTTACATTTGGCAAATATTTTCTGAATGATGTCCCCTTTGATAATTTTAGGTACGTTTTAATGTAGCTCGCAAAAAAGGAATTTTGGACCACCCTACTGTCCATGTAAAGTAATTTTGAAGATAATTTGATAAATTTTGGTATATAAGAGTTTTTTGCACGAGGACGAAGAAGATTTGGTTATGATAGGCCTATTATTTCACCTGGCCCCCATACAAGTGTCCTCCCGGAATAGAGTTTTTACACTTATAAATACCTTAAAAATAGAAACATTTTAATTAAATTTGGCACAAATAAGTTGTATATGAGTATACATTTTTATGCTAAATTTCTTGAAGCTCAGTCCATAATTGACCATAACTCCCATATAAACTATTCTTCTTAATATCACTTCAACGTGCATAAATAGCATAAAAATGTTATTATTAACTTAACATTCGACACAAAAACATTTTTTATAATTATAAAAGACAGTGAAAAGTTTTATTAGGATAGGTCCATATGCCATAGCTTATAAGACCCAATTCAGGAATCACTCAAAAGTGCACAAATACATGTGAATGATAGTTTCGATGTAATATTCCGTACTCGTATGTTTTATTTTACACTTAATACAAGTCTACAATTAGCCCTTCCTCGAATTTTGGTGCACATAGACAATGATGTAGGGTATCATATGGTCAGGTGTGACCGACTATATCTTTCTTACTTCTTTTTTTTAATATTTTTTTTAAACTTGGCGGGCTTAATATAGATCCCAGATTTCTTCACTAGATTTCTTACAAAAACAGTGTTAAGAAAAATAGTATATAAGCTATATATTACAATATCACAATGACATATGTATGTTAAATGCTAAAAAAGTTGTAAAATTTTTCCCCTAAGTTTGTACAAAACATCACAATTTTTAATTTCAGAACATATGGGAGGTACTTGAATACTTAGTAGGGTGATCGACTCGGTTTTCCAACCGGTTTTAAACCGGTTTTTTCTGTCAATGTGCTGTCGGTTTTTTCAAAATGTTAATTTTTCGAATGTCGAATAGACCGGTTTTTTAAACACAAAAAACCGGTTTTAAAAATGGCTTTTTATTTAAAAAGTTTCACATGCTGAATTTTTTTAAATAAAATTGATTCTGGCTTCTTCATATTAACCCATGGTTGTTTATGCTAAGTAAAAGCTAATTATCAGTTTTGATGATTATTTTCTTACAACATTTATACCCTACACCACCATAGGTTGGAAGGGTACTATGCGTTTGTGCTGATGTTTGTAAAAATATTGGTCTAAGACCCACCTTAGTTTATATCAATCGGCTTTAAGTCGATTTAACGATGTACGTCCGTCCGTCTGTCCGTCCATGTAAACCTTGAAATCAATATCGCAATTATGAACATAAATTAGTGAAATTTTCTTATAGACCAAGGACGAACTGTGTTGAAATTGGTTGTGATCAGTCCATCATTTCACCAAGCCCCCATAAAAATATCCTCCTGGAAAAGGTGGTTTAACGATCATAAATCCCATAAATGTAGCAAGAATTTTTGCACATGTAAGTTCCATACAAGTTGAAATCTATGTGCGGAATTTCATGAAGATCGGTCCATAATTAACCATAGTATTGGTCCGCAATCCCACAGGTCTAGAAAAAAAAGACTCCTTTTTCGTTCTTAATGGGTTAATAGTTATTTCCAAAAATAATTGTGTTTAATAAATTTTAACTCGAACAATAAAAGATTTATTGATTTTTCTTTAAGAAATGTAGTCTTTTGAAAGAAATATTAACTTCTACAAAAAACCCGGTTAACCGGTTTTTTCTGAATTTAAAAAAGTGTAACCGGTTTTTTCAAAATACCAACTATTCGAACTATTCGAAAACCGGTTTCTCCAAAAAGTCGAATAATCGATCACCCTAATACTTAGACCGATTATAATTATACCTTACACCATCATAGATGTCACTTTCTCAATCGATTTAACGATGTCCGCTCTTCCGTCTGTCCATGTAAACCTTGTAAACAAAGTTCAGTAAGCAATTTTAAAAATATTGAAAAAATGTGTAAAGAATTTTTGTATAATAAATGACTAAATCACTAAATAAATAAATAAATAAATAAATAAATAAAGAAATAAATAAATAAATAAATAAATAAATAAATAAATAAATAAATAAATAAATAAATAAATAAATAAATAAATAAATAAATAAATAAATAAATAAATAAATAAATAAATAAATAAATAAATAAATAAATAAATAAATAAATAAATAAATAAATAAATAAATAAATAAATAAATAAATAAATAAATAAATAAATAAATAAATAAATAAATAAATAAATAAATAAATAAATAAATAAATAAATAAATAAATAAATAAATAAATAAATAAATAAATAAATAAATAAATAAATAAATAAATAAATAAATAAATAAATAAATAAATAAATAAATAAATAAATAAATAAATAAATAAATAAATAAATAAATAAATAAATAAATAAATAAATAAATAAATAAATAAATAAATAAATAAATAAATAAATAAATAAATAAATAAATAAATAAATAAATAAATAAATAAATAAATAAATAAATAAATAAATAAATAAATAAATAAATAAATAAATAAATAAATAAATAAATAAATAAATAAATAAATAAATAAATAAATAAATAAATAAATAAATAAATAAATAAATAAATAAATAAATAAATAAATAAATAAATAAATAAATAAATAAATAAATAAATAAATAAATAAATAAATAAATAAATAAATAAATAAATAAATAAATAAATAAATAAATAAATCGGTTCAGATATAAGGAATCAGGATGTTTTTAGTAAATTTTATACCCGAGGTGTCCAACTTTGGTACCCTGTGGACTCGCCCCCTGTAGGTCCAAGCTCCATGTGAAATTTCAAGGAAATCGGAGCTGCCGTTCCGAAGTTCCATAATTGTTTCCATTTCATTTTTTGAATCGCACACTGTGCAGCGTACGTTAAAAACCGGAAACCGGTTAATCTCTAATAATTAACCATAGTCCACTTTCGGACATCACCCTTAAGCGCATAAATGTATTCTTATATTTTATTTTACACTAATTAAAATAATCGGTCTACAATCTGTCACAGGTCTAATATAAGACCCCTCCCCAAATTTTGATGCACATACACAATGATGTTGGTTATCATATGGTTGGGTTTGACTATATCTTTCTAAATTGCTTTTGTTATAAATTGAAAAAACTAAAAAAAAATTAAATTCTATAAAAAATGGATAGGTTGCAAAAAAAAGAAACAAACATGAAATACCATCTTAGTTACAAATGTTTTCACCAATACTGTACTTAGAAATTCTCTAATCAAAAACTATCACATTATCATAAGTAATTTTTGTAAATTCGAACCTTAAAACAATTTTAAAGAATTAAATTTTTGTACATTTTGCACTTTTTTTTAAATTTTTTTAGTCTATATTTTTCTACTTCCAGGGGAACAAACAAAGTAACACAAGGGAAGTATCTATAAAATAGAAAAAAGAGAGAAAATTTAATTTCTTAAATATGGTTTCCCGGGAAAAATTTTAGAACATGTTCTAAAATCATTGGTTCTAGAACTAGTGTAATCAGAGCCACTTCAGATTCTTTAATAACATCCTCAGAACTAGTGGTATCACAACCAATTCTGACACTAATGGAACTTTATTGTGATTCTAAATTCTTTTTAAGGAATGTTTTAGGGAACTAGTGCTTAAGAACTAATTCTGTATGAATTCTACATCACTTCTGAGAACAAATTACTCGTTCTCGAATGACTTCCACAGGGTCCTAGAACTGTTTAAAAAACTTGTATAAAAAATTTCAAAATTTCCAAAAACGAAAAAACGAGTATTTACAAAATTAAATTGATTTTAAAAGTGGCCTTTAGAAAATAGCCCAATAAATAAAAAATAAAAACAAGGTTTTAAACCCGTTCTCTAACGCTTCTAGTTCTACTAGTTCCGAATGTGACAATTTCAAACAAAAATCAAAAAGCAGAACAAGTACAGGATATTTTCATGTGTTCTAGAACTAGTTGTAGAACTAATAAATTTTTTCCTGGGTTCTTTACATTTTTAAATATAGTTATGATAATTCAATGTTTTTTTTTTATAGATCAAAAAAAAATGCTTTTAAAAAAATCGATTATTAAATTGTTTATTGTGGTTTCATCTTGAACCAATTACTAGAGGTAATTAAATTTTGTCTTCAATACATGAATACCAGTGTATTGTTTCTAACCACAATTTTAAACCATTTAAAATTATTTTTTTTGCTTTTCTTTTGGAACCATAACAACAAAGTATTGGTTAAAATAAAAAAAAACAACAGCAAAAAATACAACAAATAAGTCATATACAATATCAACGGCCAAGTCTAACAAATAATACTCTACGAATAAAAAAAAAAAATATATGAAATATTAATAGCATTCAACTAATTTTTTAAATTTTATATAATAGTTTCACAGAAGTTAATAGTTTCGATGATCAAAAATATATTCCAAATACTTTTCTTAATTGTATCAATTATTCAAGTCCTCAAAATCAGGGATTAAAATTATGTATTAATTATTTTTTTGATTACTAAAAACTATGCAGCAATATGTGTTTTAGTTTTTAAAAAGAAAGAAATTTCAAATATGAAAATTTATTTAACTAAAAATATTTTTCAAACATAAAATATTTCAAATTGCTTTTAGTTTAATAAAAATAATAATTTTAATATACAATTTTCTTAGCACAGAAAATTTTACTACCAAAGATATTATGAAAATTTTAAATTTATGAGAAATTACAATTTGAAAAATTAAAACTTTAGTTTTATGAGAAATGATTTTTTTACTAAAAGATGTAAACTAAAAATTAAACTTAAATGTTGTGCTGCCAAAAGAAAACTTTTATAATACATACGAGCGTAAACCGGTGCGCTTCGCTACCCCTTAATAGGAAATATCAAACATTTACTACCGTTTAAGAGTTTTAAAAAAGTGGACATCCAACCCAGTTCATACATAGCCTATAATGACCAGCGGCACTGGTGCTATTTGAGTGTCAAATTTCGTGAAAATCGGTGCAGCCGTTTGAGAGTTTTAAAAAGTGGGCGTGGCATGCAACCCAGTTCATACGTAGCCTATAATGACCAGCGGCACTGGTACTATCTGTGTGTCAAATTTCGTGAAAATCGGTGCAGCCGTTTAGGAGTTTAAAAAAGTGGGCGTAAAATATGGGCGTGGCATCCAATAGAGATCTTACATAGCCTATAACCACCTCCGACACTGTTACTATCTGTGTGTCAAATTTCGTGAAAATCGGTTTAGCCGTTTAGACGTGATTGACGCACAAACAAACAAACTTACACCTCATTTTTATACCCACCATCAAAAATAGGGGGGGTATATTGATTTTGTCATTCCGTGTGTAACATGTCGAAGGAATCATCTAAGACTCCACAAAGTATATATTTTCTGGGTCCTGGTTAGATTCTGAGTCGATCTAGCTATGTCTGTTCGTCTGTCCGTCTGTGAACGGGACAACGTAGGAGGACGAAATGGCACAAATGTTTGTCTTATACAAGGTTTGTTTGGAAAATGGGCAAAATCGGTTTATAAACAACAAAGTTATGGGCTAAAAACTAGAAGCACAGGGTGTCCGTTTTATATTTTTCTGCTGATATTTCTTCAACAAAAGCATGTACGACAACGAAATTTTGTACGTATAGTTCGGGGATTGATGTAAACTCGGAAACCAAAAATGGAAGTGGTCCGCCCACTTTACCGCCCACCTCCCATATAAGGTGAGAATCAATGAAATTGTGTTCAAATAGTTCAAGGACCAATGTAAAGTCGGAAACAAAAAATGTGCGTGGTCCGCCCACTTTACTGCCCACTTTCCCGCCCCCTCCCATATAACGTAAAATTTGAAAAAGTTGACGGTGGGTATATAGATTCGGCCGGGCCGAATATAACATTCGCGCTTGTTATAATATATATTAGGATTAGGATTATACATAATTAATAATTATTTACATGTTATAAGAATAAATATTTAAGTATTTTATATATTTTTCTCAATAAATTAACTAAAATGGAACCAAAGGCCAACTTTTTTAATGCCTAAAAAAACTCCTTGAAATTTTTTTAAATGATAATAACAAAAATAAAAAAAATTTAATATTAAGAAAAACAACTAAATTCAATTCTATTAATAACAAAATAATTTGTAATTATTTTCCAACAATTTTTATTATTGTAAAATAAAGATTTATTCACAAAAATAGTTAACATCTGTACTTTTGTACGAGGTCTTCACTCGGACTTCTGTCTTTGAAATCCTCATCTAACCGATTTAGGACTAAACGCATGAATTCACAAGTATTGACTTAAGTCTGTTTGTAGGGCAATTTATTTTTCAGTAATGATAAATTAAAAGAAAAATAAAAAAGTTCCCCCAAAGCACTGCTATGAGGAATGTAAAAGTATAAATTATATTCGACGAATCTGTTTTGAAATTTTTACAATCGGGTTCAAAAAGATTAAATGAACAGTTTCAGTTCATATAAATCCACTGCGGTATATTACTATACTGTGAAACAATGTCAAAATAATTAATTTATTTTAAAAAGTCTCCATTTAGTCGCCATTTAAAAAAGAGGCCAAAAAAGTGGCCAGGTGGTTGAAAAAGGGGCAATTTGTGACTGAAGTCGCCAAACGGTAACACTGTCTGGCTGACTTCTGTTTAAATAATTTTATGATAACTTTGGTTTGATTTTTCTCCATATTTTGAGAGACACAAGCTCTTTTCACTTTTGGAAAGTGTTTGATGAAATTCACAAGTACGCCATTTTAAGCGAGACTATCGAAAGTATTTCCAAATTTTGGCTCACAAAGTGTTAAAATAATCTTCAAGAATTTATGTAACTGAAACTTAATTTTAGAAAATAATTTTCCTGCATTATTACTCGATGTAAACCTCTTCACAAACCCATAATACCCTCATATTCTGTAGTGTTATTTGCTTCAAAAATAAAAAATAAAAAAGCAAAAAAAAAAAAATAATTTGTTTAAAACCCACCCAATGCTGTCTGGTCAATTAAAAGAAAAAAACCACAAAAAATAAATAGCAACACAGAACGAAACAAATGAAAAAAAATTTCATTCTAGAAAACAAAATATAAAACGGTAAAATATAAAAAAAAGTGTAAAATTATAAACATTGCGGCTAAATTTCTTTAAATAGTCATTAACAACTGTTACAACTTAGTACAACCAACCTGTAACTCGAGTTCAAATTTGTAAATAAAATAATAAAATAAGAAAAATATAATGAAATAATAAAAAAATATATATTAATTTAATGTTTAGTGTTTTACTCTTATAAAGACTAACCTAACAACATTTAAATTTTTTATATAAAATTCATAAAAACAAACAAATAAAACTGAAGTGAAATAAATATGTCTCAAGCAGGTGCAGGTGCTGGCGCTGCTGCAAATGCAGATGGTGAAAATAAAGACGAAGAGGTTCCAATTCCTAAAAATGAGGATTTCTTCGAATCAAAAACCTTTCGTCTTATAACGTTAGCCTTGTATATGGGCGGTGTTAGTGGACTGGGTATGACGTTGGCCATGTATTATTTATTTATATGGGATTCACGTATGCCTCCGTTGCCAGAATTCAAACACACACATCACATGGGTTAACGCAATATTTAACCAAGTAAGTAGATATACAATTAACAAATAAAATTACAAAAACTATCAAAGCAAAAAAAAAAAAAAAAAACAATGTTTTAAATACTTACATAAATTGGAAATACTTAGGTATTATATGTATATTCCACTCTTGATGGCCCACATCTTTGATTATTTTAATTTGTCTAATCGAGAAAATTTATACATATAAACGTTTGAATTAAATGTCCGAAAGATTTAATTCTTTCACTAAAATTCTAGCTGACATAGGTGTTTCAATACAACAACTGCATTGTGGGGCAGAATTGAAATTTTTTGGAAATAAATCTGTAACTTCTAATCGTACTATTTATATTTACATAAAATTTCACATAGGCGTAGCAGAGAACCGCAATTTTACGTTTGGAAAAGGGGCCCTATATACCCTTCAGTAGCGGAGCTATTAGGGCTCAAAATATGATACCTCTGACATAGAAAATTGTTCATCGATTGCAAAATTTTTGTTTCTTATACGATTTCAAATATTTTTACATCTGCTTAAAGTTCTCGATAAGACCTATGAAAAACATATAGTTATGTAGGGTAGAAGGAGTAGCATTCGACATAAGGGCACATTAGTTTTTGCAAATTATCTTGAAAACCAAGATCATTTATCTACCAAATTTTTTTTAAGTGTGAAAAAAATTATCACTCATGCGCAAAACTCCTCCTGGGGTACATTCACCAAACTGCTAGTAGGCCGATTTAACTTATCCTCCAGGACCTCGTAATCTAATACGAAGCACTTACTATCTGTAGATCTTTCACTGTACATATAGACTATCTATTGTTAATTGAATTCAAACAAAAATCAATAGTGATTTTCTCATGCATAGATTTTGGGTCACCATTGTCTGCTATATTCAAATAAATTAAAAGACCATTATATATACAGTGAACTCTCGATAATGTGAACTAATTAATGTCGGGGTAGTTCATATTTTCGAATTTGTTCACATTTTCGATTGTGATTTTTTTTATATATATTACTAAGTTATTCTTTCTAAAAATCATTTCTGCAAGGAATGAAAATGCAAAGATTACTAAAAAAACTTTTTGTAATTTATTTGGAACATAAAAAGTTTTTAAAAAACCATTTTATAAAGAGTACATACGTAGATGTACATAAAAAACAAACAAAATATTACGACAAAATAATAAATAAAATTTACAATGAAAAAGATAGGTACATACATATATAATTAAATATGGAAATAATCGGTTATTATTTTCTGTTTTTTCTTTTGTTCGACCAGCTTATTTACCGCCAATTCCCTGATTTTTTGTCAATACTTTAATGTCAGTTTGATCGACCATTTGAAATTCAGCCCATTGGACAGCTTTGTTAAAAATTTCGACAGCTTCTTTGGCTTTAATGTTGTTTTCAGGCGCTTCAATAAAACAGTCGTCATCATCGTCGGACTCTTCAATTAAATCATTTTCATCAAATGGCGTGACGTCCTCACGAGGATTATTGATCCAATCTCTAATATTTACAGCAGTAAATACTTCCTGAGGGCACAATGTCTGTAGAAGATCTGCAGCAGTATTTTCTAAAGATCTAACCTCTGATTGCCACTTTTCTTTTAAAACGTTCAAAGGAACATTAAATTCAGGATCGTCTTCATCATTTACCATATTCAAAATATTTTTCCAACAGTTAGATAAAGTTTCTTTACCAACTCGGTTCCAGGATGCCTCTAGAATAGAAACTCCTTCTTTAAGTGTGATTTTTTTCATCGATTCCAGCAAATCCCCCTCTTTTGCAATAATTGTTGCCAGAAGACAGTTCCTATAATGAAGTTTGGTGATTCTAATTGCATTTTGATCCATTGGCTGGATCAAGGCCGTTACATTTGGAGGCATGAACATAGCTTCTATGGAACCATCCTCGGATTTAAGGTCGGATTCTGGTGGATGGGATGGGGCATTATCTATTAGGAGTAAAGCTTTTACTGGTAATCCTTTCTTCGTTAAAAAATCTGTCACCTTAATGAAAAATAAAACAGTAAGAATCCCAATTGTACTATTTTTACATGTTTACTTACCTCTACCACAAAACAGTTGTGAAACCATTCTTTAAAAATGGAAGAAGTCATCCAAGCAGACTTTGAATTTCTGTAGTTTACGGGACAGATAAAATTTTTAAAACTGCGAGGATTTTTTGATTTTCCTATTACTAAATGTTTTATTTTATGAGATCTTGACGCATTTGCACAGCATAAAAATGTTATCCTTTGCTTTTCCATTTTTGCACCTGGAGCGCTTTTCTCCAATGACGTTACATATGTCTTTTGTGGGAGAAGTTTCCAATATAGACCAGACCCATCGGCATTATACAACTGATCATTGGATAAACCCAAATCTTCTATCTTTGCTTTCAATTTAATTTTAAAAGGATTTACGAACTGAGATTGCACAGAAAGTTTTTCACCGCTTATCTGAAGGAGCCGAATTCCGTATCTCTCGTTAAATTTTTGTAGCCATCCATCGCTAGCATTGAAGTCATTTCCGTTTCCACTTATGTTTTTGTGAATTTGTTTGGCGTTTTCTTTCAACATCAACCCACTGACAGGGAGGTTTTTATTCCGCATGCAAATAAACCACTTATAGAGCGATTTTTCCATTTTTGGAAGCTCTGAAGATCGTAATGTTTTGCGTTTTCCGGGTCCATAAAACGTATTGTTTACACATTTTAAAATATTGTCTTTTTTTATTTTTTATTGAACATATCGTTGATTTTTCAACTTTATACTTTTTACTTAACACTGTAACACTCGATCCTTTTTTTAATTATTCCAAAATTTCGCATTTTTCATTTAAGGATAAAAAATTTCGACTGTTTTTAGACATTACTAATTTTAAAAATAAATTCACGAACCTACCGCAACAAGTTACATAAAGCGACTAGCATTAAATACCTTTAAAATAATGGCATACTATTGTATTTATTAATTCGGGGATTCCCAACATTAAAAAAAAATGCTTCTACAAATTAAAAAATACCCAAAAATTAATTTATACCAATCGGTTTAGAATTACTTTCTGAGTCGATTTAACGATGTCCGTCCGTCCGTCCGTCCATGTAAACCTTGTAATCAAACTACAGATCACAATTTTGAACAAAAATTAATACAATTTGGCACACAGGTTTCTTACAGCCCCAGGACTGTTGACGATGATCGGTCCATTATTTTACCTAGCCCCATACAAATGTCCCCACGGAAGAGGTTTTAACGATCATAAATCCCTTAAATATAGCAATATTTTAATGGCACATATAAGTTCCATATAAGTCTAAATAAGTGTGCTGATTTTTAGAAAGATCGGTCCATAATTGACTATATCTCCCATATAAACCCCTTTTCAGAAAATCACTTTAACGAGCATAAAACCCATTACAATGTTAGTATCAAGTTAATATTCGACACAAATAAATTTTATATAAACATAAATGATAGTGCCAATTTTACGGTCCATAATTTACCATAGCTCCCATATAAGGCCATCTTTCGGGAATCACCCAAAAGTGGATAAATTCATATAAATGTTAGCATCGACGTAATATTCTGTATTCGTATGTTTTATTTTACACTTAATATGAGTATCGGTAAACATATGACTCCAAGTCTAATAAAAAACTCCTCCCCGAATTATAATGTACACAATGGTGTAGGGTATCATATGGTCGGGCTTGATCGACCGAATTTTATTCCATTTATGGTTAATAAAATAATAATTGATAAAAGATAATTTTCCAAAAAATATTTCATCAAAGGGACTTAAAAGTTTCGAATCAAAATTACGTGGGAAAAATTTTTAAAATATTTTTTCCACAACCAGCTCAAAAATACGAATTTTTTGACACCAATTTCGATTAAAAAACTCTTAATTTTTTTGACCAAAATGTATGGGACTCGCTATTTTTCAATAGCTGGTGGGGAACTAAACACTAATTTTAAAAATTTTTAAAATAATTTTTTCGTATTAAGCAAATTTTTCAGCATTGTTTGAGGGGTCTTCTTACATCAAAATCTAAAAAAAGGTTTTCCTCGGAACACTAATGTATAACTACTTCGTTGCAGAAAATATATTTGTTACATGTAAGACAATATTAAAAAATTCTTAAAAAATTTGTGAATTTTCAGTGAAAGGACGAAGTCTCTAGCTTACATAGGTCCTTCAAAAAGTTGAAAAAAACATATGCTATGTCTTAGTTTATTGTTGTTGTTTTTCAGTACCCATGAAAACAACAACTATAAGAGAAGCGCGCATTAAAAAAATAAAAAAATAAAAATTGCCAATTACTCGGTTGTTTATAAACCGATTTGATTGACTCAAAAAACCGAAATTTAAGAAAAATATTTGTGTACCGATCTATAGTTCTATATCTACATATTTCGGGCATTTGTGACCGATCTATATAAGAACCAACTCCGTAACTTATATATAACTTGGACATCGGCCAAATGCGTTTTTTCTGTTACTAATCGACCGATTGGTTCATTTCTTCAGAACAAAAATTCCAAAAAAATTTTCCGATTTTCTTTTGCAAAAACAAAGTCACTAGCTTCTATAGGGACAGTAAAAATGTTCAAGAAATTTGACATACAAGTAGTACCAATCTCGGATGTGGTTGTAGGGTATGTTGGATTGTGCTTGCACTGAAGAATGTTATAGGCTATGTTAGATCTTGATCGTATGCCACTAAATTCGTGACAAACAAGTATGAATGTTTTATTTGGCTTGGCTCAATATATAAATTCACTATTTGCATCTTTTTGTTCCACCTTAATTTAAAATTTTGCTTTAGTTATATGGGAGGTGGGAGTCATTTTTTAATAACGATAAAGACATTGAAACTGAGATGAAAAATTACATTTTATGTGTTCAAGACAAGATGTTACGGAAATAAAATGGTTTACTTTTAATTAACTTTTATAATATCATGTTCCCTCAATAGAGGTAAATCCTATATATGCAGTATTGTGCAGAACATAAGCATCAAAATTAAGGTTATCCTAAATGTTGAATTATTTCTTAAAGTATTAAATTTAGAACAAAACTAATTTCATAACATTGCACATAAGGGCAACCATATGGAGACGTTTGGCAATAAATCAAAAATCAAAAATGAGTTTTTTGATAAAATTTCTATATAACTTTAAAGAGGACATTTTTCTACACAATATTTGTTCACAACATTTTTCTTCAACGCTAATGTGTGGTCGTGTCTGAAGTCCAAAGTGAAACAAACATTTAATACCTTTAAATTAATACTTTTTTTATTTCCATATAGTACACATTGGAGTCAGAAAATATCGTCAGACATTATAATAGAAATAAAGAGTTTTTACTATATATGATTTCAAATTTTTGTTAAGAATAGTATATTTACTATTATTTTTGTTTAAGTATTAAAATTTTTGAAAGCAGAAAAGTAACATAAATATCCAGAATTATCCATAGCATTTGCATACATCTTAAAAACCAAAATATCCATTTGAATATTCTGTTTTAACATTTTGCGAATTTCGATTTTAAACTATTTTGAAATGTTTGAGGGATCATTGAATTTTTTAGCCCTGCAGCTCGCAATTTTGGAAATAATTGAATGAAATATGGTATGAACGGCTTTTTTGGCACAAAAAAAGTTGTTAATAAAATTTTGTTATGATCGATCCATATTTTCACCTAGCTGCCATACAAAGATACTACCAAAATAGATGTTTGATGGTTATATATGACATAGAGCGGGTGTCATAAATAAGTAATCAAACTTATAATTTCTGTTTCGCTTTAAAAAGCGGCAAATGTAACGGTCCATTTTTAAAAATTTACATATTTTTGATGAAGTCTATTTGATTTCTTTTACATTGATGACAAATTTTTCAAATATTATTCCATTTTAAGTTTCTGTCTAGAGAAAACTGAAAAGAAGTAGTTTTCGGACGAGTCAAAAATAAGTTAAAAAGTAACCTTTGGCTTAATTTCTTTAATTTTTTGTTAAAAGTGGAGTTTATGGTTGCAAAATTATTTTAGCACAACAGCGGAAGTTATTTCCTATATTATGAGATAAAAAATTTGAAAAAAGCAGAAAATTTTAATTTAATCATAATTTCAAACGGCAAATAGTGCACAATTAAGTGTAGGAGAACTAAGAATAACTATCATACAATACGCAAAAGGTGAAACATATAGAAGTATATAATAAATCTTTAATAAAACGGCCACTTTATTCTCAAGGTGGTTAAATGCTTCAAACACAATGAAGGCGTTGACCGCAATTACTCTCGTAAATACCTAAGAATCAATACAAAATGAATAGACAACAATTTAGCTTTAAAATCCTATGCTTTCTACTCCAAAATTTGTATCAAAACTTATTCCGGAAGTCCGAAAACTATGCTCTGAATTTACATGAATATAATGTAAGCTATATGTATGTTTAGCTCTAAAATGGTTAAACTTTAACCTTTAAGTATAGAAAATCAATACTAAAGTCCAGCAGAGAGGGCTTAATGGTTTTGAAATACATTTCTATTTATAAAATAGGAAAAAAGTGGTACACAAAGGTAAAATAAATTTCCAGATTAACCTTAATCTGTTTAAAGGTATAAAGTTCCAAAAAGTTTTCGTTTAGTTTTTGTGGATTTTATCCTATAGTAGGAAAATTAACCCATAAATTAGGGTGAATTTGTTTAAAAATATATAGCTGAGGAAATAATTAACATTTCAGAGTGACCTACTCAAAGTCCAGATGTGTCACCAATTGAAATTGCATGAAATTTAATAAAAAAAAAATAGAGTCCCCATAATTGACCAATGGGGATGGACTTAATTATTACTAAAACATCTTAATTTTATCCAGGGATATGCAGAATACATGTAGTCACTATACCAACACGTTTGGCACTAATGTATCAAAATATAGGCGGTAGTCGGAGCTATTAAAAACCTTGTTTACTTATTTATGGAGCATTGATTTTTTTCACTTCTTTAAAAAGAACCAGATTCATTAAGTAGTAATGTGTTGAATTGAATCTTTTGCTGTTTATTTTGCTAATAATACATTATATATTTAAAATTATATGTTACTTTTGATATCTTCGATCTACAACTTGAAAAAGAACCAATTGAGTTCGAGATACTACTTTGTTTACTTATTTATCACACCCGCCGTATATATAGTCACATTTTGATAAAATTTGGCAATACTACATGTTTGGTAACCATAATTTCATAATTTTCTATTATGTTGAATAAACTTCAGAATAGTAAAATTTTTGACATGTATTTATACTTTATTTTAGTTATTGAATAATAAAATAGTATTAGTAAATTTTATATTCACCAAAGAACAAAATCAAAAAGATCTATATGTATACTTTCTTAAATTTAAAATCTACAGAAAATTATCTTTTCAACGATACTAATTACTTATGTTAAAATACCGCGGTTTATTTAATGCCACGTTCGGTATACCTTTGCCCCTAAGTGCATTGTTAACATGTATTTGGACACTAAAAAACATTTGTACTTCAGAATATGTGAATTTGTTTCTTTACGCAAAAACGAGAAAAATATTGTATATTCTCTATATGAAAGTGTGCATATCAAAAGCAACAAAATTTCCAATTGTAAAAATTTACACATAATTTTAAATTTTATTACGATTTTTTAAGTAAATGGCAGTTTTATAGTAAAAATATCTGAATACAGCATTATTTATACATATTTTTTTTTATTTTTTCTTTTACTTATATTTGTTTTAATAAAACTTATTTATGATTTGTGATAATATAGGGCGATGCAGCAAATTTTAAGTTTATTTGGAATAAGAAAAATGGAAAGTAACTTTGTTTTATAATACAAATTATTGAATACTGCTTAATTAAGGTACACAAATTTATTTTGGATGCATAATTTAAAAAATTATGACTTTTCAGTGCATGTTAAAGGACTTCCGCTAAAAACTTCGTTCAGTTTTTATTAAAAATAAATCAGTAACACGTTTTAAAAATGGATTTGTCTACATAGATAGGTTAAATAGTCTCTAAGGTTTAATATATACTCTGCTCAAAGTCCATTGAAAGCATTTAAAGAAGTTATAGGCTAAGCAATATGCACTGCTCACTGAAAATAAACAAATTAAAATGGAAATCATTCTTGAGAAATCAGTTAACAATTTAATACTCGTAATTAAAACTACTTAATTTTACAGAAAATATAAAATATAGAACGAAATGAAACAAAATATCAATATGTTGCTATTATTGTGTGATGATTGTAGTGTTTTATTCCAGTTTTTGTTAATAGACAAAGTTAAAGTTCTATAATCCTTAAATGTGAATATAATTTCGTAAAGTTATTTTTGTTGTAAACCAAATATTGTAAAAAATAAAACTATTCTTAGGTTTACCCTAATTTTGTTGCTTTTGTTCCGCACAGTACTGTATATATATATAAATGAGAGTGTTTGTTTATTTGTCTGTTCTTTATTCTTTCACGGGAACTACTAGACCGATTTTCTTGAAATTAGGCATACGGATTGTTGGTTTTCGGGAAGGAACTATGGGATATATCTGATCCTGATTGGAAGCCACGCCCCTTCTTATGCCCACTAGAATTTTGTAAATTTATAATTCAGAAATAAAATTGACTTATAAGGCCTATTTAGTGGATGCCACGCCTTTTTTAAGCCCACTTTTGTAAAAAATACTTTACTTAATTTTGTTAAATTTATACCCCAAATACTAAACCCATTTACATGAAATTTGGTAAAAATAAAGTTCTGAGTAAACTACAGATTATACGATTTATTTATTTATTATAAACCACTCCCCCTTTTTACGCCCACTTTTTCGAACAAATTATTTGAAATGATTTTTCTGTTTTTCCAATCCCCTGAATCGAAATTGAACTTTGACATACATACTGATCAGAGAAAACTAAACCTCATAAGACTTATTTACTGAATATCATGCCTCCTTTTTTACAAATTATTTCACTTAATTTTTCTCGATTTTTGACCGAAACGCTTTATTCGTTCACATTAAATTTGGGACACATATACACTAAGGGAAAAAATTCGATTCAAAATCAACAACGGTTGTGCTCAAATTGGTAATTTACGGAAACAGCTTTTTAATAGCTTTCGTTAACAAATTTAATAGAAAACATATGTAATTTAACAATTTAATACCGAAATGGTTTCAACTTGGTGCCAATTAGGAATCGATTTTCAATAAGAATTGAACACGCAGTATTTAATTTAAACACATACGGTGTAGATTCACTATTGACACAGAATAGTATCGTTTTCAACACGTATGTGATTGATATTTCTCTGGGTGTAGTTCAGAAAGTATATTGTACGGAATTAATTAATGTTGTTACAACTATTTCATAAAATGCCAAGCACCTTTTTCCACCTTTTGTATGGGGATAGCATTTTCCCTTGTTCTCATCGTCCCATTTCCATTCTAAGTTTGATGGTTGATGAGAAAGATATTTTATGGTAACATTTGAAGAGTTTTGCTATAACAGAACGTAAGTTACCCGATAATTAGTATTTTCTTTGTATGGGTCTATCAGTCACCCTAGACGGATCCGCCCCATTTTCATCTTAATTATGTTAAATGATAACAAAATTATTTCCACATCTGTATAGTTCTGAATATACGAGTATGTGATAATTAATATTTACTTTGTATGGAGGCTACAGTTTCCCCTGCTCCTATCGAAAAATAAAGAAGCCCATCTTATTTTGGGAATTACAGAATGATACTGTGAAAATTTTCAAAAAAAAAAAAAAAATCGGTCCAGCGGTTTAGCTTTCTATAAAGTTCAAACAAACCAATAAACAAACATACATTCATTTTTATTTATATAGAAGAAGATAGATTATTCTTTTTGTCTTTCCGCACAACATTGCTACTGTTATCCATTTGTAAAAAATCATTTTTAAATCATTTAAAAATTTAAACTTAAAAGCCACAATTTTATTATTTATAATCTAAAATGTAACTAGTTCCTATTGTTATTACCAATCATGACTTCAGAAATGCTTTAAAATTAATGCGCTATTTAACAGCTTGAAAGTAATTAGTTATTATAATGACATCTAAGTAATGTATAGGGTAAGTAGTTGCCTCTAATGTCATCACCGTGTTAAAATAATGAGTTATTCAGTTAATGTGTAAGTAGTGAAGAGCCATTACCCAGCAAAAACTTAGCTTCAATTTTTAAAAGCAATAGCTTCCTATATGTATTACAATGTAGCTTTATTCGCCACCCGCAGCATTACCTAATAGTACTTCAATAACTAGTATTTAGTAAAAATGAAAGTAATTTGATTTTTACGTGGCTCAGTTGTCTAGAGCGCCTAACTAAAAAAACGTGTTTTTAATTTAAAAGAGAGTTCAACTCCCATTTAAGGCAAATATTTTTTTTTTTTTTTATACATTGTGTTTATTTATTTATTTCCCTATATGAAAACCACTTTTTAGCACATAAAAATATAAGTCGATTGTGGAGTAGCGAGTAAGACGGCAGTCTAACAATCACAACCAGTATGTTGATGCGTGGGTTCAAATCTCAACCGAGCCAAATGTTTTTTTTTTTTTTTTTAAATCAGCATCCAAAACAACTCTTTTGGAACCCAAATAAAAACTTATGAAATTTTGGACATCGCGAACAAAATTCATCAGTTATAGCACTAAAAGTGGAAGCTGTTTTTCATACTGATTTCGCTTACAGATCACGTTATTTAGTAGGCGAAGTTTTTGCTGGGTATATTAGCTTCTTAACTCATTACATGGCAATCAAAGTTTTTGCTGGGTATATTGGGTAAAAGTTGTAATATCCATTTAAATTAAGATTTATTTTTAATATATCGGAAAAAACCGGGCAACGCCGGGTACAAACAGCTAGTTATGAAATAAATTGCATAATTGTTTCTTTTTGAAAGAATACTAAAGAACAAGAGACAAAAAATATTTCAGATGGAATCGAAACAAAACTAAATTACATTATTCTTTGAATTTTGCTCTTCTGAAAATATATTTTTATTTATTTGCATGTTATTGTGAAAAATGTTCTCTGTTTTTAATATATCGCAGATTTTTAAGGTAGAAAAAATCAAAAAGATTATTATGTGTTAAAATATTACCATGTCAACTTTTATAATTTTTGGTTAATCGGCAACACCTAAATTTCGAGTGACTGTTCAATTTAATAACAATCTAAAAATACTCGCTGTAATGATTCAAAATTGCATGCATTTAATGTCAATATTTGTATAATAAGTACAAAATCGATACCCCAAATTCAGATTTTGGTCCACCTACGCTAATATAGTAAGCACATGTGAGACAATATATCGATTTATAAAAACTACAAATCTTGAAAAATTCAAAGACAAAGGTCAAAGTCGACTGGCTGGTATACGACCGATCGACCCAATTTTTGCACACATATTTCTTTTTTAGCCTCATCTACCAGAAACTGCCGGTGGAGGAAGCATAATCAAAACTTTTGTAAAATCCATGGTCTAATATATATTTTTAACTACACAGAAAAAAATAATACATATATTTAAAAATTTTTTTCATAAATGTTAAGAATCGAACATGACTTTTTTTTTAGCAATTAGCATAAATTTGATACCATTCTGCAGCACATATGTACATAACTTTTATTTTCTATTTTGTTGAATGAGCCCAATACATGTGGCTAAAAATAGTTAAAAACTAAAAACGCTCCAAAGAAAATTTCAAACATATCATTAGAAATGAAAATATTAAATAAAATTTAAGCAATTTATTTAAGTCTTCTTGACTTTTGATTCATATAAGAAAAAGTTTGAATATTTAAGAAACTATTCTTAAATATTATGAACTAAAATCAATGAAACTAAACTTTTATATTTACTTATGTACAAACTTTTTTCTGTGTATAAGATTAAATAAGATTTCAATAAGTATTTTCAAAGGATGATTTGTATAGAAAATAGTTTTTGTGGTGATATTCTTAAAAATAATGTTTTATTTTAGCATAAAAAATAAAAATATCTAAAGTGCCCAGAAAAATCTTTGCTTGCCATGTAATGAGTTAAGAAGCTAATATGGTTCTTCACTACTTACACATTAGATGAATAACTCATTATTTTAACACGGTGATATCAGAGGAAACTACTTACTTTATATTATTACAAGTAGGCATTTCAGAAAGTCATTACTTAGATGTCATTACAAAAACTAATTACTTTCTATTCAATAACTCATTAATTTCAAATTATTACACAAGTCATTATTAATAAAATGAATAGTAACTAGTAACATTATCGGCTACAAATAAGTACTGAAATATAGAAAAATTAAGAAGCTGATATATTTTTTACCCACTCTTAAAACATATAATTTTTATAATTTAAATGAAAAGATTGATAAAAAGTAACAAAATGTAACATTTCCGAAAATCTGATCAATTGATTACATATCATTTTAAAAGTAAGTAGTTTTATCATTGAAAGGTAACTATATCCGTAACTACATGCCATTACCAAGTTTTTGCTGAGTGTCTAAAATGAAAATTAAAGTGTATAAATACATTTTTCAATGGGTTAATAGTATTGAAAATGGCTAAATTAGCAACACTGATGATATCTCTTATAATTCTGACGTGATGGAAATATTCTCATTTTTTGTCAGTCCGTTTTTCAATGGTTTAATAAGGGTAGATTGAGAAATTCTATGGCAATGCACAGTGTCCCGTTTCAAAAATAAAATGGAAATAAATCTGGAATTTCCAAACGGATGGTCCGATTTCAATGAAATTTCAGGCAGTGTTAGTAGAGGTGTAGGCGAGTTTTGAGTTTGGACCTTATAAGAATAAGGGGGGGGGGGCGGGTCCAGAGGGTCCTAAAGTTGGACACCTCGGGTGTTCAAAAAATTTAAAACGATCCAGATTCGTTATATCTCAGCCGATTTAAAAGATTTTTTATATGTGTGAATTCTGCTAGTCGAGATCTACAAAAAACATTGTCGTGTATGTAGTTATCTTTTTTAGTTTAAGAGATATTTGGCTTCAAACATTAAAATTTTTATTTTTGGACCTATCTTGGTAAAATAGTTTTTATTTTATTAACAATAAATAACAAAATTGCGTTAAAAAATCTTTTTGACAAGATCTGAATTTTGAAAAAAAGTCGATTTTTTGCCGTTTTTTTTGGCGAAAAAGGTAGTTACGTTCTTTTTGAGTTATAAAAAAATTTCTTAAGTAACATATATAGTATTTATACTATTCTGAAAGATTACTTTATGAGGCATTGTGTGAAGGAAAAAAATAATTAAAAACTTTAATACTGCGTTAACCAGGATCTCTCAAAATTTACCCATTTTTTTATGATTTTCCAATTTTTTTTTATCTCAAATCGCAAAGCTGGAATTAAAAAATAATTATATTTTTTACAAAGCTGGATGTGTTTTTAATCTTTTGGTAATAGAAATTTTTGCTCCCCGATATCGGTTGGGAAGATATAGCAAAAAACTTAAAAAATCCCATTTTTGGACATTTTTGAACGTTTTTTGGGATTTTCGGGATTTCTATTGAGAAATTCAGAAAAGTGACTAAAGGTTCACTAAAGTGTCCAGTTGGACACCCGAGGTGTCCAACTTTAGGACTCTCTGGACCCGCCCCCCTTATGCTTATAAGGTCTCAAAACTTAAACTCGCCTACACCTCTACTAACACTGCCTGAAATTTCATTGAAATTGGACCAGCCGTTTGGAAATTCCAGATTTATTTCCATTTTATTTTTGAAACGGGACACTGCAATGTGTTGTAAGTTAAAGACTAATTGTTCTACATATTACATTTATATAATAAAAACTAAATTTTGCAGTAGCTATAGTTAACAATACGATATTTGAGTAATATCAAGAAGGGTAAATTTGACCTAACCTGGCTGTCCGTATTATAATTTCGCATCAAATAATATAACTGTTATTACGTTATTTTTTGTTTGTTTGTACCCAGTTGACCACAAAATTCGTTAATGATATCCCATTCGAACATTTCTCTGACAAAACATTCGAGAACGACTATCGTTGGCGAACCAAAAACGAGCTGCTTGAGCTCACCCGTCGCTCACTTTGTGGCAGCAAATGTTTCGATCTCGAAGGTTCGCCTTTCGTATTGATAGTGAACCTTTAGCGATATCAATAGCGAAACGTAAAAATATTCGTTAGTGATTCGTTTTCGATATCAAAAACTGATGAAAATTATTCGATATTGATTTTACTAATCACTTGTGATTATTATCATTAGCAATAGTTCGAAAACGATAGTTTTTTATTTTGTTTCATTTCCATTATGTTCCCAATATAAAATTAAAAGTTGATTTTATTTCTAAAGTTATTTATGTCTTATTTCAAATAAAATTAATAAAGACATTTAACAAAATTTAAATTTCGCCCATAGTAGAGTCATCAATGCCTTTTCTCCCAATATTTTGAATTTTTCTGTTGTTCAAATCCTCTTCTTTAAACGAAAACATTTTCTGAATAAATCTGAAAGAAAATATATTAGATAGATAGATAAATAAATATGTATGCTATATTCCAAATCTATGTACATATTTAGGCAAATAGAAACATTACTTACCGTTTTATATAACTTAACTTAAATGTTAAAGCGCAATATTTTACAACCGACTACTATGAACTTTGTCTCAAGAATGACAATACATTCTCATTGTTTTTAGTGTTTTGCAAATACAAACAAGAAAATAAGTTATTTTTATATTTACATAAGAATTCTTCGAGAAATTTAAGAGACTATACAATTTCTCGAAGCATTTGGTTTAGATATTTTATTTAGAAAAGTTGAATATAGCGATATCAGTACTTTTAAATTCTCGAAAATTATGCGAATGTTTACTATCGAGAAATTATCGAGGAAAGTTCGAAGTTACGAACATTCGTAATTAATAATTCGAGAATTCTTCGCTTTTAGCGAACATTCGCCAATAACGAAACTCCGGTCAGGCGGGTAGTTGTTATACAAAATTATTGCTATATAATGGGAATCGAGCCAATTGAAAATTGGAAAAAAGTAGAATGAGATCTCCTACAGTCATGAAATTTGTTACATATACGTGAAGTTCTCAGCTAATTTCAAATCTCAAAAATCAGATTTTTTTAATTACTAAAATTTGTTCCCATATGGGGAATGTTTTTTTTTAATATCCAGACAAATGAATTAATTAATATTTACTAACATTTTTGAATAGCGTAGACCTCCAAAGTTGGTCATCTCGGGCATGAAAATTTTGTAAAAAATCGCCAAAATTTCATTTATGATTTGATTGAAAAAAATTTTGCGCTTAGATAGTCCTTACAATTCTCTACAAAAAATACTTTTACATGTGTGGGTTATCTTTTTTACTTTAAGAGATATTTGGACCGAAGTCAAATTTTTAACTTGACGGGCTCAATTTGAGTTCTACAATTTTTCTAAAACATTCTCTGGATTCTGTACAAAATTCTTCAAAATCCTTCAGCGAAATGTCCACATTTTCCTTAATTTCTATAGTAAATGTGTGCTGCAGCATTCTATATACATAAGTGCATAGCAGTTACAACGTGTTTTTTTAAATAATTTTGTGTAACTTTTGAACCGTTAAATATATTTCAACGAAATTTCACATAGTAATTGCTGAAATTTCATTGCTGCAACTTTTCAATTTGACTAAAAACTAAAATACATACTATAATTTTCAATACAAAATTATAACAAGTTTTTTAAAGAACAAGTATATGAACAAATAATTATAAAACAAACTTCATAATTATCAACAATATGTTTATTAGTTTCTGAGTTATTGCATTTTGAAAATGATAAAAAGCACTTTGGACCATCCTTCACAAAAATAAAAAAAAAAAATAAATAAAAAAAAACAAACTTTAATAAAATTTAATTTTATTTTGATGAACGTGTAGGAAATTGAAATTAGTTCTAGATATTATATATGATGTTCAAAACTTTATGAATGTACGTTAAAATTTGCGATATATTTTCATATAATGTTGGATCACTCATTGAAGCTACAAACAATTTAATATAGTTGTAACACACATTTGAATTACCCCAAAGGTTTTCGGAAAAGACGATCTGCTTAATATTGTGTCGATATCCACAAAGCTCTTTCACGAAAACATTCACTAGAGTTAATTAATCAGTAGATTAAACAATTTATCAAATTTCTTTTTCTAAGTACAAATCTGCTAATGCAAAAATGCATATCCCTTTGGGTCTAAGTTGTTCAACTAATGAGAGTAATATTAATTATAAGATTTTAATCCGGGAATCCCGGGAAGTCGAAAATTTTTTTCCCGCTATCCCGGGAAAGCAAAAAGTCCGGGAAATTTCGATCCCTACATATAAGTGAAAAACATTGTTTTTTTATTTAAAAATTTTGTACAGTATTTAATATTTTATTCCAATAAGTTTCAGAATAAGGAATAATAGAGGAAAAACTTATACTGCCAAAGTCCAAGAATTTTCGCATCATTGATTTCTTTAGTTACGCAGGAATCTTAAGATATGAGTTTTTATACCTCAGAATCTATATAATTCTCACAATATAAATATAAACTTTAAAAAGTTAAGATTGAAACTCGTTTTTTTTTTTTTTTTGTAATTATTCAAATTTTTTCCAACGGAGAAAAAATTATTATAGTATATTTTTCAATTAACAGTTATCTACTTAATTGATTTAATAAATTATTTAATTGACAAATTTATATGTTTTTAATTTTTTTACAGTTTTTAGTAATTGATATAATCATTTTGTTGGGAGGTGCAAATTTAAAAAAGCTTACTTGACTAATTTTTTTGCAAATATTTTAATATAATTTTCTTAATTGATTTTCCGTTATTGTTTTCAAATCCGATTACCTGCAAATAATAATGCGACAAACTATTTTTGAATCCAAACTAGATTAAAAGACTAATAATATTACTAAAGCATTTTATTATTTTAATTTATTTCATTTTTTTTTTTTCTATATTTGTCAATCGCTTAATACAAAAATAAACGCCATTTGCTAATCGTACATAACATAAATTCCTTTTTGGATTATCTTGTAATTCGTACACTTCATACGATACGTTTAATTTTGTCATAAAAAAACATCACGCCAAAGAAAAAACATGTCAACTTGGCACTTTTAACAACGAATTAATCGGCTTTTTTTCCATTTCGATAAATCCCAGTCACAACATATACACACTCTACTACACATACATTTATCCATACTCATTTAGTTACTTGAACATTTATCCAACATTTACTACAACAACAACTATGTACTAACTAGTAATAAGTAAGTATTACTACAACTACTATAGGTACTATCGTATTATATACTCTGGCCATTAATGCTGCCGAATTCAAATAATGAAAATATCTGAATAAAAGTGTTGTAAATAGTGAGAAGCGAAGAAAAAAAGCCAATAAATACAAATTTACTTGAGTATCAATACTGTCTGACTGCATTTAAACTACAGTTAAGCAAACGCATCCATTGCAGTCAATTTTAAAATTTATTCACATTTAATTTTACCAATTCATACATGAATGTGATTTTAGTAACTTTAATCTTTGTAATTTGGTTTTTTCTGAGTGCATTTTATAAAATTGAATTTTATATGAAAGAAGTGTTTAAAAGTGAAAAGTAAAGTTTAACAATTTATCACAAATTAATTTCGAGCAAAAGTAAAGTAAAATCCCATTTAAAATGCCTACGACTGGTATTGCTGCAGATCCTTTAAAAATCGTTAATATTATATTGCCTGCAAATGCTGCAAAGAATGAAAACAATTCAAATGCTACTCCAGATGACAATGAACATTCTCACTCAGCATCGAATTCTTCGAGCGGTTATGTACCACCTCGCTCGGCATTAAATGATGATGTCTTATTTACTGAACCAACATTTTCTGAAAAATTCTTTCGCTATTTGGTCATTGTTATTTATTTGGGGGGCTTAAGTAGTTTGGGATTTTTCCTATCTATTTATTATATATTCTTTTGGGACTCACGTATGCCACCCGTTTACAAACCCACTAAAAAACCACCAATTTTTATTAAACCATAAACGCTAATTGTCATAAGGTACGTAATAAATGTTTTATTTAAAAATTAATGTGTTATTAAATGTGAAATATTATTAAGGGTGTTCACAGTATGGGTGTACATGTAAATTGTACATGATTTCATGTATTGTAAATAACTTAAAATTTAAATTGATAATATAAGAGTTGTTGTATTTATATTTTGTGGTAATGTTCATACCAATCTAAAAATTGGCTCTCAACAGTTTCTGGTGGCTTTGCGAACTAGTTACTTGACTAAATACATTAGGCCACAACAAGTTACTTTAATAACTAAGTAACAATTTACTTAAACCTGAGCTACCTCCAAGTACTACCAAAGGATCATCACCTTCACGATTATTTATTTATTTTTATTATTATTTTTTTCATGAATCACAGTGGTCCCATAGCACTTTTTTAAATAATTCTGTAACTTGTGAGCCATTAAAAAGATATCTAAAAAATTTCACATGGTCAGAGCTGAGGTGTTTTCAAGTTAATTTGGAGCAAGTCACGGGGGTAGAGAGTAGACCTTAGGGTGATCGATTATTCGACTTTTTTGAGAAACCGGTTTTCGAATAGTTCGAATAATTGGTATTTTAAAAAAACCGGTTGCACTTTTTGAAATTCAAAAAAAACAGGTTAACCGGTTTTTTGCGGAAGTTAATATTTATATCAAATGACTACATTTCTTAAAAAAAAATCAATAATTCTTATAATATTTAAGTTAAAATTTATTAAATACAAGCGTATAAGCCTGACAATGTCAGGAAAAATATTATAATAATGAAAATATGCACAAACAAATCCGAAAATTAAAACAAAAAACAATATGAACAACATATGGACACCTTCCTCTCCCTAATCGAAGTCAATTATTTGAAGCCGTTAGAATTTATTAGAATAATATTGATTAAAATTTTGAAATTTGTAAACCTTTCAAAATAAAAATGCGCTCCTTGTCCGAAATGCAGAATCAGTTTTTGATAGGATTTGGAGAGCAAACAATAAGTATAGCAATTCAAAATTTATTAATACCAAAACATCCGTGATATCTGGCTTCGTTAGAATTTGTATAACGAATAGTTTTATAAGTAAGCCGATTTTTAGTTTCTTACATCGTCTCATTTCTCTGGAGAGAAAACAATGCTTAGGAAAGATATATATAAATTAATATATATACATATATTTAGGATTTGTAGTACTAATAGGATTATAAGTAAGCCGAATTTTAATCTTCTAAGTCTTCTGGGAGCTTTAGAAAGCTCTGGAAAGAGAAAAAATTCTTAGAAAAAGACACATAAATCATCTTATATCTGCTCCCTGATAAAAATTTCAAAATATGGCTCCGTTAGGATTTGTTGGACGAAAAGTTTTATAATTAAGCCAAATTTAAATTTTCTACGTCGTTTGGGAACTTTAGAAAGCTCTGGAAAGAGAAAAAATGCTAAACAAATTATATATCTAGATGACTAAAAGATAATTATTTTTCAAAATTGTAGAAAAAAAAAAATCATCAAAAATTAGACTAAATTTTAGTTAGCATAAACCAGGGCTTAATATGGAAGCCTGTCTCAATTGAAACAATTCTGCAGGTGAAACTTTTTTAACACAACACCTTTAAAAAATAAAGGAAATATTAGATCAAAAAAATTAAATTGGGTGTAAAAATATTACAGATATTAAAATAGATTAAAAAAATTCATACAGGATAATTATTACTTATTTATTTGTTTGATATTACAGAATAAATTTCAATTCAGCCTTAAACTATATTTTTAAAACATAAGAAATCAGTATTTATGAATATTTAAACAATTATTCCTTAATTTTAATTCAAATATCATTATTTAGTACATGTTTTCTGAAATAAACTGCTATTTTTAAAACCGGTTTTTTGTGTTAAAAAAACCGGTCTATTCGACATTCGAAAAATGAGCATTTTGAAAAAACCGACAGCACATTGACTGAAAAAACCGGTTTTAAAACCGGTTGGAAAACCGCGTCGATCACCCTAGTAGACCTCCAAAGTTGATCACCTCGGATACGTAATTTTTTATTCGGCAAAAATTTATTTATTTAAATGGGAAAAAATCGCACATATAAAGACCTTGTAAATCCTTACCAAAAATATGCTTACATGTGTAGGTTATTTCATTTAGTTAAAGAGATATTTTTTACATTGAAATCATAAAGGAATTTTTGGGGAACTTAAAAAAAATAGCCGTATGTTATATTTTAGAGGCCTTCTCCAAATCAACGCGAAAAAATCTCAGCTCTGTCCAAATGAAATTTTATTTATATATCTCTAACGGTTCATAAGAGAAAATTATTTCCAAAAAAAAAGTGTTTAAGGCCCACAGTGAGACGTGGCACTTTTGTGCACACACAATAATTTTGCTGGTTACAATATGTCAGTAAAAAAATGTTGTTATCTTCTTTTCGCCTTCTTCCCGCTTACCATAAGTCAGTAAAGTGGCAATTTCCACTATGCTCATTGGTCACAAATTACCTTACTGTCTAAAAGAGGGTTAATAGCCACTAAATAAACAGCTGGTCAGTGTCAAATAACCAAAACCACAAGAAGAATTTCTGAGATATTATAAAAGAACCTAAGTAGAGTGTAATAATTTTTTATTGTCTTACATTGGTTTATACTATTTTCCTAATCCTAGCAAAAACTATTTGTTTTTGGTAATAAAGGAATCTATAATCAGTTTTTAAGAATTTTCTTCAATAACTGTCTCCAGAACATCGGAAAAATGTGGATTTTATAGGCGAAAATATTGAAATCGTTTATTATGAACGTGGTAAAGATATCGACTTCAAATTTTCATTATTCAATAAATAATTGAGGAAGTTAAAATTTCAAATAACTCGAAAACTAATTATATTATAAAATAAATTTTAATTGTTCACAAATGTTTGCAATTTAATAAACAACTGTGATAACCCTATTAAATGTGAGTAATTTAAACCTTCAAACATTGCACAGTGGGGCAGAATCTAAATTTTTTGGAAATAAATCTGTAACTTCTGATCGTCTGGTTGGATTTCCATGCAGAGGAGTATATAATGTTAAGTTTGGAAGAGGGACCGTACAGACCCCTCAGGGGAGGAGCTAAAACGGCTCAAAGTTGGGTACCTCTACCATACAAATTTGTAATCGCTTGCCAAATTTTTGTTTCTCGTCCAATTTCAAATATTTTTATACTACATTATTGTAGGCACTGATAAGTGGCATTGTTTCGGTTCTGTAAAAGATATTGATTTCAATCTTTTTCTGTATAACGAAGAATTATGTCAGCTATGCAATGTAATTTGGACGAAAAAATCGAGTTTATACTTTTTCTGATTTTTGCAATTAATATAATATTTTTGTAAAAAAATTGTTTTTTTGAGAAACTATAAATATTTCATCTGTAATAAAATTTTGGTGAATGTAGACTTTATTGTATAAAAGGAAAAAGTGAAAAAAACTTTCAGATTTATGTAAAACGAATCCCACAATTCCCAAAAAACGCCGAAAATCCCAAAAATGGATTTTTTCACATTTTCGGCTAAAAAATCCACAATTTTCCGAAGTCCCATAGATTTTGATTGAAAACTTTTAATAAAATATTATAGATTCTTAAACTGCATTCCGTTTGCCGATTCGTGCTTTGAGATTTGAGAAAATATAGACTAAAGTCAGGGGGAGGGTGTATACCTTGACCATTTAAGTTATTGGGCTTGGTTTTTATTTTAAAGTCTTCTCTGTGAAGATACCTTTCAGAAAAGTATAAAATTATTATATGTTGTTAAAGAAAATTTTATTTTTGAGAAAAAAGAGTTAAGATACTGTTTCGGCCAAAAAAACACAAGAAGTCGTCATTTTTGCAATTTTCAAATTCAAAATCTTTTATTTTTGGACTCGGTAAAGAATCGACTTTTTTTTTATTTAATAGAAAATTTAGATCTTTAATAAGCTAAAGAAAAAAACCCTTCCAAACTTAACATTGTACACTCCTCTGCTACGCCTATACCAAATTTCATGCAAATCCAACCAGCCGATCAGAAGTTACAGATTTATTTCCAAAAAATTTCGATTCTGCCCCACTGTGCATTGTATGAAAGAAAATTAAAATGTAAACGTATCTAAAATTATGAAAGAGGACATCATTTGGAACATTTGACAAATTTCAACTTCCTACGATGATTGGAACAGGATGCTACACGGCCCAAGATTTGGCAAAAATAAAAAATAAAAAATGTTCTAAATGATGTCCTTTTTTATAATTTTACACAGAGAAAACAGATTTGTTGTGACAATCGAATTTGTTCAGTTCTAAGTATTATTCTACAATTAGGTCCTGATTACTATATATAGAAAATTAACTTAATTATAATAGAGACATACTACGACTTTGACTATTCATTTAAATAACTATTATGTCTCTTTTCAGTCGCGGAATATTAAGATTTTACTAACATTTTTTTGTCATATTTTCTTTAATAAAACATGTAATTTTATATATTTCGGACATTTTTCAACATAATGTACCCTGTCACTATTGAAGATTACACACAATTAACCCTTTAAGAGCAAGAGGGTCAATTTTATGTACTTAATTCCCACAGGGTTAAATTAGCAATTTTTGCAAATAAGTTGAATGGAACTTATTTGATATTGATAAATTTATGAAAAACCGCGATAATAATCAATTAAAAAGGCGTTTTTGAATCTTAGCCCTTATTTCTTACGAATTTACAGCCTTTTTGATCAATTTATGCTTTTGGGGACATACGAGGGCGGATCAATATTTCCGTGACTTTTCGAACTTCCCTCGTAGTTATATAAAATGTTAATAGACTACTGTCAAATTTTGAGCAAGTGTGTCATTTACTTTGCGTTAAACAGCTGTTCAAAACATACAACCTCGTGTATTTTTTCTAAAAATGGAAAAAAAAGTGAATTTCGAGTGCTCATTAAACATTATTTTTTCCGAGAAAGGAAAAGCTCAATAAATACTATGGGGACTCTGCACCATCGATTTCAATGGTAAAAAAGCGGTTTACTGACTTTCGTTGTGGTCGCAAAAGTACAAATGACGCTGAACGTTCTGGACGGCCAATTGAGGTGATGGCAACAGTTTTTTGGGATGCACGCGGGATAATCCACATCGATTACCTTTAAAAGGGAAAAACAATAAATGGCGAATATTATGCCAACTTATTAGACCGATTTAATGAGGATTTAAAAAGAAAACGACCTCATATGGCCAAGAAAAAAGTTATTTTTCATCAAGATAATGCACGGGTGCACACGTGTGCAGTCTCAATGGCAAAACTCTATGAATTGGGCTACGAATGGGTACCTCATCCGCCATATTCTCCGGATTTAGCCCCTAGTGACTGCTTCCTATTTCCAAACCTAAAGAAATGGCTCGGTGGAAAGAGATTCAGCTCCAACGATGAAATTATTGACCAAACAAATGCCTATTTTAAGGACCTCGAAAATCCTATTTTTTGGAAGGGATACAAAAACTGGAGAAACGTTGGACTAAGTGTATTTAGTTAAAAGGAGATTATGTTGAAAAATAAATTTTTGTTTTGCAAAAAAACACTGTGTTTCATTCAAAAAGTCACGGACTTATTGATCCGCCCTCGTATATATCCTTAACTAACCATTTATTTGCCGTTAAAATTAATTGAATTAAATATTTTGGGAAATAGCTTAAAACATATCAATCTTTAATTTTAGGGGGGTACATTTGCAACTTTTTTTGTCAAGGCTCTTTAATGTACATACAAGGTATAATATAAATACATACATAAATATAGATATTTAAAATAATTTTGAAATATTAAATTTTCCGTCATGCTCCTCATTGTAGTAATCGACCATATAAGTACATGATTTCTTAAAGCCACTTATCGGTCAATGGTACACAGTACTTGATTAAAATTCTTGCGGCAAATATCTGTTGGATATTTGCAAAAACATTGGTATGTCTGGAATCTGATAACGTTGGCAACCTAAAACGAAAATTTCCAATTGAATATTATTGAAATTTTTACAATAACTTCCATTATATACATATTTTTAACTTAATTGTGAGCAATCCTTAAAATTTGACTTTTCTCAATCCTTTTGGTACGAATTGCCAATTAACAACCACCTCAGAATGGTCAATAACTTATTTAATCATTGATAGAACTAATGAAAATATAAGAAGAAAACAAATCAGTGTCATAGAAGCGATGTTTTATAGCATTTTACTTACTTCAGAAAGCTTTGCAGATGAAATACTTATAACACCTCGGACAAATTTGGTCGTTAGGAAAATATCTGTGGATATAAATTATGTAGCTAAATATACAAACATATACATATTTTAATAATATACTTACCCTTACATCTCCAATAACCTACCCAGCAGTCTATGGTGACTGTCCGAAACCAGTTATTTGATTGACCACATTAGGGCATCACTAGTCACTTTAACATAGGGATGTCCTAGGGGGAAGTGTATTGGCACCCAAGAACCAAAAAGTGGCGATATAGTGACTAGTACGAACAAATCAATTTATCGGAATTCTTTTACTGGTAAAATTGAGTCAGTCACCTGACTAACTTTTTATTTGGTTATTTTGCAAGGTACGTGACTAGTCACTTTAACATGGGGATGTCCTAGGAGGAAGTCTATTGACACGCCGCGACCAAAAAGTGGCTATACAGTGGGTAGTTCGAAAAAGTCAATTTATGAAAATCTTTTTAGTGACAACATTGAGTCAGTAACCTCACAAACTTTTTAACTAGTTACTTTAACAGCTACGTGACTGTTCGCTTTTACATGGACATGTCTTAGGAGGAAGTCTATTGGCACCTCAGGACCAAAAAGTGGCGATATAGTGACTAGTACGAACAAGTCAACTTATGAAACACTTTTAGTGGTTACATTGGAGCAATCACCCGACAACTTTTTAACTAGTTACTTTACTAGCTACATGACTAGTCATTTTAACATAGACACGTCTTAGGAGGAAGTCTATTGACACCCCAGGACAAAAAGTGGCGATACAGTGGGTAGTTCGAAAAAGTCAATTCATGGAAATCTTTTTAGTGACAACATTGTTATTCATTATTTAAAATTCAATTATTCCGGTACCATTGATTTATAATTAATTCGAAAACCAATCTTTTTTGCAAAGCTGTTAAAGAAATGTAGAATAATCGGTCTCTTTAATAAATTGAAAACTCTAATTAGTATTATATAAAATAACTGGGAGGTTATCCATTTCCACTAGATGTATTCCACATGTTTAAATACTCAAGACTCTGTTAAGCACTACACACGCCTAAAAAAAGATAGATAGGAGCCAAACGTCTTACCATGTATTTATTGCCGTTAGTCAAGTAACCCAACCTGTACTGACAATGGATGAACCATTAACATTTTTGACTTTTTCGTGACCTCTAAAAAAACAATCTCCAGCCCCACGCTTACCAAAGAGTCAGTAAAGTATCAATCGCCACCTCCACGCTTACCAAAGGGTCAATAAGGTATCAATCTCCAGCCCCATGTTTACCAAAGAGTCAGTAAAGTACCATTTTTTTAACGATCGCTCACAAAATGTGCGAAGTTAGGTTAAAGAAAAAAATGTACACATTTGAATGAGTTAGATAGGTAGACACAAATGAACTTTACTGTCTACAAGGGGGTAAATTGACACCGAAAAAAAATGCTTGGTATTTATAAACATTTATTCATGTATGAATATAATTAAACATACACTTTTATTTTATAAATATTTTCTGTTATTTATTTCTCAGTTCTTTTTATTTCTTTTGTATTTTTTTTTTTTTTTTTTCAAAATGTCAAAAAATAATTATTTTTTATTCGGCATAATTATTTGTTGTTCGGGAGTATCAAATTGCTTTACTTATTATAACAACCGAATTATATTATTTGTAGTAACTAAAAATGTATTTAATATTTAAATGTTATTAATACCAAAAAATTTTATATAGCAAATACCAATATTTCGTACTAATACATGAATTCAACTCGGTTGTTTCTACCAATTTTTATTAATTTATTTTAATCGATTTCATTTGATTGCAATAACTAACACAAGAGCTATAATAGCTGTTAATATAATAATATATGATGATGCTTTTACAACCATTAATATAGAAAATCCATTTCGTTAATAAATTTGTAATTACTATAATAATATTTTATTGCATATTATTAAATATTTCCAATAAATCTTTTTTCTGTGTGTAGGTATGTTTAAATGTAGCTCGCTAAAAGAAATTTTGAACCAACCTAATGTACATGGTGTTTAACACAAGTGTCATGTTCAAAATTTTACAAGTATTTGTGAATGTTTTTGACACGCGTTTGTGTTTTGTTGAACAAAAACATAAGTATGCAATTACACAAAGAAAAAGGAAATAAATTAAATAAAATAGAAAACAACATGAATTGCACTAAATACTTATTCATTTTAATGTTTTTCTTATAGTTTTTGTTTTTCTGTTTTTTTTATTTTTCTATTTTTGCATCGACATTATTTTGAGCTTTAATAAATTTAAGTCACCTGTAAAACTGTAACCTCTTAACATAGTTTCTCTTGTTCACCAAGGAAACCTTTCAAAGTCAAATCAATACTGATTACCTAGAAACATGCATGCGAAATACTATTTGTTTTCGTACTTTTGTAGCAAATAATAACAGAGAAGAGAAAAAAAGCAAAGCAAACCAAACAAACATACAAACAGCGTATAAAATTAATCGATAACCATTTACAATTGTTTGTAAGTATTTGTTGTACCTTGCATAAAAAAAGAAAAGTATTTTTCGCAAAATTTTTCTTAAAAACAAAAAACTTGCAAAATAGTTTGTGCAATGAGTGTGGGTGAGTGTGTTTAGGACATGATTAATGTTGAAGATGATTCAATTTGTTTTTGACTTCCTGAAGGTTGAGTCAATTGGTTAATTAACTATATATTCTTTGATTTTTATACCTACCACTACCTATAAAAATTTCTATAAAAAACATTGTTTTATTTTTTATACAAAACCTAAATTGTTAAAATTTAGTTGGGCAATATTTATCATTCAGATATGGTTTCAGCAGACAAACAAGTTATAAATGGAAATATAAGAAAATCTGTAAGGGCATTCAGTTTTATTATACCCTACACCACCATAGGTGGTTGTAATATTATGCGTTTGTGCTGATGTTTGTAACGCATAGAAAAAGTTATCCAACACCCACCTTAAAGTATACCAATCGACTCAAAATCACTTTTTAAATCGATCTAACGATGTCCGTCCGTCCGTCTGGCTGGCTGGATGGCTGGCTGTCCATGTAAACCTTGTGCACAAAGTACAGGTCGCAATTTTGAAGATAATTAAATGGAATTTGGCACGTGGGACTTTTATGATACAGGGACGAAGCCTATTGAAATTGGTTGTGATCGGTTCATTATTTCGCCTAAACCCCATACAAATGTCCCCACGAAATTGAGTTTTGACACTCAAAAATGCCTTAAAAATTAGAATATTTTAATGAAATTCGGAACAAAGAAGTTCCGAATTTTTGCACCAAATTTTATGAAGATCGGTTTACTACTAACCATAGCTCTCATATAAAACCCTGTTCCGAAAATCACTTTAACGTGTATAAATCCCATACTAATGTTAGTATAAAGTTAATATTCGACACAAATAAGTTTTATATAAGTAGAAACAACATAGCCAAATTTTATTCGAATCGGTACATAATTTACCATAGCTCCCATATAAAACCACTTCCGAGAATCGCCCTAAAGTGCATAAAATCAAGTAGATGTTAGTATCTGTATTTGTATATTTTATTTTACATTTAGTAAAAATGTTGGTCTAATATAAGTCCCCTTCCCGAAATTTTATGGTCATACATAATGGTGTAGGGTACCATATGGTCGGTCTTGACCGACTATACCTTTTTTTCTCGTTTTTTTTTTTTTTTTTTGTTTTCTTTTTTGCTCATTAATGAGATTAAAAAGTTAACAGAAAATAATTAATTAAAATATTAACATTGTCACAATTAATTAAAATATAAAAACATTTTATATACATACTAGCATTTAACCTGCTATTGCGTTAGCGGATATCCAACACAGACGAGATATAAACTTTGTTTGTAGCTTTGTTTATTTAGGGAAACAAATTGTACATGAGAACTCTTTTAATATGGGTATCTTCAGAAAATGAACAACATGCATCAGAATTGCTCACCAAGGAAACCTTTGCATCTGCTAATGATTCTAATTTCATGGCTATAGGTTTATACTTAAATAGGACTGGGATATCGTAAGTTCCACATTAAATAACATAGGATACAAAAAATTATTAAAATATAGATTTCATCAGAAAAAAAAACGAGAGAGAAACTATAGTCGGTCAAGACCGACCATATAATACCCTACACCATTGTGTGTTTCTAAAAATTAGATCTGCGGCCAATTGTAAACCAAAACTTTTACTAAATGTAAAATAAAATATACAAACACAGAACAATGCGTTGATACTAACATTTATATGATTTTATGTACTTTAGGGCGATGCCCGGAAGTGGGTTTATATGAGAGCTATAGTAAATTATGGACCGATTCTCATAAATTTTAGCAATGTTGCTTCTATTTATAAAAAACTTATTTGTGTCGATTTTCAGAAGAGGGTATTTATATGGTAGCTATGGTAAATTATGGACCGATCTTGATAAATGTTGGCACAAAAATTGATTATACAAAATTACATTACAATATTTAAGGCATTTGTGATAATTAAACCCCTATTCCGGGAGGACATTTGTATGAGGGCTAGGTGAAATAATGAACTGATCATAACCAATTTCAATCGGCTTCGTCCTTGTGTCAAAATAATTATTCGTGCCAATTTTCACCAAGATGTCTTTAAAATTTCAACCTGTAATTTGTTCACAATGTAAACATGGACAGCCAGGTAGACAGACGGATGGATATCGTTAACTTAACTCAGAAAGTGATTCTGATTCGAACGGTTACTTTAAGGTTTGACAATTTTTTCTGTGCGTTACAAACATCAGCACAAACGCATAATAAACATATTGATATTTTTTGGGTTAAAAAGATAAATTATTTAAATTTTGTTCTTCAATACCTTTCTTACTCTACCTCCCCCCAAGACTATCAATTTAGAAAAAATGTTGGGGAATATATACAGTACAATTTCTATAAGTCATTATATCGGCGTTAGCAACAATAAACATTTTAAACAATTTAGTTAAAAAAAGTATCAAAACGAAAAATGTTTAACTCCTAAATAATAGGATTTTTAAAACATACCAACGATATAATTGATTTTTTTTTTTTTAAACAATAAGAAACTAGATTTATTAAGCATCAATTTGAGTTAAAATTATGTTTAAATCGGAAAAATAAGTCCAAAGATTTATTTGTTTAAATCGGATATAATTTTTAATGAATTAAAAAATTTATTCATTCGAATAATGTTCATTCGAAATATTCAAACAATTATTACTAAAGGCTAAAGGCACGTTTATAACATTTTTTGTACCATCTTTTAGCTCTTCCCGCACTTGACCAATGGTGTTGTTTGTCACGACTGTCCCAGAGGCACATGAAACAAGGGAACTTTGTGTACCCCCCTTGTTGACCTAAAAGAAAGTTAACCATTTTCAGATCTCTTTCCAAGTTATCTAGTTCTTTCTGATTAAATTGTTGAGGTTTTGAAAGGCTAAATTTGGATCAGAGTTTTCGCTTGATGTATTTCGTTTGGATTCACAGAGTTTTGGATCATCAGAAGATTGAAGATGCTGGGTTGTACCTCTCGTGATTTTAATTTAGGTCGTCGAGCAGAAGGTAAGTTAGGATTTGACAATTTACTTCGATTTCCAGGGTTAATTTCATTTATTTTCACCACGCAAAAGTAGCAGTCGTCATGATGGTTTTGATGTTCTCGCCAAATCATGGGTGCTACGAACATTATTTCATCTCTTTTTCCATTGGACCATAACCGTAGACAAACTACACATTTCTGGCATACAATCTGAAGAACCCATGGCTTATCTTGATTACACGATTTTATTTTAAAGTATTGATAATTCGATACACGTTCCAAACGTAAACAAATAGCAAAAACAATTTGGATTAGGCACGCAACATCTTTTTAACAAAGCCATATCGAAAACAATACCAAAATATAATTTATTGCCCAATAAAAAACGAAAATCTATAACTCAAAAAAACAAAGTTGTTAGGGAAAAATTCTTGCCGTATTTAAAAAAAAAAAAACAAGCGAGAATGTTTATTCGGCTTGTCCGAAACTATATACCCACCATCAACTTTTTCAAATTTTACATTATATGGGAGTTTATATCGACCCTCAAACTAGCTGAACAAAATTTCGTTGTCGTACATGCTTTTGTTTAAGAGATATCAACAGAAAAGTATGAAATGAAGCTACAACGGACACCCTGTGTTTCTAAGGAGTGAGATCGAAAAAATCTTAACACACATTTTGCCTCATAACTTTTTTCGGAATCAATATTCAAAATTTTTGTTGATCTAGTTATCATGGAAAAATACTTCAGTTATTATTTTTAATAACAACCATGTTAATTTGTCCTTATTTTCATCAAAATAAGTGACGAAAAAGATTTACGTTCTACAAGTTATTAAAAAAATTCAAAAAATCCAAATAGGTCTTACAAATAATTGGCCACAGAATTAAATGTCGTCCGTAAAACCGTTTCTAATGTTATTAAACAGTATCAGGAGAATTTGACTATTGATGTGAAACCTAGTTCGGTAAGAAAAAAGAACCACATGATATTGGGAAGGCCAGAAAATTGAAGGCATATTGAAAGGAACTCCAAACACATCTGGTAGAAAATCTGCTCATTTTTCTCAGAGCTTCGACTATTTGATGCGAAAATTTAAAGCTAATGGGAAAGTTGATAACATATAAAGTTCAAAAAATTCCAAACTGGAATTCTGCAAAAAAAAATTACAAGCCAAAAATAGGACTCGGAATTTAAAACCAAATTTCATACAAAAATACTCAAGCTGTATAATTGACGAAGAAACGTAGGTGCTGGCAGAATCTTCGCAGCTTGTGTCTCAAAAATTTTTATTGCTAATGCTCGAAGCAATGTTGGAGATAAGTTTAAGACTCAAAAGCAGCAAAAATTTCTTACAAAATTCATGGTATGACAAGCTTTTTGCAGTTGCGGCAAAACAGGAAAATCATTTTATACATTCGGAAAAGTGACTGAAGCAACTATCAAATCTCCAAAGAAAGGGTTCACAATTTTATACTTAGTGGTTAGAACCATAAAAATTATATATTTCTGTGATCTGTGCTAAATTATCAAATGATTAAAAAAAATAATGAAAACTCTAAGATCAACCGTTTTCAAGTTATTGAATATTATATATGTTAAGAATTTTTCGATCTCACTCCTTAGTTTTTAGCCCATAACTTTTTTGTTTATTTACGGATTTTACCCATTATCAAACAAACTTAAATAAGATAAATATTTGATCCAAATTTCATCCCCCTAGGTGATCCCGTTCGAGCCCTATCCTGCTTTCAACAAACGGACAGACATAGCTAGACCGACTCAGAATCTACCAGAACCAAGAAAATATATGCCTTATGGGGTCTTAAATGATTTTTTTGATATGTTACGCTTTATTCCTATAAATTTAGAACTTGAGCGTTACACTCATTAATAAAAATATAGTTTAAAAGAGTAAGTTTTTATAATTTGTATGTACGATTTTTTTCGAGCGCAGTCCTTAGTTCAAAAATTTGTGTTTTCTGTCATCTGCTTTAGTTTAAGAGATATAAGGTTATTAATTTTACCCATTTTTTTCCTTTTTCTTTCTAAAGGCCTTAGCAGATTTATATGACGGTAGACCAAACTACAGTCCAAATTTCATCTTTCAGATTCATGTTTCTGGACTGTGCGATCATGAATCCGTCAGCCCCTAATGTTACTCTTTTATAAATGCGTTGAGAGAGCTGGGAAGATTTAATTTGATATGATACTCCATTCTTTCAAGTCAAAGTTTTCCCATCAAAAGCCCGTTAATCAGTAATCGAAAATCATAAAAAATACGATTTATCTAGATTTCATTGTCCGATTTAATATATAACATAATACCCTCGTATTAGTAACTAAAAGCTCTCCTTATGTTACGCTCTTCTATTTCTAACTATTAACAAATCAAGTGGAAAAAAAGTTGTTAAATTTAGTTGAGCTGAATTAAATACTTCAAAAACCAATACATTATTCTAAATTTGTTTTTAACTAAACGCATACTTATAATCTCATTCTTCATTTCTCTTTAAAATAAAAATCCTTCCATTCCACACATAAACACAAACATACATACATATTTTTTATCTACATATTTTTTATCTATTCCCAAAACTTGTTAAACTCGCATTCGTTTTCATTCATTTTCCATAAAATTTATCTTTTTTAAGAGGTTTTGACATACTTATTATTCTTTATTTGCTGCTTGTAAGCTACTGTTTGTTTGTATATGTTTGAGTAGTAGTTTGGTGGGGAAAAAGATGAAGACTTTATGATTTCTTTTTATACTCTCATAAATGTGAACACAAAACTTTCCATAATCCTTTGTAAAATAAAATTTAAGGCCGAAGAAAAAAAACATAAAAGGAAAAGAAAATCATATAAATTATCATAACTTTTGAAATATGATGCAGAACTTATTAAAAATTTTGTTACACTTCAAAAACCCATTGATTTTTCATTCTACTTGATGTGTTATGAGTACGTTTCGATTCGATTATTAAACTGAACGCGTTTCGCATTCTACAGATACAACAACTTTATTCATTTTTTACAACAACATCAGCAGAAGCAGCTACAACAACAGCAGCAATCAAAAAATTAATGATATGGAAAAATATTGTGTACGAGTTGTGAAAGCAAAAGGATTTTTATTTTTTTTTTTTTACAAAGAATACTTACACATAAGTATAAACATACATGCATGTACATATTAACATACTCATACTATGAAAAACTCAACTACAGCTTCAAGCATTCATAAATATGTACTTAAACGGACACGGACATGGACATATTGAGTTTTAAAACTTTCGTTTACATGAAAATGAAATTAACAAACTCAAAGGAGTTTTTTTTTTTTTTAATTTAAAAATGCAACTATAACAACAGCAACAAATGAAATTTAATGAAAAATTATTGATTGAAATCCAAATTTTACGCATTGTGCGTTTTAAAATGATAACGATTCATTTAAAAAAATTTCATTCATTTTTGAAAAACAATTGAGAAATCTGTTCAATAGTATTACAATTTTTAAGTGTGGGGTTAAATAGGTAACGAAACACTGATGATATTGATTTTAAGATAATAGGTTTTTTATGAAAATTTCAAAACTTAAATACATATTGAAACAATTTTGTAGAATATAATTACAAAGTCTATTAAGCTACTGCTTGCAATATGTAATCATGTAATTCCTGCAAAATTTTATAGAAAATGATCATACCCTACACCACCATGGGTGGTTGGGGTATTATGCGTTTGTGCTGATGTTTGTAACTCACAGAAAAAAATTATCGGACCCCCATCTTAAAGTATACCGTTCGACTCAGAATCACTTTCTGATTTAACGATAAACGTCCGTCCGTCTGGCTGGCTGTCTGTCCATGTAAACCTTCTGAACAAAGTACAGGTCGCAATTTTAAAGATATCTTGATGAAATTTGGCACGAATAATTAGTTTGGCACAAGGACGAAGCCTATTGAAATTATCGGTACATTATTACACGTAGCCCCCACACAAATGTCCTCCCGGAATAGGGGTTTAAAGATCATAAATGTCTTAAATAAAGCAATATTCCAATGAAACTACAAAGAAGTTTTGTATAAGTGTAAATCTTTGTGCCAAATTTCATCAAGATCGGTTCATAATTGACCATATAAACCTCTCTTCAGAAAATTACATTAACGTGCACAAATCCCATACGAATGATAGTATCAAGTTAATATTCGATACAAATAAGTTTTATATAAGTAGAAATAACATTGCGAAATTTTATAAGAATCGGTCCATAATTTACCATAGCTCCCATATAAACCCACTTCCGGGAATCGCTCTAAAGTTCATAAAATCATATAGATGTTAGTATCAGTGCATTGTTCTGTATTTGTATAATTTATTTTACATTTAGTAAAAGAGTTGGTCTACAATTGGCATCAGGTTAATTTTTAGCTCATACACAATGATGTAGGGTATCATATCAAACCGTCTTGACCGACTATAGTTTATCTCTCGTTTTTTTTTTTTTTTTTTTTTCAATTAGTACTTTTACAGTTGGTTATGGGATTACTATTTCTGTACACTGCACAGTGTGGCAGAATCTAACAATTTTAGAAATAAATCTGTAACTATTTATAAGAAATGACACATTGACATAACACAGGAGTGTACAAATGCAATTTCCTAGTAAAAAGTTTGGTAAGCTAGCAGGTATAATTGGAAATCAAAAATTGAAAATATTACAAAATTTGACCTTTGACCTTTAAAGTTTATGGGTTAATGTCGTCCAAATTGTATGAAGCCCTTGATTTATATTTAGAATTATGTGGATTATAAAATTTTAAAAAAGTTCCATTTAAAATACACAACAATGTAATAAAATGGCTGATTTGCCAAAATATTACATAAAAATGGGTTTTTCTCGAAATCCGCTGAATTCAAAATGCAGGTACAGGCAAACTATAAGAGGTATTGACCAAATTTTTTTACTGTTTTATTCCGTAATCTGTTGGCCATAAATCCCTATGAGATGTCCCAAAAATATTGAAATTTGTTTAATAAAGTATCAAAAAAACTGAAATTTGAGTTTTGAAACGACCGTTAAAAATATCAACATTTTTTGACCATAGTTGAGAACAGGTTTACGTTATTCTATAAGGACAAAAACTCATATTCAAGTAACTACAGATGAATTTTAAGTAATACAATTGTTTTATTCGAATATTTTCAAAAATATATATATATATATATTTTTTTTTTTTTGTCACATTTCGAATTCAAGTGCTCTGAGACACGTTAATGGCCTGGGGAATTTTCAATAACTTTTACATTTTTCAACCAATTTTTGTGTTCTATATCTTTTTGTAACACTTATTCTGTGTATATTACGATTCCTTAACAATGAAATGCAAAACTAATTATTTAAAGATAAAATTTTTGTGAAAACTGAAAAAAAATGCATATTTTCCCTTGTAAATGCATCTTCAAACTTCAAAGCCGTTGCGGCACCAGTTAACGTAGTCTTATTGCCCTAATTGTTTGCACTACGTATTTTCATAACCCATAGAACAATTTTATGGGGGGGGGACGTGCAAAATTCGAAACTTCGTTTTTTTGGAGCACTCTAATATAACATGATTCCCAAAATACGCCTAACTGGACCGAAAGTTTTAAAATAGCCTAATATACAAGCATTAATATGGCACACACTTTAGCGATACTTTTTCTATTTAATGTTTATTTTTTAATGAAATCATCACCAACATATATAAAGCATATATATAACCTTTATAACTATTGATCAATAAAAATATATGGATATATTCCACTTTAAGCTATTTTCCGCCGCTAAATTTGACATATAGATAGTTGTTTTATAAGTCTAAATGCATATAAAAGTAAATATGTTTTATGATTTTATGCAATTTTTGTCTCTTGTAAAATGTTATTTATGGTTCATTAGTTTTCTTATATCTCTATGCATCAATTGATAAGAAAATTTGACTTAATGTATTTCTACGTAGGCGTTGTGTTTTACGGTCCCCAATTTGACAATTTCTTCAATTAATGCAGTTGTATTAATAAAACAGTACACAGTGGGGTCAAAAGCAAATTTTTTTGGTAATAAATCTGTATCTCCTAAACTACTGTTCAGTTTAAATTGAAAAATTGCCAAAAATTGATTTGTAAAGCTTTTTAAATGATTTTTGCAGAAGTGAAAGATCGATATATATTCTATATACTGTATAAGAAATAATGGCGAAAATATTATTCAAATATGCTTTTATATGCAATTAAAAAAAGTCATTCAAAAAATTTACTTTTTTCATAAAATCTCCACTCCTGCATTCGTTTTTGGCCGGGTGAGAAGCAGTTTGGTGTCAAACCGTTCTAAATAATTTTTCTAATAAAATGTCGTCAATAAGTTTAAAAAAGCACGCGTGACATTTTTTTTATTAATCGATAAAAATTAAACCTTTTTCTAAAATTGACCATTTTCGACCAATGCTAGATGTAGGGTGCAAGCTTTAATCGGTTCAAAATTTCTATATTAGCCATTTATGAAGTCTTATCTTTTGAAATACATAAAGAAACAATTTTTTTATTAACGGAACTTTGAGAAAAAAGTTAAAGAATTAAACAATATTTTTGTTAAAAAATATTTTTCACGTCTAGACGGATTGAGATAATACAAAACTTCTTTCAGCATATTATTTTGGAATATATAGAAAATAACAGAATATTTTTAAAAAAATTTTACCTCATAAACCTCAGGACTTATTCCGGAAAAACCAAAGAAAGTCGAGGCAAAAAATCAAAAATTAAAAATTCAAGTGTAAATATCTTTTTAACTTTAAGAGATAACTTAGGCGAGTAAGCATATTTTTTCTTTACCCTGCTAAGCAGTTAATAAAAATAAAAAAATATAAAAATCTTTAAAATTGGACTTCATTTGTAGAAGTTACGATTTTTTAAACTTTTTGGCAACTAGACAGGGTGACTACTAGATAATTTTGCTGAAAGCTTAGGTCCCCCTCTCAACTCTTCTATACATTTCAATTTAATCCGACCAGTAGTTTAGGAGATACAGATTTATTTCCAAAAAATTTGCGTTTGACCCCACTGTGCATTAGTACTTCTAAAGGTCATTACCATAATGTAAAGATTTGTTACTTAAAGTAATGGGATAAATAAGTAGTTTATAAGATCATTACCAGTTAGTACTTACTTGGCTTTTCAAAACAACTACATTTGTAATAACTACTACTTTTGCTGGGTTTGAAAACTCTTGTGCGTTTTTAAGAGTTTGTTAACGGCTTTTCGCAGACTTACAACAAGAGTTGACTTTATAAACAAAATTAAAAAAATATCATTTTTGAGACTATCGCTGTTTTTTAGAAATTGAAAGTTTTTCGTTCCCAAAATCGTAAAATTTTTATAATTCGTCATTTTTTTCTAATGATGAACTCAACATTCATACACTTGGGCCATTAAAATGCCGGATAAATTTCAAATCTATGTAAGAACCCAGCAAAAAAGGAACTGAAAAAGAGTTGAAAAAGTCATGAATTTAACATTGTGTTGGCATTGGAAGAAAGTACTTACTGGTGCAAAAGAGCTGCAGAAGTTCTTTGTCATTGGTAGGATGTTCTTCTTTTATGCTTCTTATACATTTCTTTTGAAGTACTTCCTTTAAAACTATGTTTATGAAATTTTTTTACAAAAATTCAGTTTTAGCCTTATTAAAAGATAATAAAAATGCATTAAAATTTATAAAATTTTAATTTTCTAAGAAATTATTAACCTTTTTTCCAGCTAAAATTTCATTTATTTTCACTTTTTTGGAAGTAATTATTAAGAACTTCCAAAAAAGTTTAAAATATGCACTTTGTTCATCTTTTGAAGTGGTGAAAATGTTCTTTTTTGGAAGCTCTTGATCGTTTTTTTGCTAGGAATTGTAGAGGATGACCCCATCATCTTGTAGTCACCCTGTGATAACACGAGCTAAGCTACAAGGTGTCAAAGGTGTCTATCTTGAGTATGTAAAAGTTTCAAATGGCAATTTTTACAAAATATATTACTTTCACTTTTTTCTCAAAAAATGTTTAATAAAGTAAGACTGGCCAACAAAATAAAAAAATTTTTTGTTTCCTTTGATTTTTTGTTTGTTTCTATCTCAAATTGACACATATTTTTCAAATACGGCAATCATTTTTCGCTAATAGCATTTGTTTCTTGAGTTATTGCTAACTACCCTCTATGGCCATGGGTTAATCAATCGTATGCCAGAAATGCATGGTATGTCTACGGTTATGGTTCAGTAGAAAAAGAACTGCAATAATGTTCGTAGCACCCATGATTTGCTACTTCTGCGTTGTGAAAATAAACGGAATTAACCCTGGAAATTGAAGTTTGTGAGGGCGCTTGAAAAAAGTGGCAAATGTTTCAAATTTCTTTCACGCAAGTTTTCAGGATTATATACCGAAAAATTTAAAGCTGCTCACAGATTAGACAACTCAATGCCTGAATTCAAAGCCTGAAATTAATTAGGCAAAAAAAATCTGACGATAATGTTTAGCTGATTTTAGTGAGGAGTAGGGTGAAAAATTTCATCAGAATCTTCGGAAAATGGAAATGCTGGAGTTTGCAACGAGTTCTACCTAAAGTCGTTCATTCAAGGAAATCTTATAAAAGATCATTTGATAGTGTTCGACAGAAATTTTCTTAACATATGTATGTATTAATTTTTTGTCAAAATAATAAAACTGTATAATTCAAAAAGTAAAGCTGTTAGCAATCTCCCAGAATTTTTTTCATAGTCAGCGTTATAGATATACCCAATAACAGAAACAAAGATAAAGGAAACAAGAATTGTGTGATCAGTATAATTTGTTTCATATTTCAAAAGATAAGGCTTCATAAATGAGTAATAAAGAAATGGAAATTTGATTAAGGTTTGCGCCCTAGGTCCAGAATTGATCGAAAATGGTGAATTTTTTGTAAAAAAAAAAAAAAAAAAAAAAAAAACCATGTTTATTGATCTACAAAAAAGTTATATGCAAACTCTTTGAATTTATTGATGCTATTTAACTATAAAATATAATTAGATTGATTTGGTACTAAACTTGTCACCGCTCAACCAAAAACGAATGCAGAAGTGCAGATTTTATGAAAATAGTTAATTTTTTAAAAAGACTTTTTTCAAATTGTTCAAAAAGTCATATTACTATTATATGTTCACTACTATTTCTTATATACATATGCTATAGAGCAAAAGTGAAAACTTTTTTGCACCTATTGATAATTTATTCTTAACATCTAAAGTAATATAAGGAGTAAATAATAGTATTAATTCATTAGAAATTTATTTAATGCAATGAAGAATAAAAAGTGTTAAAATTAATTTAGTTTTTGCAAACAAATTAAGATGTTCTTGAAATAAAAAGTGTTCAGTTTTGCACCACTTAAGAAAAATTAAATCAACTATATTTTTAGCAATTTAATCGATTCTTTTCACAAATTTGTTTCATAGTTTAACAAGTCATGATGTTAATAAATATAAATAAAAGACCAAAAGAAATTTTATCCCATTGTGCCATATGAATTTTTGGCTGCTGATCTAGGCTTTCAATTTCACTTTTAGGTATATATTTCATACTTTTAAATATCGTCCCTGCGCTGACTAAATTACCTATGTAATTTTTAATAACTTTTCAGGAGAGCTCAAAAACTGTTTAGTTTAGCAGTTTCTTCGCTACTTCGCTAAATTTTTACTAATTTTCTTCGTTTATGAGTAGGCTTACTAACACTAATTATGTGTTTTATGAAAAAGAATGAAGTTTTTGGCGCGTTTTTGGAAAAATCAACGAAAACTTTACATAAGTAATTTTGTGGAACAATTTTTTGTTAAGATATAATTGTGCTTTTCTTTTTGCAGGTTCTTAAGTTCATTTAAATATAAGTTTGAACTATGAAAGGAGGTATTATTAGTAATATCTTGGTCAAATTTCAACTTCTTAAGATAATTGGAACATGCCATTAAACGGTAATTTGTTGATGATATCAGAAAAATCTTCAAAAAAATTAAAAAAGAAAATTCATCAATATTAATGTTACATGTATCAAACGATAGCTAAAGAAAAATTAATGAACCCGTATTTCATGATTTTCAGAAAAAAGATTTTAAATAAGATAAAATTAACGATTTACTAAAAATTCCTGAACTCAATAAAGTGATCATCACTATCACAACTTTTAATTTTTGATTAAAAGAAATCTAACATATAATAGGTAACGCTCAGATGGCATTGACATTGGAAGACCATACCTCCCGAGATTTTTCCTGTTCTGATTATTAAAAAATAAATAAATTTTATAATAATCTAAAACTGAAAGACAGACAGACGGACAGACATCATCAAAGCTTTAGTTGACGTAAGTCTGTGTCACTTAATTTTGGTATAACTAGTCTTAGGATGTACACTTTCAGGTGGCATATCATAAGTATACAATATTAAATATTTTATGTTTAAATTTTAATATTACCCTTTTCTCTAAGAATATTAATAATATTAACTTGTATGAAAAATGATTTACATAAGTAATTTTGTAAATCCTAAACTAGTCGAGATATTGACAAATGCTTTGGTGATCATATGTATAATTACTAGGGGATCCAAATGCAGCAATAAAAAAATTTTCAAAATTTTTACATAGGTAATTCAGTCAGCGCAGGGACAATATGCTTTAGTCTGAGGTTCTTACAGATCCCTCCAAAACTATCAAATCCTTATTTTAAACAAGTTCTGATCAAGATTTTCCACGAAAATAGTAGTATTTGGACTGGAATTCATGATGAATATTAAGATGCAATATCAAATTTTCAATATTTTCATGTTTTAACGAGTAGTTGATGATATTTCTTAGGACATAATTCTACTAATTAGCCCAATCGCACCGACATCTAGGTGTGAGATAAATTCCTAAATCTCTATATAATAATTCCTTTATTTTACAATTTTCATAGCATAGGCGAATATTTATTTTGAAACCTTAAAAAAATCATTATTTTCAAAACTAATTCAGTTTATTAATACTATTAAAACTTGTTTCCAGTTTCATGACCCAAGATTAATAGTTTTTGGTTTTTGTCAAATATTTTCATGTTTCTTATAATACGAGGGCGGATCAATATTTCCGTGACTTTTCGAACTTCCATCGTAGTTATATGAAATGCAACACTGTTCAAAACATACAACCTCGTGTATTTTTCTAAAAATGGAAAAAAGTGAATTTCTAGTGCTCATTAAACATTATTTTTTGCAACAAAAAAACCGTCAATCAAGCCAAGGAAAAGCTCGATAAATACTATGGAGACTCTGCACCATCGCTTTCAATGGTAAAAAAGTGGTTTACTGACTTTTATTGTAGTCGCACAAGTACAAATGACGCTGAACGTTCTAGACGGCCAAATGAGGTCAGTACACCCGAAAATGTCGAAAAAATCCACGATATGGTGTTGGCCGACCGAAGAGTAAAAGTGCATGAGATTGTTGATGCCATAGGCATTTCATATGGCAGTGTGGTTTCGATTTTAAATGATCAGCTGGGTTTAATAAAGTTGTCTTCAAGAAGGGTGCCACGTTTGCTCTCAATTGACCATAAACGTAAACGTGTGACAACTTCAAAGGATTGTTTGGAGTTGTTTAACAGCAATCCGAATGAGTTTTTGAGGCGTTTTGTAACTTGTGGACTCCGGAGACTATGGGTTTCTTCGGATGAACCTGCTCCGAAGAAGGCCAAGGTAAGTTTGTCGGCCAATAAGGTGATGGCAACAGTTTTTTGGGATGCACGCGGTATAATCCACATCGATTGCCTTCAAAAGGGAAAAACAAAAAATGGCAAATATTATGCCAACTTATTAGACCGATTTAATGAGGATTTAAAAAGAAAACGACCTCATATGGCCAAGAAAAGTCTCAATGGCAAAACTCTATGAATTGGACTACGAATTTCTACCTCATCCGCCATATTCTCCGGATTTAGCCCCTAGTGACTACTTCCAATTTCCAAACCTAAAGAAATGGCTAGATGGAAAAAGATTCAGCTCCAACGATGAAATTATTGACCAAACAAATGCCTATTTTAAGGACCTCGAAAATCCTATTTTTTGGAAGGGATACAAAAACTGGAGAAACGTTGGACTAAGTGTATTTAGTTAAAAGGAGATTATGTTGAAAAATAAATTTTTGCTTTGCAAAAAACACTGTGTTTCATTCAAAAAGTCACGGACTTATTGATCCGCCCTCGTATTAGCAAACAGTTTGAATACAAGCTTTACTATTAATTTTATGGAATCTCATATTCCCTGATCTTAGTTATTTTAAAAAATGTTCATAATCATTGATTAATTAATAGAGATAATAAATTAATGCCCACTGTTACGTATATGTAACGCGACAATGTCTAAGTTTAAAACTATATTGTCAAAAAACAGAATAATATAAACTTAAATTTTGTTATGAATTGTGTAATTTAATATTCGTCCTGCATCCTCAAATGTTTTTTCTTTCACTTTCTCTCCTGTTATTATGGCAATAAGTGATTTTGTAAAGTTCATTATTTGAATGCTTGCAAAAAGTCGATTTTAACGGCAGGAGGTTTGCAAAAAGGCTTATTTACGTTCAACATATTTTAACGAAAATTTTTTTGTATACTAAAAGTACACATATAATTTGTTTAGTTGATTGCTTAAAAATATATAAGGCGTCTCCGATAAAAATTAGAAAAAGAAAGTGTTACGTATATGTTTCATAACACTGGGTCATTCTCAGTACTTTTTGGTCCCTTCCATTTTCAATACAAAAAGGACTAAATGACAAAATTTTTTTAAATTAAATATACTATTTGTGCAGTAAACATGATAAATTGTTTAAACAAGTGATTATAGCACCTTTCTCGTTTATTTTTAGCAGTTTGATAAATATTGTGGGTATTAATAAGTAGGGGGCCTACGGAAAATTTCGTCCTAGGCACTATACACGCATTCAGTCAGATTTATTTTTGAATATCTTTATTCTTGTGCCACATTTCTATATGAAAACGCAGATCATGAGGACGACGCAATCTTACATTAAGCAGAGGAAGGCATTTCCTGTAACCGGAAGTAGCCACTTCGTTCCATATATGAACTTAGACAAAAAAAACTTATTTAAATATCAATATAATTGTGTCTTTTTTCAAAAAATTTTACATTTTTAAGGTTTTGCTTATATAGCCCATGAGATTTATATAGAAAATACAAGGTCCAACAGTTATTGAGTCATGGCCAGTGTTACGTATATGTAACGGCTTGTAACTTCCTTACTAAACCAAATATAAAAAATTTTTCACCGTCAATGTGTTTATTTGCCTCATTTGACATGATGTTCAAAATCTCTAAGCTGGCTAGATCGCCGTGGGCATTAATGGGTTAACATAATCAATGATTTTGTCTATTAAAAAATATTTTGAACATAATCATCAAGGTTAGAGATAGTTTTAAGACCTTGAGATTTTTAAAAATCTTTGCAAAATTCGATATTTTCTAATTTTTTTATTTTCCCTACAACAGGATTTTGTCTAGGCTATTACATATGCAATAACTTTTGCAGAACTCTAACAAGTTTGTAGATATTCTTCATTTAAATATATATATTTTTTAATTTATTTCATTTGCAAATTTAAACTACAGAATAAATCACGATTATTTATCCAATCAGGAAATGGTGTAAAAGTGAACACTTTTATATATTTAAGTTTTCTTTATTTTTTATGTTACACAAACAGGATTATATTCTATTATTTAAATTTGAAATCCTATCATTCGTTAAGAAGATAACGCCTAAAAAAATTTATTATAACAAACAAGTGTTCACTTTTTATAAAACAAATATCTATCTTTCATTTCTCCAAAAATCATTTAAATAGTTTCAACAACCTATTATTAGCAATTATTTAAAAATAAGTAATATTTTTATTCAAATAAAAATAATATATTTTTTTTAGCAAAACTTCGTTTACTATCAGAACAATATAAGATATTAAACGAATATAAAAACGGACTTATTTACAAATTCAATTATAGTATATAATTTTAACCTTAAAACTGCCTTAAAACTGACAGCTCGTGTCAAAATTTGCAAAATTCACTTACAATATTTTATTGTATATTTTCATGTGTGCGATTGTGACGTTGACGTTTTTGGTGAAAATCCAAGAAGGTGGCCTTGTCAACTATTACGACCACTTGCTCACTCACAAACTCAGAATATTAATGAGTGTTCTCTTGAGCGAAAGAGCTAGTATGCTGGATCTCTGTCTTACTGCATCCGTTTGTCTTTATCATTTATTCTCTAGGACTTTATTTCACTTCCTGGCCACCTTCCAATAACATGTAGTGTGTTCTATGTCATACTGCTCCCGTTTGTCATTATCATTTATTTGATTTAATTCTAGTCTCTAGGACTTTATTTCACTTCCTGCACTGAACCAAATCTCGTAGATAATATTGACGGAAATTTTTCGTAGAATTTTAACGAAAAAAATATTTAAATTAACAGATTTTTTCTTCAAATCAATAGAAGTTTTCTTCAAATCTACTAAAAAAAATTTTGTCAAAAATATATTTTTGTAAAATATGTTTATTTGAATAAAATTTCGTTAAAAAATTGACGAAAAATCTGTTAAATCGACGAAAATTTAGTTAAATTGGCAGCAACTATTAAACAATTGGCAGTAATAAAAACAACACACAATTTTATTCTATTTAACATCCCAAAAAGAAGTTAATTTGAACAAATTATCTGTTAAATTAACTAATATTTTTCGTAAATTTTAAAATTGAATAATACTTTTTAGTCAATTTGAATAAAATTCTTTTTAAGAAACTAAATAATTTATTTTATTCAAATTGAATAAAATTCTTCAAATTGAAGAAATTTCTTCAAAATAAGTTTGAACGTCTTTACATTCAATTAAAGTTTTTGATAATATGTAAAAAATATATAAATATATATTTCTTATAATTGTATTATTTATTAGTTTTTACTAGAAATTATTGACTGTACTATATATGTATATGAACGATATTTAAAAATTTTATAAAATATACTAATACATACATAAACTAATTTACTTTTACTAAAATTAAATAAAATGAAGTAGTAAAAATAAATAAAAATTCTTTAAATATAATTAAAAAATTTAATCAATTTTACTAAAGACATGTAAAATTGAAGAAATTTTATTAAAATTAACAATATTATTTTAGTCAAATTGAATAATATTCTTCAATTTGACGAAATTTCTTCAAATTTATTAAAGACATGTAGAATTAAAGAAATTTCGTTAATATGAACTAATTTATTTTAGTCAAATTAAATAAAATTCTTAAAATTGACGAAATTTCTGTAGAATTGAATAAATTTCGTTAATTTAAATAATTTCTTTTAGTCAAATTGAAAAAACATGTGTAGAACTGAAGAAATTTCTTCAATACAGCAAAACGCATAGTGAAGAAGATCAGTTGAATGACAAACAATAAAGATTGTGCACGTGTTTTTGTGTCAATAGATTTAAATTTTGTTTAACATTTTTTTATATAAATACAAAAATTCTCGAATAAATAAAACATAATGAAAAATAAGCGTGAATTTGTGTTAAATCAGATATACTTCAAGAACAAGCAAGTTTCGATCAATAAATATTTAACTCTCCTGCAAAAAATGCTATAGATCATCCAGAAATAAACTTTAAAAATATTAAGTTATAAATCTGTATGGGCTGAAATTGAATGCAGTGCACTGGTTGTTGATTACTGAGTGAGTGCACATCTAATGTACTTAATAAATGGTAAAATGGTAGTTTGTTATGTTAAATAAAATTTTTAATAAATGTATATTTTTTTTATTTTCTAAGGCCGATATTGATTAAACACTTGTACTAAAATGTGGGTTGTTTCCATTCGAATTATAAAGAATTTTCATAAAACATCATCTTATATAGCGATCTTATCAAGGATCCAGCTAACAAACTTTTGTAACAAAATATGAAACAAATAGATAATATAACTGAAGATAATATATTACAATTTAATTATAAAAGAATTTCTTATTTCTGAAATATATTTGTTATATTTCAGACGGTAATATATTTGGTTTATTTTACATTTTTGAAAGGGCCTAACCTTTATCATAAAGTTATCATAAACTTAAGTTTATATTAAATTTAATTAAATAATTTTCTTTATATATTTTAAAATGCTTATTTCTAACATGAATTATATTTATATATTACACAATAAATATTATTAAAGTGTTTAAAATTTCTTATTTGTTTTATTTTGATGATTGTAATTTATAGTAAATTTTCCTACAGGGGTTTAAACAGCACTTTGGAATTGACAAAATTTTGTCAATTTTAATAAAATTCAAATGTTAAATTGAATAAACATTCTTCAATTTGAAGAAAAAAATTAGTTAATTTGAATAAATTTTTTATTCAATTTAACTAAAATTTTGTAGAATTAAATAAAATTATTTAGTTAAATTGAATAAAAATTCTTCAATATGAATAAAATTTTTAGTTAATTTGAATAATATTTTCTTCAATTTGACTAAAAATTAGTCAAATTAACTACCTTTTAATTAACTTATTGAATTAGTCATATTGACGAATTTTAGTCGATTTAACAACTTACGAAAAATTAACAAAAAATTCTGCTGAATTGAATAACGATTTTGTTAGTTGATATTTAACCTACTTTTCTTCGATTCTACACCCCATTTTACCGTATTTACTGCTCATTTTTAGTTCAGTGTACAGCAATTTCAATAAAATATGACTTGTTTAAATCAAAATTATTTTAATACGACTTGAAAATACTCTAGATTCACTGTTGCCAGATTTGACGATTTATCGTCATTTTGACGATTTTTAGGTCTAAAAATGTCCTGTTGACGATTTGACGATTTTTACCCTAATATGACGATTTTTCTAAATTCAGAACAATTTTTTATATATCGAGGGCCTATATACAAAACGGGCCTCATGCGAAGCACCATTGTTCAGGAGAATACAAAAACAGTTTATTTCCCTCATTTTTCAACATTTTGCAATCCGTTCTTCTACGAGTTATTAATATTACGTCTAATAAACCTCACACTAAAAAAAAAAACTTTTAACTCCATTATTCGCGAAGTTATGGTAGATAGCCCGTTTTGTTTATTGGAAATTAAAGAAGTAAAACACAATATTTTTGGGAAAAAAAAAATTACAATATGTTAAATTTATGATATCATGCCAATTAGGAGATAAAAAAAGCGAAATTTTGTGGTTGACTGGACCATTTTTAATTGTTAGAAATTTCAAATAACAAGAATGTTTACTAAAAGGACGAAAATGTGTTCAAAATTAAAATTATAAATTAAATTTTGAAAAAAAATTGCATACGAAAAAAATTGCAAAAAAAATTTTTGCAAAAAATATTTTTTAACCAATTAAAATTATATTAAATTGCATATCAACAACTCAAAAATTATTAAAACCTTTAAAGACGATGTTTATTGCACTTTTTTCCTAATTATAATTTTTTTAAGAAACTGCTTTTGGTATCTAAGATATTTTGCTTATAATCACCAATTTTAGTAAATTTTTTTCATTCCTGTCTTCAAATCTATGGTATAGAGCTCCCACTTAGCTTCATAAAATATTGATAAGTGTGCCCGCGTATGATCTATAAGCATCTAAAAAAGGTTAAAAATCTAACTTCAATCGCTTTTTTCTTCAGACTGCATTGAGATAACAAATTTTTTGTTAGATATATTAAGACTCTAATTCAAAACGTTTAAAAAAAAGTTCAAATTGCAAAGAAAATTTCCATTATTTATCAAGTTTTATTTTTACATTCCTTTGAAAATCAAACAAAAACTTGCAGATAGCCCATTTTGCCTTAAAAAAAATATACTGTTTGTAGATAGCCCAAAATCAAAAAGTGAAAAACAAAGTGTTAGAATTAACTTTTGACTCCAAAATTAACACCATATATAAAAAATAGAAAAAAAAAGAGTCTGAAGCAAAAACAAATTTTTGTAAATCTGCATCAGGCCCGATTTGAATATAAGCCCTCGATATTATTCTTTAAAAGTTAATTAATTGATACAAAAATATTAACAATATAAATAAAAATCTTCTTAAATTTGCTAATTTAAATGGTTCATTTATTAGGAAGGATTTATGGGAACCAATATAATATTATTTTGTTATGAAATGGCGAATAAACCCTACAAATGGCCTAAATACTTAAATAGTCGAACTAAGAATCCAAAGACATTTTTGATGAATTCATTCAAAATTAAATTTTGTATATATTGTAGATAGGTTCATGAAGGAGCCTATGTGTTTTTGTATAACAAGGTAAGATAAATCACTTATTTTGGTTTGAAAGTCATACAAAATTACATACAGGTAACTCTCGATTTACGCGATACTTCATTTACGAAATTTCTTTATAACGCGATTCTATTATTGACCATTTTTTGAAATACGAATTTTTATTTAACGCGAACTTGGTATAACGCGTATAAACAATAGTCACAAACTTTGAATTCCACAAATTACGGTAGCGTATTGGAAAGAATTTATTGAAAAAAATAGATTATTTAATGAAATAATGTTGCATAATTGCTTAAATATTTTTTGTAAGATTAAAAAAGGGGAAACGGCAAAATATGTAAAAAGATTATAAAACTTTAATAAAAGTACAATGAGAACAATCCCAAAAATATGTAAATAAGTATGCAACCATATAATCAGACTTAATACCCAGCAAAAACTTTGCTTGCCATGTAATGAGATAAGAAGCTAATATAATGGCTCTACACTACTTTCACATTAGATGAATAACTCATTATTTTAACACGGTGATGTCATTAGAGGCAACTACTTACTCTATATTATTACAGGTAGGCATTTCAGAAAGTTATTACTTAGATGTCTTTACAAGAACTAATTACTTTATAGCTATTCAATCACTCATTAGTTTCAAAGTATTACAGAAGTCATTATTAGCAAAATGAATAGTAACTAGTTACATTATCGGTTACAAGTAAGTACTGAAGTATTGAAAATAAAAGCAGATAATTTTTTTGAAATTTATTTATTTGAAAATATGCAGAAATCAGGATTTGAAATACTATTTCATACCATAGACTTGGAGTTAATTCTTGAAGCGCATTCTTGTGACCCGTGCAGAAATTGAATAAAATACCGGACCTTACTGACCTGCCCCCGTCTGAAAATTGTTAAGAGTTTAATACGTTTAACAAATTGTTTTAAGATAGCCAATCAAATTTTCTTACCTTTATGTAATTGTATTTCCTAAATTGCAATCGCTTCTAATTTGTTGCCTGTTGAGTTTCAAATTTGTTCCAATGTGCCTAAGAGAAACAATACAAATTAGTGGATATTTTTTAGTAATATTCAGATTCTAAACACTAATAATATACCAATAGCCTTTTGAAATACGAAATTGATTTTTGTAAACATTAACAAAAAAATTGTATTTTCTTGATTTTATTTTTTTTATGTCAAGAATTTTTAATTTTGAAAAAATTGACAAACATTTTTTCAGACACAAAATTTATTTAGTACACAAGACAGTAAAATTAAATGAACAATAACACTTTTTGCATATACATAACTAGCTTATTGAGCATAGTACGTATTTTGATGTTAATACAACATTTATAGATAATAAAATTTCATTTTTATACCCCTTTATTGGTTTAAGAGTTATACCGTATTTTATGTTTGATGTAGTATTTTACATAAACTCGAATTACAGAGTTAATGAATGAATTCATGTACGTATAAAGTGGCCTAATGGATTTGTTAACAATAAGATATTCTGTCTGCTTACGTCGTGGTTTCGACTTAAAGTCTTCGTGACTTTAACAAATAATTAAAGTATTTTCATATTTTACCCACTTTTAAAATATATAATTTTTATAATATAAATGAAGAGATAGATAAAAAGTAACATTTCCAAAAATCTGATCTTATGTAACTGATTACATATCAAGTTAAAAGTAAGTAGTTACTAATCTACTTTCATGTAATGCAGAAAGTATGTTGTTATGATTGAAAAGTAACTACATCCGTAACTACATACCATTACCAAGTTTTTGCTGGGTAGGTAATGTGTACTTGATTTTCATAATATGCCACCAATATAAAATGAATGTAATTTTTGTTAATTTCTTTTCAATTAAAAATTTAATTTTTAATCAGAAAAAGCACAAAAACTGCTCATTAACATATAAGATACGTACACAGAAAAAAATATTTCAAATAATTTTTTAAATAAATTATTAATTAACTTTATATTGGAATTTAATTATATGATTTATTAATATAATAAATTTTCTAATTGGTTTACAGTTTTGTTTTTTAATAAATTGACAGCTGTAAATAAAATATAAAGAAAAATTAAATATTTGTCCACAAAAGTACAGAAATAAAATAAATTTAAGTAAATTTTCAACTTATTGCATCTATTTAAGGAAAAGAAGTAATAATAATATCAATTATTCTAGTTATTAATATTATCATTTTGATGATTGGAGCAAAATCAATTAAAAATTAATTAATATTACAAATTTCGTAATTGAAGTCCATTTTTACTTTTTTCTGTGTAGTTTTTCATATTGACGATTTTTGACGATGATTTGACGATGTTTTTTTTTTCAAATTTGACGATTTTTCACCAAATTTATCTGGCAACTATGTCTGGATTCAAATTTTGGTATTTTATTCAACAAAATAAGACTATTCTTTTTCGAAATATGTGGCAATATGCGATGTAACTTCATCAATTTTCTATATTACGGTTTATCTCGAAAACTAGAGTCGATTAAAAAAAGTGATTTATTATCTTAAAACTTACAACCGAGATCAGTTCCGTTTATTTTATTAGTGAAAGTTAATTAATTTTGTATATTTTATAACAGTTTCTATATACATACTTCAGTAAATGAAATATAAAAGGAAAAAAAAACGTATGCAACAAAAGAGAAAAAAGTCGTTCAGTCAGTTTTACTGACCAATAACGAACGATTCACAAAAATGAAGTATTATTCCCAACTCTATTTTAATATTAATAAATTTTATATTTTTAATGAAAATAAATTTTCACTTTGCTGAATAAGATTTTTCACAGCAAAATTCAATATTATTTCTAACTCAGCATTGATGTTCAACACATTCCTTATGCAAATATAAAATGTCTTTAACTGAAAACCATAATTTATATTTTATACGCACATATACTAAGTATATGTACATAAAAGCAAAATATATATATATATATATATATATATATATATATATATATATATATATATATATATATATATATATATATATATATATATATATATATATATATATATATATATATATATATATATATATATATATATGCATTTTTAAAATATGAAATGCATATGTATATTAAAGTGCCTTTATTTGTATGGTGACAAAAAAATTTGCAAATGTACCCCCCTAAAAATAAAGATTGATATGTTTTAAACTATTTCCCAAAATATTTCGGTTCACGTTTACGTGAGCTGGACCATTTTTAAAATACCTCCAAAAATATAGTTTTCAATCAATATTCACAATTTTAAACTTTTTGTCAAAAAAATTACAACATATGATAGAAAAACTACGTCTAATATGTAATGAGCAACAAATATTTTAAAATTTGTTTTCATTCTCGGGAAATTAAAATTTTTTAAAATTTTCAATGATTTTATTTTAAATATTATTTTATTCAAGTTTGAATATTTTGGACGTTTTCCATCGTAAATTATATTTTAGAAAGGTCTCATTAAATACTATTAATATGTGCATTTAACCCTTTAGTTGCATAAATAATATTTTGGGATTCCCGGTCCATAATTGGTTAAGTTAAATTTAATGGCAAATAAATGGTTAGTTAAGGATGCAAATGTCCCCAAAAGCATAAATTGATAAAAAAAAAAAAAAAAAAGTTGCAAATTCGTGTAAAATAGAGGCGAAATTTCAAAAACTTCTTTGCCCTATCTCTTAGAGGACTACGCTACCTATTCTTCCGACCGTGCTCAGGGTTTGGGGTGGTGTTCTTGTCTTCTTAAGACATAGGCTAAGAACCCATTATTAAATTTAAAAAGGTAGCTTTAAAGACCTGAATATCAACTAATTAAAAAAAATAAAAAAAAATAATAACCTGATTTGAACTAATTGTCAAAAGAAGATGGTTATTTTTCTCCTTTCTCTTTTACCCTCCCAACCTATCTATTTAACTATGAAATATTATTTAAATAGCCCTATAATGATTCCCTAACTACAACAGATTAACTTTTCGTAAAATTAAAAGAAATTAAATATACATAATCAAATTATTTGATCTCAAAAATATTTAAAATAAATAACATTTTGTTTATTTAACTCAAAAAAATATCAATATTAAAAAAAATATTGTTTCACAGTGTATTTATGTATATGTATGTTTGTGATTATACAATATAAAAGTTTTCAAATTCAAAAGAAAAATTTATTAACATTTATGTTCATTTTAAAAATTATGTTAATAACATTAATTAGTTAATGTTATTAACATAATTTTAACATTATGTTAATATTTTAATTTATTTTTTCTTTTCAATTTGAATTTGTTTATACTATATTTTTTTTATAAATAAAATAAGGTTTTTATAAATAAATAAATAATGAATCCAATAATAAAGCTTACCAAAACATGACAAAGAGATCAGCAGGCCTGTTTTTGTTTTTCCGCAACGCTGATTTTTTTTTTATATATATATATATATATATATATATATATATATATATTTTAAATTACTTTTTAATATTTATAAAAATTTGTATTAGTGTAACTGTAATTTTTGTAAGTATGTATGCATTTAGTATTTATTTATTTATTTAATTTGCCAATGAAATATAATTTCTTACAGGCTAAGGTACAATATATATATTAATTTAAAATTCATATAGGATTGCAAATTTTATAAAAACAAAAACTTAAAACTAAAATGAACTCATAGGTTCAAAAAGTTACGAATTTTTTCTTTGATAGCATTTACATCATAGGAGAAATCAATATGATCGTATAACATATTAAAATCGTTACACATTCTACGAAACGGATCAAAATTGGAGTAATTGTTACGGAAGTATTGTAGTTTAAGCTGGATGTAGTTCCTTGTTGGACGAAATGGGATATGGAATTCAAGTTTATGAACAAGAAACTCGGAAACTGTGACCCCATTTATTAAATTTATAATGAATGAAGTGTTAAGATAAATTCGTCTATTCTTAAGTGTGGGAAGTTTAATTAATGCTAAACGACTTTCATACGGGGGAAGATTTATGTTTGGATTTCAAGGAAGTGATCGTAGACAAAACAGCATAAATTGCTTCTGGACTGATTCAATTTTCTTTACGTGAACATCATATTGAGGATCCCAGGATAGGTCTTACAAGGGATACATAAAGCTGTCTTGTAATATAAGGATCTTCAAATTCCTTTCCCCAACGTTTTATGAAACCTAAAACTCCTTTTGCTTTATTAACTGTTTGCGATATGTGAGAGTTAAAACTTAATTTGTTATCAAGGAGAACCCCAAGATCAAGAAATGATTCAACTTTCTCTAACTGATGATTATTAAAGGTGTAACTACAGAGTACTGGACTTCGTCTGTAAAATGACATATATTTACATTTATTCAAATTCAAATCCATCAAATTGATATTGCACCAATTAAGGAAATTATTTAAATAATAATATAAGTGTTAAAGTGTAATATAAGTGTCAAAGTGTAATATGTTTAAAAGTTTAAAATGTGAAAAAGTGTAATATGTATATAAGTGTATTTACATTCTTTTTTTTACATTATTTTAAAATTGTAAGTTAAGTTAAATTAAAGCAAAATGTAAGTTAAATTAAGGTTGTTTTAATAAAATTTACAGTGAAAAGTTTAATTTTTGTTAAATTAGTTTTAAGTCAAATTAAGATAATTATTTTCAAAATTAGGTTTCGTGATATGAGATTAGATTAAAATTGGAAGGATTATTTTTGATGATTAGGTGGATTTAAGATTAGTAACAGTGCAGATAGTTTTAAGGTATCGTAATATTCGTGATTTTCAGGTAGGATGTTAAATTTTAGGAATTTTGGATTAACGGAGATAAGTTTAGACTAATTTTAAGTTAATAACTCCTTGATGTTAGCGTTTTTTTTTTTTTTTTTTTTTTTTTTTGCAAATCTTAAAAAAAATCCTGAGTTTTAATGAATTGCAGAATCTGATGTTGCATAAATATAATCGATAGATAACTTTTAAATTTCTTCTGTTGTTCTGATACGCAACTTTCCATAGGACTCAATCCTAATTATACAAATATGATCCTAATTAGTTATACAACATAATATATTATTATTCTGCTTACCTTAAATTTCCTTATGATTTATTTCTTCAATCTAATTAAATTGCTGATCTCCAAAAATGTTAATGTATTTTTTTCCAATTCCTATACTTGTTATTTTAGCGCGTATATGTATGTATTTACCGTATGAAAATTTTTATCGAATGAAAAAAAATTTGATTTGTAAAAAAAATTTTAATACAAAATTTTCATAACGTATACGTTTAAAAAAAATATATTTGTTAAGTATTTTAAACCTAACGAACAATTTTAATGAAAATATAGCCCTCACAGAACTAATTGCGTAAAATTGACCCTCTAGCTCTTAATGGGTTAATTACGTGTTATATTCAATAGTAACAGGATATACCATTCTTATGATACATTAAAACCTAATATATTTTGAAAAATATCCGAAATATATAAAATTTCATGTTTGAACAAAGAAAGTATGATAAAAAACGTTAGTAAAATCTTAATATTCCGCGACTGAAAAGAAACATAATAATTCTTTAAATGAAAATTTAAAGTCGTAGTATGCCTCTTTTATTATTTGAAGTTTATTTTCTTATAACTAAAATTTTGATATTGATATTAAATGAAATACGTAATTTTAGAGGTATTTTGAAAATGGTCCGCTCACGTAAATTAAAGCATTGAGATGTAATATTTTGGGAATCATATAAGAACATGGTAATCTTCATTTCTAGAGGGGTACATTTGAAACTTTTTTTTTGTGAGGCAGTTTAATGTATATATATCCTATTATTTTTAAACATATATTTTCCATTTAATTTTAAAATAAAGAAAAAAAATAATTTAGAAAAAAAAATGCTTCCAAACTTTATATAGGACACTTCATAAAGTTTCTGCTTATTGGTGGAACAACTTCTCAATTTCCGTATCATAAAACATCAATATGTTCCTTAACAATACTCAAAACATAAAATATCATAAGTTTCTTGTTGTTGTTGTTGTAGTAGTTTCATTTTCATATGTATTTTTTATAAAACTTTATTTCATGATTGTACGAGTATTTTACATACACATTCAGAATATTTCTCAATGGGATTAAACTACATCATCTGCTTATACACGTACAGAGATGATACATATAAATAGTTTGCAGTAAGAAATGGCTTGGTCTTTACAAGGAGGGCCTTTTTAAAATAGGTCATTAGTAGTTATAAAAAAAGTATTTTCGCAAGAACAAAAACTTATTTGCTGTATCGCACGAATATTATCCTTAATTTTCGTAATTGACAATATTATACATGTTTATACAACACACAGTGGGGCAATCACAAAAATTTTGTAATAAATCTCTATCTCTTAAACTACTAGTTGGATCGAATTAAAACAAAGTGGAGAATCGAGAATTTTTGAAACTTTTACATACTCCAGGTGGTAACTTTTGACACATTGTAGCTTATCTCATATTATTACAGGATAACTAGAGGATGATTTTTCTGAAAGCCTTGGTCCTTCTCTTCTACTCTCCCATACATTTCAACTCGGTGCGCCCAGTAGCTTAGTAGCTACAGATTTATTACCAATTTTTTTTTTCGATTGGACCACTGTGCAGCTTATCTGCAGCTTTCAAACTTGTTTTCATACTTACATACTTAGATCTTCTCTCAAGGCCTTCTGCAAACACTTTCAGGCCTTTAGCAAACCCTTTCTTAATTCCGCTATATCATCCAAAATGATTTACATCCACACATAGATACGTATAAAATATGCAGATACATGCATATGTTGTAGTTAAAAATACATATTACATATGGGTATGTACTCGTGTGAGTAAAACAAATGCAAAAACATACTCCAACGAATAGTCAGTCTAACATGACTACAGAAAGTTTTAGTTAACATGACTACTAAATATTTGTAGTAACTAAAGTCAACACGAATTGAAAATACTCTAACACTATTTTTTTAAACAATTTATTTCTGGTTTACACAAAGACGCTTAGACAAAATATGTATATGATCTTTGAAGAAATTACTTACGATCTGCCGTAGTTTTTGCATGTTTGGCTAAAATTTAGAAATTTCGTGCGACCCCAACGCACCACATTGAGGTCAAACGCAAATCTTTTGGTAATAAATCTGTATCTCCAAAACTACTGCTCGGATTAAATTGAAATGTATGGAAGAGTTAAAGAGGAGGACTTTAGCTTTCAAAAAAAATTATCTTGTAGTCACTTTGACAATTTTTTTTTTTTTTTTTTGTTATCGAATTGAGTTAACAAAAAATTTTTTAATTTGCATAATTTAGAAAATTATAGAGAATTTCAACATATTTAAAAAAAAAAAATTGGAAATTTTATTTTAAAAGTTATGATACAAAATCACAAAAAAGTCAATGCCAAAAATAAGAAATATATTTTTTGAAGTTAAATATCTTTTAAACCATACGAGATAATTTCGCACAGTAAGCATGTCTTTTCCTTGCCTTGCCTTGCCTTGCTTAGGAGAATTCAAAAATGTGAAAATATTTAAAATCGGTTTGTATTTGTTATAAGTTATAAGCCCCGATATGTTTTTCACCCTCGAGGTGGTCAACTTTGGCCCACTGTAGCGTCAACAATATTCTGAAAGCCTAACTCCTCCTCTATCGATATTCCAAGTTTCATCTAAATCGGTTCAGTGGTTTCAAAGATCCAGATTTATTACTATTTATTTTGCTATTGGCCCCACTGTGTAAAGGTTGTTTCATCCTATAGAATGCTATTTCTTTATAATATTTTGAACCCAAATGCAACTGTATTTATTCTATTATGTACACAGAAAAAATTATTACGGTCTTTTTTTCAATTAACATAGTTGTTTCATTTTGTATCGAAATTTAATAAATTTGTTCAATAAAAAATGAAATAAAAATAAAATATAACTATACTTTTATATCCTATATACATTTTTAATTCATCCAATCAACTACTTGATTGATTTAATTAATTTATTAATTGGGATTTTTTTCTGTTTTGTATTTTTTACAGTTTTTAGTAATTGATATAATCATTTTGGTGAGAGGTGCAAATTTAAACAAGTTTTTAATTGAATGAATTATTTTCTAACATATTTGTTAATTGGTGACTTTTTTCTGTGTACCAAAAAAGTACAAAAGAATTCGACTTAATGTATGTATGTAATTCGACTTAAGTGAAATTGCCAGATCAGAAATACTCTTCAGAAAATACTCGAACTATGAAACAGGAATTCCCTAGGAGCTTGGAATATATTTATCATAATATGAAAAAAAAAGGTAAAAAGCATTGGTATTAGATATACTTAGATCTGTTTTAAGGACCCTATAGTGTCTGTTATGCAGTAATCTGAACATTTTCCCATTTTCAATGTTAATTCAATTTTATTTAGATTATTTTAGGATTAGATGTGCACATTTATCTTGCAAAACGATTGTACAATTTAAAAGGATAGGTTAAAGTAGAAATGTTTAAAACTGGACGGGATAAATTCTTAGGAACCCCTCCGCAATTAAAATCACTTCCTAATCAAAATTGCAAAAAATATGATTTTAGTGAAGTGAAATGAAGTTCACATTTTCAAGATTTTTGTCTATAAAAAGATCAAATGTCAAATAAATATCCCTTTTTAGTACACGGTGCAAAGAAAACTGACCATATAGTTTTGCCGTGCACTTTATTACAGACGTAATGGTTGTATACATTTTTATTATTATTAATTTCTGAGATATTAAAAGTATACAAATATTTTATTTTTAACGAGCGCATAAGCCTGCCTTTGCCTGGTAATATAATATTATAGTAATAAAACTATGCACTAACAAATCTGAAGATCTTTAAAAAAATATATGAACAACATTAAAACGTTTTTCCTTTCCCTAATCGTAGTTAAAGATTTGAAGCTGTTAGTATCAGATAGGATAATAGAGATAGGATAATAAATAATTAAATTAGTCAAGTTAAAAAAAATCCACGTAAATGCCTTCCTTGCCCAAAATATAAAATCAGTTTTCGATATGATTTGGAGAGCAGACAATGAATCAAAATTGCAAATCAAAATTTCTTAAAACCAAAACAGACTTCAAAAAAATCAGGAATTTCCGCTCCCTGATAAAAAAAATTTGGCTCCGTTAGGATTTTTTGGATGAACATATTTATAATTATATGTAAGACAATTTTATTTATTTTTTTTTTCACGCCTTCAGAAAGCTCTGGAAAGGGAAAAGCTTATTAAAAGACACATAAATCCGATTATCTCCGCTTCCTAATGAAAATTTCAAAATCTGTACAAAAAATTTTATAAGTAAGCCAAATTGTAATTTTGTACGTCGCACAGTGTGCGATTAAAATAATGAAATGGAAATAATTATGGGACTTTGGAACGGCCGCTCCGATTTCCATGAAATTTCACATGGAAATAGCCCAGTATGCAAAATGATTCGAAATTGTCTCGAAATCGAATAATTTTTTCTTAAAATTTCATCGATTTCGTATTCGATATAATGCCGAGAATGTACGTGTTTTCCTATGTAGAATGCAGGACGAAAAGGAGTCAATAAGTTAAACTTATACTGATTCATATATAAATCATAGCATTGAGCTCTTTTCGGTATTAAAAATGAATCGTTTTCGTAGCAAGTTTAAGTTTTGAGCTTGGATCATATAGACCTACAGGGGGCGAGTTCACAGGGTCCCAAAGTTGGACACCTCGGGTATAAAATTTATTAAAAACGATCCTGATTCCTTAAAAAAAAAACATCGTCGTATGTATATATTATCTCTTTTCGTTTAAGAGATATTAAGCTTTAAAAATTATTTTATTTTTACTTTTTAGCCTGTCTTGGTGAAGTTTTTTCGCTGCGGGTCCAATTTTAGCGCATTTTCTTAAAATTTTTCTTATTTTATTAAAAGTAAATAGAAAAATTGTGTAAAGAAAAAATTTTGAAAAAATATTTAGTGAGTCAAAAGTTACAAGCATTTAAATTTAAACTTTCAAAAAGAGTTAATTTTTTCAAATTTTTTTTTTTTTTTTTGAAGTGGTTACATTCTTTTTCTGTTTTATAAAAATTTTCTTAAGTAACATATATGTATAATATTTATATTTTTCTGAAAGATAACTAAACACAAAAGAATTTAAAGGAAACAAGCGCGAATGTTATATTCGGCCTGGCCGAATCTATATACCCTCCATCGAATTCTTAAAATTTTACGTTATATGGGAAGTGGGCGGATCACGCCCATTTTTTGTTTCCGAGTTTACATTGAACTATTGAACACAATTTCACCTTATATGGGAGGTGGGCGGTAAAGTGGGCGCACCACGCCCATTTTTGGTTTAAAAGTCTATATCGACTCCCGAACTATACATACAAAATTTCGTTGTCGTACATGCTTTTGTTGAAGAAATATCAGCAGAAAAGTATGAAACGGACACCCTGTGTTTCTAGTTTTTAGCCCATAACTTTTTGTTTATTAACCGATTTTGCCCATTATCAATCCCAAACAAACCTTATATAAGACAAATATTTGTGCTAGATCGACTCAGAATCGAACCAGAACCCAGAAAATATATACCTTGTGGGGTCTTAAATGATTCCTTTGACATGTTATTCACGGAATGACAAAATCAATATACCCCCCATCTTTTTGATGGTGGGTATAGAAAAACTTTTTAAGATTGATTTTTGCGAGAACCAGTGTTTCCCAAATTTGACCTATTTTTCGCCTTAATTTCTCAAATCCAAGCTTGGTCCAAGCTCAAAACCTAAACTCGCCTTCTACTATCACCGTGTGAAATTTCATGGAAATCGGAGCAGCCGTTCCGAAATTCTATAATTATTTCCATTTCATTTTTTGAATCGCACACTGTGCGTTGTCTATGAACTTCAGAAAGCTCTGGAAAGTGAAAAAATGCTTAGCAAATTATTTATAGATAGATAAATTAAAAAGAGAATTAAATAAAAATAAAAAATTTTTAATATTAAAATTAATCACTTATCACAACATGTCTATTAATATCTCAAAATTCAATCAATCCATTACAATAAAAATTTGCATGGAGCTAGAGGAAATAATACTAAGAAATACAGTATTTACCAAAGATCCTTCCTATCCACATTCAATTAAATGTCGTAAATTTGTAATACGAGTTGTACATTCTAAGTTTAAAATAACAGTAAATTTTAAATTCAAAGAGAGTTTACTTAGTAGTATTTGCAAATAAATTTAGATCATATTAACTAATATTATGAAAAATATTCTCAAGATTATTGATTCGAAATTTTGTTAATTTTTTATAATCAAAAAATTACAAAAATTTACCAATATGCGAAGTTATTGTGATAAATATGTCCAAAGGAAAATTAACAGTACATACATATGCCTGTCACAAACTAAAGTATCATTCATATTTACTAACAAACTTGTTATAAAATCATAATAGTATATACCATCTAAACGTTCAAGTTAATTTAAATAATTTTGTCAAACACACGAATCTGACATTTATTTACCAAAAAATAAAGATAAAACAACATAGAGTATCCAAAATATTTAAACAAGATTGTATAGTTTTTTTTTTTAATAATTTTGACATCTAACAAACAAAATATTTAACTTTAAATACCGTTTCATGTTTCCTGTTGCAAGAAAGTATGTTTGTAAATACATTTTGTAGTAGGAAGAGAGAGTATAAATATGATAACATACATTTTCATTTATTCTTTTAGTTTTTAATCCCCAAAAGTTCACTTTCATTTAATGTGCCACAAAATGCTGCACAAACACACTAACACATATACATACTAGAAAAATAATATTGTATACAAGTAGAACAAATAATGGAATAAAAATATACTATGAATCCAATACTAGTTAAATAAACCAGTACAAATACACACATATACAAAAATATATATGTATGTAGTATATGTGTGTATGTATACAAATGCAACGTGCTTGACATATGAAACATACATATATAGAAAGAACGAAAGAAAGTTGGTACAAGGAGTCGTTTGTTCATTTATAGTATATGTTCATATCCACTATTAAAGCAGGACACACCCAAAGTGCAACCCAAATAAATTGTACAACAATGGAAAAACAAAAATAAAATAAAATAAAATAAAATAAAATAAAATAAAATAAAATAAAATAAAATAAAATAAAATAAAATGAAAAACTAAACTCTAAAGAAATTTTGTTGCAATTGTCATGAATAATTTTTTCAACAACAGCAAAAACAAAAAGTTTTTCCTAAAAAAAATTGAAAGTTCTTTTCTTACTTTTTTTCATTTTGTTTTTTATTAGTTATATACATATTAAATCTATACTATAATTTTTGGTAACACGAAGTTGTAGACAAAACTAGAATACGAAAAGGACGTTAGAAAATTGTTGACCTCATTTAGATATTTTAAAATTTTGTTCTATTCTATTGTATATAAATGTCAGTAAAGTCAATTCAATACAATAAATTTATCACACAATTACAAACCGAAACACAACTGAAAGAAAAAAAAATACTGAAAAGAATAAAAACGGAAACGGAAATTTTCAAATCGAAAGGAAGTCGAAACACTCATATATCCTTTATTTAAAAACTAACACTTAAACACTTACTTGCAAACAAAATCTGTGAGTGTGTATTTAAGTTTGTCTGTGAGTGTAACGAAATAACAAAATATAAATTCCCCATTGAGTTCAAAACTATTAAATAATCAACATACACATAACAATGTACATACTTAAATGTTTTTTTTTTTAGTATTCTAAGACAAAACATGCAGCTGCATGCCTGATTTTTCGAAATGTTGAAAAATTTAAGTCCAAAAATCAACAAAAACAATTGCACTATGGGTTAAGTCTCTATTAAGTGAATTACTTATAAAAGTAGCTAATATCTTATCCAGGAATAGACTTATTTAACTTTTAGATTATCGCTATAACAAAAAGATACCAAATTATCTCCCTTTTCCTGCCTCTTACCGTTTCATGATTTATTGAAAAGTTCTTTGGGTTTCCATCTTAATCACTTTCGTTATCTGATAATATAAACAAAAAAATATTTCTCCTTTAATAGTTTCGCAATTAAATCCGGATCATTGAATTCTAATTTTATAGGTATTAAAAATATTCCAAAAGTAATTTGTGTACTTTATAGGTTTAAGGACACTAAAATTATAAAAATATAACTTTTTTTTTTTTTTTTTTTTTGAGGATATTTGACAGGAAAAAGTTTCATATAAGGTCCATGATTATCATATATCCCATATGTGTATATTTCCGACCAGGGACCGCAATGGCTCCCAGTGGGTCCCATCGCAAAAATTTTTGGTAATAAATCTGTATCTACAAAACTACTGGCTGAATCGAATTGAAATATATGGGAGAATTGTGAAGGAGAACCTAAAAAATAAATTATCTTGTAGTCAACCTATAATGTAAAGATAAGCTACGGGATGTCAAAATTCATATTAGTGTTGGAAAATGGTTTGTTCAATTTAGACTATAACTCAAAAACCTTTTGATTTTGATAAATGTAAAAAAAATATAAAAATAAAATTGTCTTCAAGTAAAAAAAGTCAATTAATTAATTTTTATTCGCTTATAATTTTAGGGTAAGCATCAAAATTTTCCCGATTTTTTATAATTTTTTCGAAGCAAATTTTCCGAATAACTGATTAACCCTTATGTTGACAACCGCATACCCGCGTATGTTTTTCATTTTTAAATTAGCATAATTGGAGCTCTGGTAGTCATATTAAATTGAAAATTTAGATGTTTGTCAACAATATTGTTAGCTATGATATTCTGAAAAAGCATAAAAAAGTTTTTATAGCCAAAGTTATAAGCGTTATAGTGACGATACTCCTTACGTTTACAACCAGCATACCCGGGTATGTACAGAGCAATTTATGGAAATATTTTATCAAATACAAGTAAAATATTTATTATGTTTCATTTTTTATAAATAATAGATACATTAGCTTATAATAAATTTAAAAAAAGTGTATTTTAGGCTGCGCAGTCCTTACATTCCGTAATATCTTCTGAATATTCAGCACATACTATTTTATGGCATTTCCTACATGCCATTCGCGTTTGTCTTCTTCTAGAACACATAAAACAATTCACTTTATTCTTCATTCTTCCACTAATGTCTCGAACTTCTTGGCTTCGGATAAAAAAAAAAATATTCATCTCTTAATCTTACTGAGCCTTCCAACATTCTTTCGATTCCACTTCTAGAGTAAAAATGTAACATAATTTGTACATTTTTTTTTTAAATTTCCTCTATAGTTAGTTATTGGCTCAGCTTCAGCAGGAATTATCTTCTACGATTTGTTGAAGTTTTTAATTGTGGATTGTTTTCCATATATATAATATTTGTAGCAGAAGTAGCCACATCTGAATGTTCTCCTTTTGTTGACGGTTCCCAAAATTAACAAATTGTAGTCAAACATCAAATTAGAGGCCAAATTGTATCTCGTGAAGAAATTATCACATACGTTTTCGTTCTCCAGAAAATGACATGTCTTCCCATATATATGTTCATTAAGGTTTCAATCCATTTCTTCATCCGAATCAGTGTCATATGTAGGATCATATTCTGGTTACTGTATTTCCTTTGTATCTGAATCATCTACATTTCTCACGTAATCTTCATCTATTGATAAATGTTCCTGCTCATTTTCACTTTCTGTATTTCTAACTTTCTCCAGCATTCAACTTATGGACTCTTCTTTATCTTCAATATTGCTTTAGCTTCAAATGATAAGAAAACCAACAACAAGTGCATCTCAAAAGTACCATTTCATTTGAATTGGAAAAACTTAAAATTAGTTTGCAAAAACCCTTTTACGTCTTGTGCTTGCATTTTATTATCATTCATTAAAGGTTAGTTACATAATAATTAGGAAATTGTCATAAAAATGTAAAAATCTCAAAAAATTTCATAAAAAAATAATTTGATTGAGTGAATTCTTCAGGTACTTAGCAAAGATCAATGAATGAAATGCAAAGGTTTTTAAATGCACATGGAACAAATGAAACCGTTATACTTTCAAATAAAGGGATAACCGAATTATTCTTGAATGGGAAAAAAATTCAAGGGTACTATAAAACCTTTTAGATCTTTCTTTTTTTATTTTTAGTAACACTCGGTCAAAATTAGGTAAAAACGGTTGTATAGTAATTAGGAAATAATCATAAAAATTTAAAAACGTCAAAATTCTATCATAAAAAAACACTTAAAAAGTGTAAACAAATCATACAGGAATAATTTCCATGAGTAAAATTTACAGGTACTTTTCAAAGATCAATAAATAAGGTATGTTGGTTGTAAGGATGCGTATAAATGTTTGGTTGTAAACATAAAGGTTAAATATTAAGTGAAGAAAAAATAATGCAAATATAATACGAAGATAATTGTAATCGATATGCATTGGAGTTTAATTTATCTAAATTTGACAAACTATTCTCTAGTTATACAAGTGTAACTGCCTAAGGCCATATTAGTCTTGCCAAAAAAAAAAAATCAATAAGTGATAGAAAAAAGTGAAAGCAGATTTTTATTAAGCAGGTTAAATTCTCTTTATTCCACCTTATTTTTATTTAAGAAAAAATTATTGTTTTGTCCACTAATGGACAGTGGGACAGACTAGATTTTTTAATAAATCTGTAACTTCTAATCGTCTGTTTAAATTGACACACATACTTCAGGAGCGGAGCTATTAGGGTTAAAAATAGGGTACCTCTAACATATAAAACTTTTCATCGCATGCAAAATTTTTGTTTCTTTTGCGATTTTAAATATTTTTACATCTTTTTAAAGCTCTTGCTTGCTTGTGTTACTTATCTCTTATAGTTTTTTGCATTTTGCCAATTGGCCAATATTTTTATAAATTTTCTTAAGTTTTTACCGAGTTAAAAAAAGAACACAATTGTCTATGAAATATATTGACTTCTAGTCCAAAAATAAACGACTTTAAATTTGAAAATTACAAAAATTATTTTTATTATTATTTTTTTAAGAATTATTTCAGCTAGACTGGGAAATTTATTTGAACAAAATTAAGTCCAATTTCAAAAATAATTTCTCAAAAAAAAATGGTGTTTGGAGAAACTATTTTATGATCTGTCATAAAACCTTTGTTTGTTAATATATCTTTACGAAATTTTCAGTTATTGTTGACTTTATCATTTGAAATGGTAAAGTGTAGAAATATTTAAGATTTTTTGCAGGGCTTCCATAATTCCCAAAAAACTAACCAAAATTGCAAAAATATAATTATTTTGAATTTAATAAATAACACACGTAAACATGTTTTTCATAGGTGTTTTCGAGAGCTCTAAGAAAATGTGAAAATATGTATATAAAATCGCTTAAGTAACGAACATTTGGCAAGCGATGAAGTATTTTCTTACCAGAGGTATTCTATGTGATATTTTATGTAAATCTAGCCAGCCAATAAGAAATTAGAGATTTATTTCCAAAAAATGTCGATCCACTTAATTGTAGGTATACATATTTACCTATTTTCACTTAAATGTGAATAAAATCTTGATTTGTGTATTAATTTTGAAGATACTTTGCTTATTTTACTAGTAGCATTACCAGATTTGAGATAAAGATGATAAACTGAAACATTGTAGATGTTTTATTAAAAAAAAAGGAGGAAAATATATATCGTCCAATCCATGAGAGATTTATAAAAAAATGCCAATTTTTTTACGGAGGGTCACCCGATTTTGTTCATATTTGATATGCATATAATCTATGGAGCCATTTAAATATCTCCATTCTTATTTTTTTGAATTTTAAAAAATTCGTGAATTTATTCACGATTTTGATTTTCCGAAAAGTCAAAAAAATCGGAAAAGCGTGTAACTTTAAACATCATATATTAATGTAGTAATATAAAAATAATATTATCATTTAAAAATGCATTCATAATGCAAATGCAATTTTAGGATGCATTTTTTAAAAAGTTCTATATTATTAAAATCGGAAGACATAAAAAATATTCTTGGGCGTTCTTTCATGGAATATAGTATATATATTTTTTTTTTTGCCGACCAGTGCAATTGGTTCAAGGATAAAAATAATTGAATGAAAACAAGATAGTTAATCTTTATTAAATAAGGTTTAATTTTTTTACAAAAAAAATAAAAAATTAAAACGCTTATGGGCCATTATATAAAATTTTTGGTTTTAAGCCTTCAGAATAATAATAATTTTTATCCATTTTTATAAATATAAAATAACTAGAATAGGATCGCGAAAGTTCTATTAAAAATTATGATTACAAGGTTTACATGGACGGACGGACCGACATCGTTAAGTCGACTCAGAGGCGATTGTTACAAATTGGTACAAAAGTGGGTCTTAGACCATTACTTTTGGGTGTTATAGACATCAGTATAAACGCATAATACCCTCCCCACCTATGTTGGTGTAAGAAAATAATCATCAAAAATTATATTAACTTTTACTTAGCATAAACAGAAACCATGGGTTAATATGGAAAAAGCCAGAATCAATTTTATTGAAACGATTCTGCAGTTGAAACTTTTTTTAATACAACATCTTTAAAAAATTAAGAAAATATTGGATCCAAAAAAAACAAAAACATTTCAATTAGATGTAAAAATATACAGGTGTTACAATAGATAAAACAAATTTCATTCAGGATAATTATTATTAATTTATTTATATAATCTTACAGAATTAATTTCGATTCAACCTTAAACTTAAAAAAAATCATTGGAATCATACTGTATGAATATTCAAAAAAATATTCATAAATTTCGATTTAAATATCAGAAAAAAAAGACATTTTTAAAACCGGGTTTTTGTGTTAAAAAACCGGTCTATTCGACATTCGAAAAATTAACATTTTCAAAAAAAAACAACAGCACATTGACTGAAAAAACTGTTTTAAAACCGGTTGGAAAATCGAGTCGATCACCCTAGTAAAAATATGTAATATTAGTTATATCCAAATATCGACGTTATACTTACTTATTTAATTTCTATTTAAAATCTCTATAAATAGCAAAATTTAAGCAATAATATTACATCGTTTTATTTATTTCAAAAATACATATATATATCTACTTAAAATTATTATAATTTTATTAAATAAATTCAAAGATTCCTAACTAAATGCAATACGTTTACCAAAGTATCTTTCTTACAACATCTTTTCAACTTAAATTTGTACAAATATTTTCGAATATGAAATAGAAAATGCTCTTTTAAAAGTCCCTATCCATTCAAAATATTTATTGATTAACTTCATGTATGACTTTCTTTTGTTTTTGATGTTTGCGTTCGGGTAGGAACCAACTCATCACACCTAATAGACAACAAATGCCTAATAGGCCCCAAAATACATTGTCACAGAAATTGAAGAGCAACTTGCCCAAGAAATTACTACCAACAACTGCACCCAAACGACCAATCATCATTATGAAACACATACCCATGGCATTGATATTGGTGGGAAAGAATTCCATTGAAATAGTGCTGACCAAACCACCACAATTACCAATACTCATGGTGAGGGTAAGTAAAATAACGACAACATAAAAGTTGGTACTCCAATGGATAACGGTAACACATATGCCACCAATAACCAACCAAGCAACTGTAAAATAATAAAATTTGGATTTAAAAACAAGTGTCAAGGAAAGAAAAAAAAATCAAGTGTTTGTAACTTACTTATCAAATTCTTTTTGCCTATAAAATCTATTGTAAAGGCGAATATTAAATAGAAAACAGTGAACGCTGCACCCACCATAATGATGACCATAAAGGGAAATGTATCAATAATACCATTGCATACATCACTGCTTAAATCTGCTTCGGTTTCCATGTGAGTTAAAATATGACAAACATTGTAGCCTAAACCATCTTTGGCCACCATCTCGTTAAGCATAGTAGGAAACCTAAATATATGATAAATAAATTACAAAATAGTTAGTTAGGAAATTAAAAAAAAAAAAAAATCAAATATTTACAAATTTTACTACAAATTCATCTCCCTACTTACCACATGAAAATTCCCTGAGAAATACCATAAACAATAAACATTATTCCACATATATTGATGGTGTGGAGACAACGTTCCTTATAGAATAAAGGAACTGTTTGGCTCCAAATCAATTTAAAAGCATCTTTAACACCTGAGATATTCGTCAAGCTGGCACCATTTGATTGCATTACAATCTGCTTAACAGGATAATCTGAAGCAGGACGTCCAGTATTTTTAACATAAATCCAACGTAAAATTTCCAAAGCGCCATCATGATCACCTTGATTCAAAACATACTTAGGTGTCTCGGGTAAAGCAAACAAGCCCAACAAAGATAACAGAGATAAACTGGAATTGACAATTAACAAAATACGCCATGAAGAGAATTTCATGCCAAATAACATGGCCTCAATGCGTAAAGGTAAAATAAAAGTGGCAACAGCTAAAATGAAATAATATACAACGTAAACAATCTCTTCATATTGTCATCATTATTTAGAAAATAAAACTTACTTGGCAAATAGATTAAAGCTAAAGGTAAAAATCCAGATAACAGAGTAACATGTCTTACTCTAGTCCTATTGCCATGGAACTCTCCACACAAACTGAACACACAAGCTTGACCACCGGATATAAAGAAACCCGTTAAGAATCTAAATACAATTAACATCCAAATGTTTATAGAAAATGCTGATATTATTGTAGATATACAGGCCAATATTAAAGCCAATCTTAGCGTGCGTATACGACCCCAAGTATCGGCCAAGAAACCCATGGCATGTGAACTTAAAACAATACCAAAGAAACCGGATGAAGCCAATATGCCTTGTTCCGTTAATGTTGAAATCAAATCACATTTCATTGAGGGCAAAATAATACTGACACCCATAATTTCCACCATCACAGCCATAAAACAAACACCACACACCAGCAGCAAAATATAATGGAATTTACCAACTTTCGTCAAAGTTACGGCATCTTCAAAGGTATGAGTTGGTATGGGATCGGGTAATTTTTGTGGTTTCTTTAAATCTGTATTAAAATAAAAGAACAATGTCTATATTAGTATTTTAAGGACTTCATTTATGATTTTTTCTAATATTTAATTTTTTCCAATAAAATTAATTCAATTGAACAATTAGTATGTAAGGGAGAATGGGGTAAAGGGGAACATACTTTTATTTAATTTCAATAAAATACAAATTTGTTTGACGAATAATGAGTATATTTTACCATAACTCGAGAACGGGTTGTCCGATTAAGACAATTTAGACACCAAAAGATACAAAATTATATTTAAGATACTTATTATATATATTTTATCTGCTTAACAGTATTCGAGTTATTAAGAAATTAGTGTCGGAAAAAAACATTTTTTATGTAAAATGTTTTCATACACAGAAAACAGTCACCAATTAACAAACATATATGAAAATAATTCATTCAATTAAAAATTTGTTTAAATTTGCACCTCTCACCAAAATGATTATATCAATTACTAAAAACTGTAAAAAATACAAAACAGAAAAAAATTCCCAATTAACAAATTAATTAAATCAATCAAGTAGTTGATATAGTATAGTTAAATTTTATTTTTATTTCATTTTTGCTTGAATAAAGTTATTAAATTTCGATGCAAAATGAAACAACTTTGTTAATTGAAAAAAAGACGATAATATTTTTTTCTGTGTAAAAAATTCTTTTAGAAATGAAACTGGCAGAAAAAATGTAGTTTTTAATCCATTATCGTAATGTTGGTATTGCTATGAACAAAATAAGCCATGTATCATCCAATCTGCTTTCACTTTTTTCTGCCAATGCCAACTTTACGATAATGATTAAAAACTGCTAGGACGGTTTGAAGACATTTTTATTTTCCAATTTCGCAATGTATTTGTTATATAGAATGGATCATTGTTCAAACTTTTCCATAAAAATAATAAGATTCATTTATCTTTTGCTATTATTTTTCGGCTTTTTTTCGAATCATCTAATTGTGTGGTAAAAAGAGAAATGTTGGGACCACAAGAATATATAAATGCAGAGTGAGGCCAAATGCAAAATAAATGGTAATAAGTCTGGAACTTTGAAACCATTCAACCGATTTAGATGAAACTTGGAACATCGATAGAGGAGGAGTTAGGCCTTGACTTTTCTGCGATTTTGCATCATAACCAGAGAAACAAGTAGACGTGAAAAAGTCGGCGGCTCAGAGTCGGCTGAAGTCGACTGAAGCCGTTTAAATGAAATACATTTTGAGAAAAAATAAAAATTATTTAAGAACCGAAAAATTATATTTTTTCAGCGTTAATAAATTTTTAAGAACATTTTTGTTTTCAGTTTTTTTTAAAGTAGATCATTAGGGAGTTTTACAATATGTATATTATTTTGTATAAATACAAAGTAATTGGGGGATTCACAAGGTGTGCTATCATGTCGAATTGTCATATGTCCTAAAATATTTCAATGTATAAAAAATATTGTTAATGCTTTTCCTTTGTAAAATTTTATCACATTATGACAATACGACATTATAGCACACTTTGTGAATCCCCCAAATATTAAAAAATGTATTGTATTGTAAATACCTTGAATTATTATATTAATTTTTATCAAAATAAAGGGAATTTTTAATACGTATATCTCGAAAAACGACCAAAAATTTAAATAAAGCAAAAAAGGCAATATTAGAAATATAAATCTTAATTTACCGAATGAATATTTTCAGTGTTCTCGTTCTTTCTTTAAAATATTTTTAGAATACTTTTTATTTAATTACAATCAAAAACTACATTTATATAAATTTTAATGCATATTTTAATACAAATTTGTAGTTTTTGTTAAAAATAGCGATTTTAAGGAGGAGGGCAATTTTTTTCTAAAAAAAAGATAATTTTTTTCTAAAAAAAAAGGGAATTTTTCAACTAAACATGGGGATTTTTCTTGAATTGTATCTGGCATCACTGGTACAAAGTATCATAGTGTGAAACTCCCTTTAACATTTCAAAAATTATTATAATAAAAATAGTTAACAAATTTATAAAAAAGAGTCCAATAATTCTACTCTTCGCCTGAAAAAATAAGCATTTTAGACACTAAAATTTAAATTTATTTTTCTTCTACTTGAAACCAAAGTTGCTTTAGTAGTAAAAGGAGTTTCGTCTTATATACAATTTTTTTTTTTTTTTTATTTAGAGATATTGCCATCATTATGATTTTTTTGCAAAAATTTATTAAGAGCATCCCAGTCGAATTTTAAATATAAAATTTACACAAATTTCCAAAAATTCGACTGATATATATGAGCCGATACGAGTCTCTTAACTCGGCGGCGGCTAGACTATTTATAAATATACGGCGGCGGCTCTTAGTCGACTTTGAGCCGATCGACTTGTTTCTGTGATCATAACTTTCAAAATAAATTTTCTAAAATTTTTTTAAAAATATGTTGAAATTCTCTATAATTTTCTAAATTATGCTAATAAAAAATTTTTTTGTTATCTGTTCTGTTATATGTTAAGTGTGTATTTTTGCACTGAATTGTTGGTGCGCATGCTAGGAGATTAGGGGTCCCTTTCAACGACTTATGTAGGAGTTGCAATGATGAGGAAGAGGAAGATACAGTGGAGCATTTTCTATGTCACTGTCCAACTCTTTCTGGAATAAGGACTACCAAACTCGGTAATACGTTTATGCATGTATTATCAGATCTCTCTGCTATTGACATCAGAAAGATCAACTCCTTCATACATGCATCAGGTTAGTTCGAATAGGACGTAGTTTTGGACGTGTGATATAATATCACATGATCCCTCAGGGTATCACAATGGGACCAACTTGGACCCAAGTGTGCTGTCCTTTATTATCCAGACAGCTACCCATTGAACCTAACCTAACCTACAAAAATAATGTAAAAAAATTGTATATAATTTTTTTGTAAGATCGTAATTAGACACGCGACGTTTAAGCAAAACAAAAATTAAAAAAAGTTTCAATTGGCGCTCAAACAATTATTTTATCGTGATAATAAATAACACTGTTTGTACAATATCGATATGAAAATAAGTAGAGTTTAAATTAAAAATGGTACGATTTTATTAAATACCTATCTATTAATTTTCTTCCTTATAAATATATACACTAGGAAGCAGAAGTCTGCGTACGAACATATGAAAGACATTGTTGACGCAAGATTTCTATATATTCTTTAAGATTTTTGTAATTTTTACAGCTCTATATGATAACTTAAATCTTTAACAATATTTAAGTAAAACATCAGCTTTAGAAAAGTGAATAGATTCGCGGTTATTCAATAATATTAAAATAAAGTGATATAATTATACAGCAAAAGTCTGCGTACATTATTGAAAAATCTAAATTTTTCTCGGTTTTTTTTTTTTTTTTTTTTTTTGTTTTAGATTATTAAATTTGTTGCGTTTTAAATTGCTGTTGTTTACTTAATTGTTGTTACAAATTTTCCAATATAATTAAAGATGTTTTCGTAATAAATAAAGAAAGAAATTATTTTATTCTTACTGAAAGTATGAATTTAATTTTTGTAAGGATGCTGAATAAAACATTCAGAAATATTAATAGAAAACCATTTGTCTGTCTAAGGAGAAATTAGTATTAACCGAAATATTAAGGTCGTTTTCACTTAAAAAACGTTTTGGAGAAATTAACGACGTGGGTTAATGAAAAAATTTATATGCGGTCATGTTATACGTGAAAAAATTTGGGATAAACAGCTATTAAATTTACAAAAATATTAAATTTGAATAAAGTACGAGTATTCCAGATAAAATTAATAAAAAATATTGTTTGCATTCTTGATTCTCGCGGTATAGTTGTACCTAGAAAACATTTTTATATATTATAAATGAATAGAAAATAATCAGGTTTTCTTACAATGGGACTATTTCATTAATAGTTTGAACCGATTTTCTTACTATATTGTGATATGGCCTTATTTAGAGAGAACCACATTTAGCATCATCTTAGGATACACCTTTTTTAGAAATTCTATTGATTTTTTCGCTTTTATGCAGTGAGCATATTTTTTGTTTTATTTTTTAATAAAGCATAAGTCCATATTAGTGGTATTATAGCATAAAGCCTTTTATTTAATGATATATTTTTTACAATCTCAACAAAAATACAACTCAATTTAAATAGATCTTCATAATTCAGTAAATTTTATAGCGATTTATTCCGATTTTTCACGTGTAACATGACCTGATTTTTTTTTTTTCATAAATCTTTGTCCTAAATGCTTTCAAAACGTGATTTAAGTAAGAGGGACTCTATTATTTTGATAAGTACTCATTCCACTTTAAACAGATGAATGGTTTTATATAATTATTTCCGGAACTTTCATTCAGCATCCTTACAAAACTTAGGGTAAAGATAAATGAATTTCTTCTTTGATTTATTAAGAAAAACATCTTTAAATATTTTGCAAAACTTTTAATAATAATTAAGTAAACAATAGAAATTTAAAACCCAACAAATTCAATCATGTAAAATTAAAAAATCCGCGAAAACGTACGTTTTTTACTAGTGTACGCAGATTCTTGCTTTATATTTATAGAACCTTAATTTAAATGTTCTTAAAAACCGCGAATCTATTTATATTTCTTAACTTAATATTTTGTTGTAATATTTTCAAGGATTTTAGCTATTATATAGAGCTATAAAAAATCAAAATCTTTAAAGATATAATGGAGAAATTACGACAAAAAATATTGTTTAATACTTCGTACGCAGATTTATGCTTCCTAGTATACTTATATATAAAAAAATTTTAATTTTTCCACGTCTTTATTTTATTAATTACAAACACAATTCCCCATAAGATTTGTATTTAATTTAATAATATATTAATTTAGTGGCAAGTATACAAAAAACCCTTATTAATTAATTTTTAGTTAATCTATATATCTATCTATCTATCTATCTATCTATCTATCTATCTATCTATCTATCTATCTATCTATCTATCTATCTATCTATCTATCTATCTATCTATCTATCTATCTATCTATCTATCTATCTATCTATCTATCTATCTATCTATATATAAAAATTAATGTGTGTTTGTTTGTATGTATGTATGTTTGTTTGAAGTCTATAGCCGCCTAAACGGCTAAACCGATTTTCTAGAATTTTTCACAGTATGTTCCTATATGCCTGGAAGGAAAAATAGGCTACTTTTTATTTTGAAATTCTATTTTAATAGTTACTAAATAACTATTAAAAGTAGTATATCTCGGAAATTGGTAATACTAGAGTCCTCAAATTTTGCACGAACAACTTTGACACCTATATGAACATTCTGGAAAAAAAATAGGCGAACTTGCAATAGGGGGTGTGGCACATCCCACGCCTAATATTGCTTGCCAATACCAAATGCCGTAAATTTAGGAAACTATAATAGTTACATTTCCCAAATTTTGTACAATAAACTTAAGTGTCAATGTGAACATTTTGTGCAAAAATGGGCGGAAAAGAAATAGTGGGCGTGTCATCTCTCATATAAAGTTAATAATAAAATTTTTATATCTGGGAAACTATAAAAGTTAGAGAGCTCAAATGTTGTACGACTAGCATTAGCTTCAATATGAATATTTTGGACAAAAATTTGTACACTAGCAATAGTGGGCGTGGCACCTCCCATATAAAGAAAATATTAAATTATCATATCTGAGAAAATATAACAGTTAGAGTTCTAAAATTTTGTCGGAGCCACTTTGGTATCAATACTAATATTTAAGAAAAATATGGGCGGACTAGAAGTAGGAGGCATGGTACCTCCCATATGAATTAAATGCAAAAATTCGTATATCTGGGAAACTATTGGAGTTGGAATGCTCAAATTTTGCACAAAGAATTTTGACATCCATGAAATCATTTGTCTAATAAATTAGCGGATTATGGGGGTATGGTCCCTCCCATAAAAACAAAATACAAAAATTTGTATATCTGGCAAACTATTAGAGCTTTAATTTTCAAATTATCTATCTAATTTTTAAGAAAAATGTTTTATTTTAATTACTAAATAAATATATTTTTTTAATCCTTTAATTACTATGTATTTCATTTCGGGGGTGGCGAAGCACACCGGGTATTAGCTAGTATATATATAAAAGAGTGATTGACTGACTAACTTACATGATGATTCATCATCGCACAGCCCAAACGGTTAAAGCTAGAAAGATGAAATATGAACTGCAAATTGGTCTCCTACCGAATAGATCCACTAAGATGGGATTTTTGGAAATTCGAATTTTTAGAAGGTAAAATATTGAACCTAGAAACATAAAATAAAGCTATATGGTCCTATGTGGGTAAAAATTTAAGAGGTCGAACTTTGTGGTACTTTTTCGTTCTTCTAAAAGTACTTTTAGAATTTTCTATAATATTGAAGATAAAATCATTAAATTAAAGATATATGATCCTATGTGGGTAAGACTTCAAGAGACTTTTAGGTGCTTTTTTGTTCTTCTAAAGGTTTTTGAATTTTTTATAATATTTTCTATACTTTTTACCCTAAAATCATGAATTTAAAGATATATCGTCCTACATGAATGAAAAATCCATAAGTGGGTACTTTGTGGTACTTTTCGTTATTATAATATTACTTATGTCCACTAAACCCCTTTTCCGGGAGGACATTTGTATTTGAGCTAGGTGAAATAATGGACCGATCATAATCATATTTCAATAAGCTTTCGTCGTTATGTCAAAATAACTATTCGTGCCAAGTTTCATCAAGATATCTTCAAAATTGCGACCTGTAGTGCAATTCAGTAACATTTAACGATTCGACAATCGATAAATATGTCGATGACTTTTGTTGTTTGCAGTAACGATTATATGATTCATTATGTACACTTAAACAACAGTAGATAACTTTTATTTTTTCGTATGGCAGCTCCGTCAAAATAAACAGAAGACTTAAATAGGAGTAGAAATAAAAAAGAATTTGGGAATTATTTGTAATCTGTTCACATATTTACTGCTTTTGTATGTTAAACATATGTTTTCGTTGATAAACTAAACAACACAAAAAATATTGTAGTTTATTTAACGACAGAAGTAGACAACGAATGTCGTTAAAAAGTGTTACAGAATAGAAAAATCGATAATTTTGTTGTTTAATTTTTTAAACGATTCGATTATCGTTAAAATAAGTTACTGAATCGCACTACTGTACTTTGTTCACAAGGTTTAGAGAACAGACGGACTGATATAGTTAAATCGGGTCAGAAAGTGATTCTGAGTCAAACGGTATACTTTAAGGTGGGGGTCCGATCAGTTACAACTCCAGTTCTTTTAAAATTTGATAGTTATTTTTGTAGTACATGATGTATTTTTGTAGCGATGTCAAACTCTTGATTGTTCTAAAAACAAATACAAAAATTTACAGGTAAAGAGCATCATTTCTTTGACAAACTTTCGTTTGGAAGCTGGCGAAGCATTATGTAAAATTGGGATAAAACCCACCTCAAGATAGATATGAAAGATGAAATCGAAGCATAGAGGACCTCTACAAGCCCTTTGAGGCCAATGACCGACTTGTCATTGGCCTCAAAGGGCGGATAAAAAAAATTCTATGCAAATATAACAAATGTACTGGGTGCAATGTGCGAGAAATGTGATGTAGCTGCACCCAGAGAAATATCAATCACATACGTGTTGAAAACAATACCATTCTGTGTCAATAGTGAATCTACACCGTATGTGTTTAAATTAAATACTGCGTGTTCAATTCTTATTGAAAATCGATACCTAATTGGCACCAAGTTGAAACCATTTCGGTATCAAATTGTTAAATTGTATATGTTTTCTATTAAATTTGTTAACGAAAGGTATTAAAAAGCAGTTACCGTAAATTACCAATGTGAGCAAAACCGTTGTTGATTTTGAATCGAATTTTTTCCCTTAGTGTGTATGCTACATGAAAACAAAAAACTGTTTCAAGAATTTTCACTCGTTTTAAATGATTTTCTATAATTAATTAATTTTTTATAATAAAAAAAATTCCAAAGAATTCTTAATAGCTTTATGAAGTTTTCTTGTCACTGTTACATATTGTTGCCTATAGGCTACAATCCCTTTTTTTTGAAATTATATTTTTTTGAATAATACGTGTTTTATTATTTATTATCATAGAATAGAACTAGAAGTTTATGTGAGAGCTACCCTATACTAAATTTTCAAAAAATTTACTCATTTTTTTTTTGAAAATACAAAAACAAAATATATGTGACTACATGTATTTTGTTTTTGTATGAATTAGGTTTCTGACAATTGAATTAGTTTTTTTTCTCTCACATAAATATCTAGTTGTTAATCTATGTTTATTATCATCTATTTAAATTTATAGAAAATTCGAAATTTTAAGTTATTGAGTTATAGAGGGTTAACGCGGTATAAAAATTTAATAAGGTAACATAATTATTTAAATAATTCCCTAAAATAAATAATTTCAAAACTTTAAATTATTCTTAATATTAGCAATTTTATTCCTAAACTAAATAAATTCCAACCCCACAGTATTGTCAAGGTATGAATAAATATCTAATAACAGCAATAATAAAAAACCAAAAACACCAACAAAAAATATTGTATAAAATTTAACACTTCATAACTGCCTCAAACAGATAAATATGATGCGCCTCTTTACACTACGGAAACAATAGAAATCAGCAGGTATTTGCTTATTTTCATTTTAATTTTTTGCACTTGGTGTTGTTATTGTTTTGTTTTTCCTAACCCTCTGTTTTTCAGAGGTAAATTATAGCTCCAACAGACAAAAACATTTACACTAATATTCATGCCTTCATACACTTATTGTACTCAAATATAGAGTCAGTCTACTTATCTATAAACAACCGTGTTTTTGTTTGTTTTTCAATGCTACTGAACTTTTTGCCCTTTTTATAATATTTTTCATAAGAGTCTAAGTCAGGCCCGCCAATAAAGCCACCCTCCACATTTTACAAGAAACAAAAACACAATACAAATACAAAGTTTAGCATTTGTGTGGTGTTAATGCATGTTTGTGAGTGTGTTTGTGTATGAGTTGTTTAGGTAGGGAAGAAAGAACATAAGCCTTGAATATTGCATTCACTGCTTGTGATTATTGTTCTTACTGTGAGTGGCATATCAAAAAAAAAAAAAGTAAGAAAAACTTAGTTTAAAAAAGGGAAAATAGGAGGGGGGAAGGTATTCTAACACATATGTATATGAATAAAAAATTTGAAAATTCTAAATAAAAACATACTTTTCTTAGAATAAATAATTTTTATAAATATTTGATTTTATTCATAATTTTTATTTTCTTTTAACTGTTTAATATTTTAACAAATCCCTTTTGTACATTAAAATATCTTGTATTCTTCCCAATTTCTCATTCCTTCTTATTTGCAAGATTGTATAATACACAAAGACACACACTTATATATTTTCAATACCGATTGTGTGTGAGTGTAAATATAATTTGTATGTCTGTGTATGTGCGGTGGTATTTTGATTAAATTGCATGTTGTCCTAGTGACCCAATTCAAGTTTATTAACCTTCCGCAACAACAAAAATAATGTTACGTATACGTACTAGTACAACCAATACAACTTACTACCACCACTACAATAAACAGTCTCACACTACGACTACAACCCACTACCTACTGTTTATTCGCGTTCATATATTTTTTCTCTTAAATATATTCTTTTATTTCTTATTTTTTACTCACTGTATAAATCGAGTTTTGCCATAAAACGACAACAACTACAACAATAACATCAATATCAACAAAACAAATACAAAAACACAACCAACAACAACCACTTAAAACATATAAAACGAAGAGAATGAGAGTGTAAATACCGACAACAGTTCTGTTATGTTTTCTATATAGGATAGTTTTGTTGTGTGAGATTCAAGGATGCAAAACTAAAAAGTTGCAATTAGTACCAATGAAATTAGGGAATTTTAGGCTTTTGGACTTAATTGTAAAATTGCACACTGTACAGTAAGACCAAATCGAATTTTTTGGTATTAAATCTGTATATTCTTAACTACTGGTTTCCCGCCCGGTTAAAACGAATGCAGGTGTGCAGATTTTATGAAAAAGTTAATTTTTAAACGACTTTTTTTAATTGCATAAAAAAGAATATTAGCAAAATATTTTCGCCATTAATTCTTATGTAATATATAAAATATATATCGGGCTTTCACTCCTACAAAAATCATTTAAAAAGCTTTACAAATAAATTTTAAAAAATTTTTCAAAAATAAACAATACTTAATTAATATAAGGGATTATTATACCAATACAACAGTTGTGTGTTACGTATACGCACATATGGAAATATTGTAAAACAGTGAATTTGGTGAGAGTCGTCAGCTTTGAGACCATGATATAATGTTTTTAAAACGATCAACATATACATATTATACATCAATGAATTGGTAAATAAGACTATTTTTATATTTTTGTAATATTTTAAAAGTTTTTGGAAAATAGGCGGAGTTTTGCTTTACAAATGATTATTATTTTTTTTTTTTTTTTTTGTTTTTATATCTTTTTTATTACTAAAAAATTGCCAAAAACCGTTTTGTAAAGATTTTTTAACGATTTTTGCAGAAATAAAGTACTGATATTTATTTTATACATTACGTAAGAAATAATAATGAAAATATTATGCTAACATGCTTTTCTGTGTTATTAAAAAAAGGTCGTTTAAAAATTTACTTTTTTCATAAAATCTCCACTCCTGCACTCGTTTTTGGCCGAGCGGGAAATAGTTTAGTGTCAAATCGTTCTAAATCTATTTTTTGATAAAATGCCGTCAAAAGATTTAAAAAATCTCGCGTGACATTTTTTTTTAATTAATCGATAAAAATTAAACTTTTTCCTAAAATTCATCATTTTCATCCAATGCTGGATGTAGGGTGCAAACATAAAACCATTCAAATTTTCTTTATTAACCATTTATGAAGCCATATCTTTCGTAACATATAAAGAAACAAATTTTTTCATTAACGGAACTTTGAGAAAAAAATAAAAGAATTGTACTAAACTATACTTTTGTAAAAAAATAGCCATTTTTTCATACTAATATCAGAGTGCTGACTTTTAATATTTTTCACGTCTAGACGAATTGAGATAATCCAAAATTTTTTTCAGCATATTATTTTGAAATATATAACAAATTACAAACAATTTTTAAACAATTTATACCTCTTATACCTCACGACTTATTCCCGAAAAACGAAAAAAAAAATCGAGGCAAAAAATCTAAAATTCAAGTGTAAATATCTTTTTAACTGTAAGAGATAACTTAGGTAAGTAAGCTTATTTATCTTGCCAAGCACTTTACAGAAATATAAAAATCTTTAAAATCGGACTTAACCTGTAGAAGTTACGATTTTTTTAAGCTTTTACATACTCGAGGTAGTCAACTTTGACACCCTGTAGCTTATCTTGTGTTATCACAGGGTGACTTCAATATGATTTTTCTGAAAGCTTAGATCATTTTCTACAACTCTTTCATACATTTCAATTTAATCCGACCAGTAGCTTAGGAGATACAGATTTATTACCAAAAATTTGGGTTTGACCACACTGCACAGAGGGCCAGAGAGATCGATTTTTGGCCATAAGTCGTTTTTAAGAATTTGAAAATAACTAGCAAATTATTAGGAACATTTAAAAGCATGTTTTCCGAAATTTTTTTTTTTATCCATCTACACCATTTCCTTCTGTATCGATCCAAAGTTAAAAAAGTTGTTTGAAATAAATTTTATTAAAGGGCCATTTTTTTCGTTTTTGCTACATTTTTTTATGACAAAAGCTGAAAATTTTTTTTCGCATCAATTAACATTTAAATCGGCAATTATAACAAAAATAGCCCGAATTTAAATTATTTACATATAGTATATTTTTTTTAAATTTTAATCAAATACGTTAAAATTTTTTTTGATATAAACCTTCTTCCAAAGAAATCCACACAAATCCTCAGTCCGATAAAAGCTATTTTTTCTATTTTTATATCTAATAGAATGTTAGTTTTTGAAAAAAGTTGCCCAAACTTGCTCCAAATGATAAATGACCTTATCGCTCAATTTATAATAGTGTTCCTATATATCAAGATAACATAAATTTTAAGAAAACATTTAGATATTTTTTCAAATAAATAATTATCCAGTGTATTTACACCAAAAATGGATACTTTTGATATAATTATAGATGAAGTTAATTTCCTATCTCTATTTAAAAGAATAAAAACAGTATGGAAATTGGTCGTAATCGTCAATTATTTCAACTCGCTCCCATACAAATACCCCACGAATAGGGTCTTTACGCTTAGAAATTCCTTATTTATGTCACTATTTCAAAAAAATTCAGTACAAATAAGTTTAATACATTACTAAATCAGAGTGCAAAATATCAGGAAGATCGGTCCACAATTAGGCATAGCTCCCATACAAAGCCCACTTTCGAAAATCACTTTAACTCCCAAAATCGAACATAAATTACAGTGTAATAGCAATATTTGACACAATTAACTTTAAAATCAGTAAAAATCATATACACTAATTTCATATTAGGCCCATTTTCGAAAATTTCGGAAATCATTTTAATGTACAAACGCAATGGTGTAGGGTCGGAATAGACCGACTATAACTTTCTTACTTCATTTTTTAATGTTTGAATTCAGTAACAACAGAAACAAACACAAAACTTAATTTTAGAAAGATACAGCAACAAAAAATTTTGGACGCCATATTGCATTTTTTAAATATTTTCGATAATTTTATAGAATACAGATTTCAAAGATATTTTGTATTTGGTTTTTGATACATTTGTCGATTATAAAAAAAAAATATATTTTTGAAGAAATTAACATTACTTAAAGAAACATGTTGAGTCCGCCATTTTGTTTTTTTTTTCAAATTCTGATTTCAGTTTCAAATTAAATAAATCTAAAACTGCCTATACACAAAATTTTATCTGGATCAGAAAATTTCTTAAAAATTTTGGCAGCCATTTTGGTTCCGCCATTTTGAATTTTTTTTTTTAGTTCATTTTTGGAATCAGCAAGTCCAATAACCCTGAAATATGAATTTTTTGCCATATCCGACAACGATAAAGGGTTATGGCCAAAACTCGATCTCCCTGGCCCTCTGTGCACTGTGCACTGGGTCTATAAAGTATATATTCAACTATTAAACTGCTGGTTCACTAATGCTTGAAACTTAGAACATTATTAGTGCAGCATTGTCTTGGATCCATAGGTAAGAATAAGAAAATTTGCCACCCCAAATTTATTCATAAATACTTAGAATTAAAACTGATCTAGGACTTTATAAAGATCTTTAATTAAAGTTAATCTGAGACTATGACCAGATCTTGCTTAAAAACAAATCTGAATTTATACAAAACCTTTTGATTGTAGCCAATTGTAAGTAAATATAAAGATTTTCGATTAAAGCTAATACTTTATAATATATAAGTTTTAATAAATATTAATTTGTATTTGTATATTAATTTAATTAAGAATTGTGATAAAAACTATTATTGGATTATATCAGAACCATTTATTAATACTCATCTGGGATTATATCAAGTCTTCCAATTTTAACTTTTCTATGCGGATATAAAGCCATACGATTAAAGCCTCCGATTAAAGTCAATGTGGAATTTTATCAATAACTTTGATCGAGTTTTAATAAAGATCTTTTGATTGAAACTATTCTGCGATCATAATAATAATTTCGATTTAACTAGAATTATGTTAAGTCCCACGATTAAAGCTTATTTTGGTTTATAATGAACTTCAATTAAAGTTAATTTAGAACTATATTAACGATTTTTTAATTATTCCCGTTCAAATTCCGGTCTATGGTCAAATGAATACAAATGACAAATATTACTTTTATCTGCAAAAGAATATACAATGTATTCTTGATGTTATTATCATAAAAGTAAAAAAAAAAAAAAGTCGATTCTATATAATTGACAAGGTGGTTCAATATACTTTCCATAAGAGATCGCAATTGGCTTATAGTTATCCGGGTTGGAGAGGTAGCATTTTTTGTGAATTAGTTTGACGTTGAAAATCTTCTCCCGCCCTAGGAAATGTTAACAATATTAGGCAGTAGACGGAACAGTGATGGGGAACATTTCTTTAGAACTAAAGCGGGAAAAGCCACTGGACATAAGGATTTATTTACATTAAGTTCGGATGGGACCTTTTTCAATGATCGTACTCTAAAAAATTTATTTGGGATGGTTGAATATAGCCTGACAAGGAGGACTTTGAGCAAAATATTTCCACAAATGATCTTCTTTATTCCCACTATCAGGTTGTCCCTCAGAAGTGGGTATATAAACTCTCTTGACTAATGACCAAAAACATCTAGTGCTTTTTGAGGCAGTTAGTATTTTTGGACAAATTTTTATTATTATTCATAGTCAAGTTTCTCACTATCAAGTATCCAAACGGAGTCTCTTCTTGTCTGTAGTCTAAGCAGTTTCCTTGGGTTTTTTTTTTTTTTTTGTTTTGCCAGTCCCGAAATATTTTGTTTTTGAAGCTATGGGGTGCTTTATAATAGATTTATATTTACATTTTATAAAGTTATCAAAGAAACTCTTGAATGCAATTCACTGAGCTTTTTCCCAAAGACGATTAATTTGGTAGTAACCTAAAAAAACGAATGCAAAAAATTGCCCAGGTAGAAACAATATCAATCATATTTTCGGGGTCAAGAACAAATAAAGTTAATATGTGCGGCAAATAGTTTATCAAATTGGTCCGAAGTATGTTTGGAATACCAAGAAATGTTATGAACGTTAAAATCATCAGTTTTAAATATTTCAGTAATCATGTAAGTTCGAACAATTTCAAACAGTCACTTCTTAAGTCAACTTCACATTAGGCTAATATTTGATGATTTTTGCAAAAAATTATTTGCCTAATGTTCACACAAGAAAAAAGCTGATTTTGGTCAAACAAAAATATTTTCCTTAAGTCAAAAATGTGCTAAGCACAATATGTTAAAAATTTGCCATTATTTTAGGCGAATTTTTGTTCGATCTTTTAAAAGAAATGTAGAATCAAACAAGGGTAAACAACAGCTGATGAGGTGGACTGCTTGAGTTGAAAAGGTTTTTTGTATGCACTTAACCTTTAAACCGACAAAAAAGAAATTAAAATTTGACAATTTATCAAAAAATTTAACAAAAACGTCAAATCACCATACAATCAAATAATTCGTCAAATATTTGTCTGTTCTGAATTTAGCTTTAGGTATTAAAGTTTATGAAAACTTAAACTAACGTAAAGATAATTATTGGCTTAGAAAGTAATAATTACAATCACTTTTAAAATTCGTACTAAAAATTTAACTATTGTAAACATTTCATAACATCCCTGTTAAAATTGTATGAGTTTACTGAGTTTGAATTTTTCTTAAGGACGCGATACTGAAGTTTAACATACTAGTGTAGTCATATCAGCTGTGATGTATACTACTTCAGCAACAACAACATAAACAATAACTGCTAAAGAAGCAATATATTTTATCTTCCTTTTCCATCATTCTCCTCACTATTCTCAACACTATTTGCTTTTCTATAGATCCGTTTTATTCCATTTGATTTTAGTTTTCCACAATCCTCTTCAGCTCATACTCTAACACTATAACATTTGCTTTTTACTATATAGTTTTTAATATTTTTTGTTTCATCCTTCTTTTTTTGAGGTTAACAACAAAAGCCCACTAAAACCAACAGTAGCAAGCGCTATGGTTACAGATATTAGAGTAATTTATATATTTCGACATACTGAAAAACCACACATAGACTGACGGACAGACATACGTATATTAAAGTGCCTCACGAAAAAAAGTTGCAAATTTACCCCTCTAGAAATTGAAATTAACACGTTTTTATATGATTCCCAAAATATTACATCTCAATGTTTAGATTTACGTGAGCTGGACCATTTTTAAAACAATTTACAAAACAAAACATTTATTTCGGTAATTTTTCAAAATAGATTAGGTTATAATGAACCATAGGAATGGTCTATCCTGTTACTATTGAAGATAACACGTAATTAACCCATTAAGAGCTAGAGGGTCAATTTTATGCAATTAGTTCCCAAAAGGTTAAATTTGCAATTTTTGCAAATAAGTCGCATGCAAATACTTGTTACACTTAAAAATATTTATAAATTTATGAAAAACATTTAAAACCGCGACAATACTCGAATAAAAAGGAGTTTTTTGAATTTAACCGCCATTTTACACCGATTCGCAGCTTTTTTGATAAGTTTATGCTTTTGAGGACATATATGTCCTTAACTAATCATTTATTTGGTATAAAAATTAGCTTAACCAATTATGAACCGGAAATCCCAAAATATTATTTGTGCAACTAAAGGGTTAAATGAATGCACATATCAATATATTTAATGAGAGCTTTTCAATGATGCGTTAAAATATAATTTACGATGAAAAATTTTCAAAATATTCAAACTTTAATAGAATACTATTTAAAATAAAATCATTGAAAATTTTACTAAAATTTTAATTTCGCGAGAATGAAAACAAATTTTAAATTATTTTTTATTCAATATGTTGTAGACATCGTTTTTCTATCATATGTTGTAACTTTTTTGGACAAAAAGTTAAAAACTACGTATACTGTCGATCGAAAACCATATTTTTGGTATTTTAAAAATGGTTCAGCTGACGTAAATTCAATAATTGAACCGAAATATTTTGGGAATTAGCTTAAAACATGTCAAACTTTAATTTTAGGAGGGCACATTTGCAACTTTTTTTGTCCCCATATAAATCAAGGCACTGTAATGTATATACATGACTGCAAATCATATTATACATCTATTAAACATTAATACATACATACATATGTACAGACATACATATATGTAGTATGTATATACAAACATACCTTATACAGATAGTTAACATATTTGTAATAGTAGTTGTTATACAAATGTGTTGATATTTAGTAAAAATATAAAAAAAAGTCCTATAAAACAGCAGTGACAACAACTTCAATGACAACAAAAATCCCAAAATAATAAAAGAATTGAAATAAATACGATAGATGTGTTTGTGTAATTAATGTTACCAACTAATGAAAAGAAATTAATTTAGTTGAAATTAAATTACTTTTATGTTTTATTCACAACAAATCAAAAAATGTTCATAAATTCTAAAGAAGTTCATAATAAATTTAACATTTTTTTCTAAAGAAAATATTAAAAAGAAACAAGACAGAGACCTAAATATAGTTATTTATAAAGAATGTTTAAGTGTGTGTGTGTATGGATTAAACTAGGACATTACATACATACATACATTTGAAAAAAGTGTTATTTTATTTAGTAAATGAAATTTGTATTACTCATATTTTAAGTTTTTTTTTTTTTTTTTATTTGATTAATTATTTAGTAAAGGAAAAAATACTTATTATAAAGAAAAGAAAGAAGATTAAGATTTATAAAGTATTTGAAAAGGAACATTTAAACAGATATTTTTAATGACATTACACACTGAGCAAAAAAATTGGGTTAATGCCGTAAATTCTTTAACAAGATATATAAATCGATGAAAAGAGGAAGATTTCAGCATCTTAATAATATTAAATGTAACAGAAAACCCTAAATAATAGGTAAAAATATACTAAGAATTTTTTTAAATTATAACTTAGAACATTGTCAATTAATAAAGTGATAAAAATTCAAATCATCTAATATTTTTTACAATAAATAAAACAACTTGTCGACTTTCGATTATTTGTCTTATTGTATTAATAACCCAGCAAAAACTTGGTAATGACATGTAGTTACGGATGTAGTTACTTTGTAATAACCCGAATGTAAATAATTATTTATGATCAGATTTTTGAAAATATTATTTTTATTGATTTTTATATATTTGAAGAAGGGATACATAAATGAAAGGCAAAATTTGCATATGAATTAATTTGTAATCAGAAACAGTTTATTTTAATTACAAAAAAAATCCGTTTACAACAAGAAGAAATATATATTTCTAATTTATAACCTACTAATTTATAACCTAAAATGTAACTAGTTCCTATTGTTATTACTAATCATGACTTCAGTAATGCTTCAAAATCCATGCGCTATTTAACAGCTTGGAAGTAATTAGTTCTTGCAATGACATCTAAGTAATGTATAGGGTAAGCAGTTGACTCTAATGTCATTACCGTGTTAAAAAAATGAGTTATTCAGCGAATATGTAAGTAGTGAGGAGCTATTATATTAGCTTCTTAACTCATTACATGGCAACCAAAGTTTTTGCTGGGAAATTAATTAATTAAACATAAAGAAAAAATATGTGATGATTTGAATATAATATTTGAATAGATTGAATTTCAATTAATAAACTAATTGTATATTAATTTTCGTAACGGAAATATTATCTTAAAATTTTTTGTGGAAAATGTGAACTTAATATATTAAACAAGCGAGAATGTTATATTCAGTTTGGTCGAATCTATGTATATACCCACCATTAGTGAATGGTACGAAAAGTTAATAATCGATTTTAAATTTTTCGATCAGCCATTTTAATTTCGATTTTTATAGTCGATTAATCGAATCCAATAATAGATTATTTAATCGATTCTTATTTTGTAAAACTAATGAAAATGAATTAAAATATATTAGCTTCTAAAAGATGAAGATATAACATATAAAATCGGCATTTATTTAAAACTTCAACTGCAGTCTATCTCTATCTATACATCTAATCATAGTCTGGGAATTTATGTTATCAAAATGACAAATGACTGCTCAAGAAATTGATCACCTACGCATATAGAAAAAGCACAGTCAAATAGGAACTAGAGAAAAGGATTACTGCAACAATTACTTAGTTGAAGATAAGAACCATTCTTTATGTTAGTGTCAAGTATTTTTGCCGACCGTTTTCTTACGAACTTATATTTTATATAACTCGTGCTCAATATTCGTCCACTGTATTTAAAATTATTACTTGAATAGTAGTTTTACTAATTTTTTTATCAAAATCTTATAAAAACTTGTGCCAATATTTATATTTTAGAAAGTTTTAAATTTTCCTTTAAAAAATTTGGGATTTATTTGTACAAAAACCAATTTTTCTATTCTGGGCTGACTTTTCGATTAATCGAAGCTTAAAAAACGATTTCAGTATAAAGTTGACTGGCAAGAATCGATCACAAAACAATCGTTTTTTTTTTTTTTTTTTTGAGAGCGAGAATCGATTTTCGATAATAATCAAAATCGATTCTCCATTCACTACCTACGATCAACTTTTTCAAATTTAACATTAAATGGGAGGTGAACTGTAAAGTGAGCGGTCCACGCCGATTTTTTGTTTTCGAGTTTGAATGGGTCCTTATACTATTTGTAGAAAATTTCGTTGCCTTTTCACCTTATATGGGAGGTGGGCGGTAAAATAGGCGGATATCACCCATTTTTGGTTTTCGTCCCTCGAACTATCTGTACAAAATTTCGTTGTCATACATGCTTTTGTTTAAGAGATATCAGCAGAAGAGTATGAATCTAAGTAATTTATTTAATTATACAAATATTTGAAATCATTTTAAAATTCTAATTAATAATTTGCTTAATCCCAGGAAAAATTGTATTAGTTCTATAACTAGTTCCAGAACGCATGAAAATAGCCTGTACTTGTTCTACTTTGGCATTAGGACCAATGATTTTTGTTTGAAATTGTCACCTCCAGAACTAGTTCTGTGAAAGTGTTAGCTAGCCAATATTCATTCTATGGAACGGTTCTAAAACTTTAAATAATGATTTTTGTTCGAAATTGTCACATTCAGAACTAGTTATATTGAAGAGTAAGAAAACGGTTTCAGAATCTGATTTTTATTTTTATTCTAATGGGCTATTTCATAATGCCACTTTTGAAATCAATTTAATTTTGCAAATACATCTTTTTTTAATTTTTGAAATTTTTTATACAAGTTCTAGGAAGTCATTCGAGAACCAGTAATTTGTTCTCAGAAGTGATGTAGAAGTCATACAGAACTAGTTCTTAAGCACTAGTTCTCTAAAACATTTCTTAAAACGAATTAAGAAACATAATAAGGTTCTACTCCATTAGTGTAAGAATTGGTTGTGATACCACTAGTTCTGAGGATGTTATTGAAGAATCTGAATTGTTCTAGAACTAATGATTTTAGAACATGTTCTAAAATTTTTCCAGGTATTAAAATTTTATTTGAAAACAATTTTTCAAAAGGTCCCAAATCGATTTTTTTGGAAATAATTCTGTAACTTCTGTAAATTTCATGTGGAAAGAATACATGCTCCTAGCTAGTCACGGGCGTGGACGGTAGACCTCTAAAGTTGGTCACCTCGGGTATATATGTATATTTTTTTTTTTTTTAAATTTGCCAAAAATTTATTTATGACTAGAATGTAAAAAAATAGTCCTTGCAAGTTTCTATTAAAAAACATGCTTGCCTGTGTAGGTTATCTCCTTTAGTTTAAGAGTTATTTGGGTCGAAGCAAATTTTACCCTCATTTTTGTCCTCGTTTTTTTATGTTTTTTAAACTTGACGTCCTTAATTTGGACGGCCTTAATTTGTTCCGGGCTGCAAAATTTTTGTAAAGTTTTCAAAAGAAATCTTAACGCAAATGCACGTAAAATAAAATCGGAGGCCTTCTCGAAAATAGTTTCCCCTCAAGACCAATCCAAACTTTGTAAATTTTGAAAACGTTTTTTAATTTGTTTTCTTAAATTCAAAAATGTTATAGCTGAGATCAAGAAAAAAATATATTGAAAATATAGCTCTATATGTTGGTTAAACACACAAAAATATCTAATGAGCCATGCCTTTTGCATCGGTAAGGTGACCATTTTAATAAAAAAAAAGTCAATTAATGAAACAAGTTTTTCCCGGAATGAGATATTGGGTATTTTGGCACAAAAAACTGGGAGTTTTTTTTAATTCCTTGATTTTAGAACAAGTTTATCTATATTGTGTCAAAATTTCATTGGAATATTAACATTATTTCTCGAAAATATGCTTCTGGTCATGGTCTAAAGAAATTTAAACGCATTTAATTTATTTCCACAATCTTATGAGTCCATTGAACCAAATACTTATATACATATATAGGTTATATCTGAAGAAAAAAATAAAAATATACCTCACAAGCTACAGAATTATTTCCAAGTGCAGAGCAGAACAAATTTTTTAATACGTTTATATCTTGGAATACTGGCTATTCTGCATATTAATTTATGTTTCCAACCTATGCCTTCTATAACTCATATACATCGAAAATTTAAATAATTTTTTAGTTAAAAAATTATACATTTTAAATGAGTATTTAAAGATATGGATAATTTATAGTAGATATTTTAGTAGATATATTAAAAATAAATATTTTAAATATAAATAACTACGTAAATACCTGAATACTTGTATGAAATTTGCCATACCTGAAATGAAAGAAATTAATATTAATTAAAAATTTAATAAATTTAGATACAAATTAATTAAAGGTTTTATCAAATAGGGTTATTTTATAATTTCAACAAGTGTTAAATTGTTTTACAAGTTTTTTGTATGAAATCTTAAAATTAGTGCAGCATGACGTATGATTTATATTAATTTTTAAACACTTCATTGCTACTTGTGTTGAAATATAAAAAAAAAATGTAAATTTATTTGTCATTTCATTAAAAATGCATTTAAATATTAACTTAAGAATCTATAAACTATAAAAATTCTTAAAGCAAATACTATTTTGAATATATTTAGCTACGTGCATCTGTCTGTCCACCCGTCTATCTGTCTGTCTATATAGACTTACTTATATACACAATACCTAATGAAATCCTAAATATATAAAAGCTGACCAAAATTACAACTTCCGTTGCAGAAATTTTTACACAAAATAGCGGTCACAATTATTCACAATTGCCAGCATATAAAATCCGGAAAAGAAAAATTCTTAATAAAATATAAATTAATTTCATTCTCTGTAATTACAAAAATGTTCAACTTTTTTCATGATTTTCCAATTTATTTATTTATTTTTGGTTGATTTTTTTTCTTTTTTGCTACTTTAAACATCAAAAAACAATTTTTAATTGCACTCTTGAGTAAGAAGAAAAAAAATAATAAAACGTGGAAAAAATATAAATAAATTTAATACATTATTTTTCTTTTTTTTTTTTCCTTTTTTTCGTACATTTTATTTTCATTTATATTTTATTTTTGTTTACTTAATGTTAAAACTTCCGCTGAGTGCTGCGAGAGTTTTATACATTTATTACAGTTTTATGTTTTTTTAGTTGCAACCAAATGTTTACAATTTTGTTGTAGTTTTTTTATTTTTTTTTATTATAATACTACACTCACAACCATTAGCCAAACAGCTGGGCAGGCTGCCATCCAACCACCAACCAACCATCAGCCACTTTTTATTACACGACAACCATTAAGATGATACTGCTACTGATGATGACTATAGATGGATGGATGGATAGATGGCTGAATGGATGGCAGGAAGGAAAATACTTTGTTAAGAGCAGCCAAAAAAACAAATCATAAAATCATACCATATTTTATAAATAAATTTTGCTGCGTTTTCAATTTTTGTTTTTAGTTTAAGTTATTGGATTTATTGATGACTATTAGAGGGGAGTAAAGTATAAAATACGGAAATATACATATGTATGTATATGCGAAAGAATTGATCAATGACTTGACTGTCCATTGCATTTTTATTTATTTTATCGATGAATTTTTTCCTCGCAAAGTTGAATGAACGTTTACATTGTGTTGCAGTTTTTAGTCTGTTACTTTTTGTGCGTTTTCATAGTATTACGTGAATTTATTTATTTCAAAAATATGAATTTATTCATTTAAATTAAATGCAAATATTTAATTTGAAAAAATAACTTTGATTTACTGTTAAGGAGCTTATGGATTTTTTACAATGATTTTTTAATCTATAAATAACATTGACAATTTTTTCACAATATTTTATTTCCCAGCAAAAAAAAAAAGGAACTAAAAGAGCTGAAAAAATTATGATTTTAACATTATACTGATATTGGGAGGAAGTATTTAGTTCTAAAAAGAGCTACAAAATATACTGTTTTAGTTTTATTAAAAGACAAAAAAATGCCTTTAAATTTGAAAAATTGTAATTTTCTTACAAATTATTAATCACTTTTTCTTTATTTTTTTGAAGTAATTATTAATAACTTCCAAAAAACTACAAAATATGCACTTAGTTCTACTTTTAAAGTGATGAAAATGTTTTGGTTTTTTATTTTTCTTTTTTGCTGGGTTAATAGCAGAGGTATATAATATTAAATATCCAACAACAAGAGGCTAATAAATTAAAATTTTTTAACATACACATGTGTAAAATAATTAAGATTGACATCTTGTAACTGACAATCAACCAACCATATATGAGAGTTTTTGTTCTTAAAATGTAAAATTAAAGTAGAGATGCAGCTACTATAGAGTAGAATTGACCATATCAAGTATAAACATTTTTTCGAGTTACCAGTCTACATATAACCTCCACATTCTTATATCCTAGGTCTATTCTTTCAAGTTACAGAGAAAAATACTAATCGTTACACGTGTATATAATCTTAAAGAGATTATTCATTATAACTGGTAATTTTATTATTTAACTAGAAACAACTTTAAAAAAAATCGGTAGGAAAATGTGTTCAATATTTTGAAAAAATATACCTGAGCATTGACATGATAAACATATTATTTTTAAAAGTTTTCTTTTTATAATGTAAACTTGTTAATGTAAGTAATTGCAGAAATGGTACAACACCATCATGTTGAGAGAAAGGCTAGAAAATCTCCCCTAGAGTGACATCTGCCGAAACCATTGTTGATTTTTTAATATTAAACTTTTTTGCCAATAAAAGAATTAGGTACTAGAACCATATTAATTTTTTTATGTTTCTGTCAAATATTAAAAGGAAATGTTGTTGTGAAAGCATCGATCCACAATTAATCACAGGACTAATATATGACCCCTTCCATAATATTGATGCATATACAGAATGGTGTATGGTATCATATGGACGGGCTTGACCGACAATATCCTTTTATCTCTTATTTCATACCCTACACCACCATAGATGGTGTAAAAATATTGGTCTAAGACCCACCTTAATTTATACCAATAGGCTTATAATCACTTTCTGAGTCGATTTAACGATGTCCGTCCGTCTGACCGTCTGTCCGTCCATGTAAACCTTGTAATTAAACTACAGGTCGCAATTTTGAACAAAAATTAATGAAATTTGGCACATAGATTTCTTATAATTCAAGGACCTCCAAGCCTATTGAAATTGGTTATGATAGATACCATTATTTCACCTAGCCCACATACGAATTTCCTCCCGGAAATGCGGTTTAACGATCGTAAATCCCTTAAATATAGCAATATTTCAATGAAATTTGGCACATATTAGTTTTATATAAGTTTAAATCTGATAATCGGTCCATAATTTACCATAGCTCCCAAATAAACCCCTATTCAGAAAGTCACTTTAACGGGCATAAATCCCATTAAAATGTTATTATTAAGTTTATATTCGACAAAAATAAAATTTATATAAATATAAATTATAATCAAAAAGTTTACGAAGATTGGACCGTAATTTCACCTAGTCCCCATATAATGCCCACTTTCGGGAATCAACCAAAAGTGAATAAATTGATATAAATGTTAGTATCGACGTAATATTCTACATTCGTATGTTTTATTTCACACTTAATATATGTATCGGTCCACAATTGAATTTTGATGGACACAATGGTTTAGGGTATCATATGGTCGGGCTTGACCGACTATATCTTCCTTTCTTGTTTTTTTTTTTTTTTTTTTTTTTTTTTTTTTGTTGACTATAGATATCTCCATCAAATTTATTTTATTAGATAGATAATTTTGTTCTTTAACTTATTATAAAAACAAAATAAAATCGGTTAAAAATATTGGGCTATATATAGAAAATACTTAACCCAGATCTTGCAAAATTGAGATTGTTGAAATTTAAAATACATATAAAATAAAGTCACGCGAGATTTTTCAAATTTTAAAAATTATTTTTAATAATTGCTTATATGTAGATTATTTAGCCTTCGATTTTTTTTAAGTAAACAAAAAACATATTAAACTAAATTTGTTTTAAATTTATTTTAAAGTAATGTATAGTGTAAGCTCGGTATTCGCAAGTATCCATTATCGCGACGGACCGGTTTAGCGACGGCTTAAAATTCACATTTTTATAGCTTAACAGCTTCCATTTTAAAATATCACATATATTGCAATTAAAACCAACTAGTAGTTTAGGTGTTACACATTTATTACCAAAATTTTTGCGACTGGCTCTACAATTGAAGTGATCAAATTAAAAATTTCTTTAAGATCGATTCTCTAGGATAAAATAAACTTAATTGACCTTTATCTACCTCAAGCCATTAAATCCTAAAATATTTTTAATAAAAAAAATCTTGATTTTCTCTTTTTTTTTTTCAAGAAAACATTTATTTAAATTAATTTTTATAATTTCTCATAACAAAATTTTTGCAATCACAATTTCTTATTAAGTATTTAAAAAAACCCCCTACACACTAAATAAATTTTAAGCAAATTCCCACAAAAAGTTTTAAGCATTAAGCAAATAAATCCAAAAATATAAAAATCAAAGTGTTATTTGACAAAATAACACACAACCACGCGCAACATTAAAAACAATTTAAATATTTCAACGGTCAATCAAATACAAATAAAAACAAAAACAAAAACGGAAAATAAAAACAATATTAAAAATATTTATATTAAAAGGAAATGTTTACATTGTCCCAGCCTCCAAATGTTTACAATAAAAATCAGCCAAAAACAAAAACACTATTGAAAGCAAAAATAATCGTAACAACAAACAAATGAATGAAACCCGTCAAAGAAAATTAATTTTCAATATCGAACAAAAATTAAACGAACGCTTTGTTGTTTGTGAAAATTTTGAAATGAATTTGAGAGCATTGAACAAAAATACACACACATTTAATTTAAACAAACTTTGTTTTCAAAAATTATTGTTTATTTAGTCAAATTTAAAAAAAAAAAAAATAAAATAAAAAAAAATACCCCAAAGAAAACACACACACACACACTATAGAAGAAAGAAAAAACAGATGTGTTGCATTTAATGAAAAACAGACACACTTACAATCTGTAAATTGTAATATATATTATATACATACATAAATACATTTATTTGATACTCTAACTTTAGAGGAAAATAAATAATAAGTTAAAGAGCAAATTAAGAGATTGCCATCATCATAATCATCTTCAGTTTGGCCAATGTATGTAACACCCCCACTAACCCCTTAGTTTTGATTTTAGTGCCAATACCAATACCATTGTTGTTATTCAAAACAATATTGTTTTGTAGTATGTTGTACTAAGTTGTGAAACCACCTACAACTTGTTATGAGTAACTAGTGGCCCCTTAAGGCAAAAATGTCTAAATACTCAGAAAAAAAAAGAAGAAGAAACAAAAACAACAAAAGGAAGAATGTCAGAGAACTAATAATGGGAGTATTTGCCTCAAAATGAAATTGTATTGAAATCGAATACAACAACAACAAAATATACACACTCACATACACACATGCACAATTAAATGAGTAATAGACAGTGATGCCAGAGGAATAAAAGCACAAAAATTATATGGAATTTATAAATTTAGCCAAAATACCAGATTTGAGAGCATAAGAGATATATATATATAATTCATTATTTTATTTTAACTTTTTAACTTAATCGAAGGGCTACATTTATAGCAAAGATATTTGTATCATTGAAAAGAGTAAGATTTCAGCATCTTAATAATTTTTTAACATTTATATACTATATGTCACATTTGAAAAACGGAAATAAAAAGTAAAAATATACTAAGGTGCGAAATTTGATGATTTGTTCAGTAAAGCTTATAACAAGCAAAGACAATTTCTTAAGCCAATTGTTTAATTTACTAATAAATAGTTTACCAAAATTATTCGGCAGTGTAGATCAATCCAACCATTAATAATGGATAGACATTCTGATCAAACTTTAAATCCAAATTTGCAAAATGTAATAAAATTCCTTTTCAAGTAGGATTACACATTAAATAATTTTTCCAAAATATGTTTTTACACATTTTTCGCTATGATACCTAGTTTTGTAAATATCGGCCCATAAAAAGCTTCCACATAAGGCTCTCCATTAAAAATATTTTTTAGAAAATCATAAGTGCACTAGATTTTATTGCACCCGTTGCACAGTAGGGCCAAACGTAAAACTTTTAGTAATAAATCTATATTTCCTAAAATTGTTCGGATCAAATTGAAATGTATAGAAGACCAAGATTCCGAGCTTCAGACTACCACGGTTAGAAAACTGTGAACTTACCTTGTCCGACAATGCCAAGTACTTGGGCATTATTTTGGACTCTAAACTCTCATGGACGCTAAACATTCAACATACGGTAGCATACTACATCTGTAGAAAGATGTTTAGTGTCAAATGGGGTTTGAGTCCAAAATTGACAAAATGACTATACACTGCAATAGTACGGTCCATTCTTGTATATGGATCTCTTGTTTGGTGGACCGCTAGTAGTAAGAGATACGTGGTGGATCAACTTTACATCCGCTTCTATTGGCATTGCGGGTGCATTACGTACTAGTTCCTCAGAAGCTCTGAATACTATATTGCACCTAACACCTAACACATTATTGAATCATCAGTTAATAGTGCGATAAGATTATCTGAAACGGAGAGCTGGAGATCAAGAACATATGGGCACGCGAGGATATTAAGTTTAATACCCACGCAATTCAATCAATCTACCGACTATATGATTCCCAAGATGGACTTCAGAAATATCATTAAAGTCCTATTCCCCACCAGGAGTGAATGGAAAAATCTTCTTGAACAATATGGAACTAAAGTATTCACTGACGGCTCAAAGATGAACTGCGGTGTCTTCTCTAACGACCTTAGAATTACACACTCATATAGACTCCTTGATGAGGCAAACGTATTCCAAGCGGAAATACTAGCGCTCAGAGAGGCGTGTAAACTAATTCGCAATAGAAATATTCAAGGGAATATTGACTTATTCGTCGACAGCCAGGCGGCAAATCACCCAAAACTACCTCTTTTTTAGTCAGACAGTGTAAAGAGGAACTGTTAGGACTAAGCCGACTGTATGACATTACTATAATCTGGGTTCCTGCGCATAGGGATCACTATGGTAATGAACAGGCAGACGAATTAGCCCAGGAAGGCTCTGCTTTGAATATCTCCTTATAGATTTCTTTCGCAATCCCGTTAGGATCAGTCAAAAGCAGAATCCAAACACACTATCTCGAAAAGCCGAAAAATAGATGGCGAAATCTGGACAAATGTAGAGTCGCAAAGAAACTACGAGAAACGCTCAACGCAACTCATTAGCTACAAACGCAAAGATATCACGATTCTAATAGCATTGTTTACAGGTCACTGGACAATCGGAAAACATGCAAGCAGACTTGGTCTGCTGTCGTAGTTGTGGCGAGAAGGAGGAGAGACAGTACATACATCATCTTCTATGCGAATGCCCAACCTTGAACGCAATCAGACATAAATTTCTGGGAAGGTACCAATTAGACAAACTCTGTGAGATATCTGACACTAGACTCAGTGACATTATTAAATATAACATATTTAGGAGACACAGATTTATTACGAAAAATTTTGCGTTTGGCCCTACTGTGCAACGGTTCAAAAATTACAGAATTATTTTAGAATCACTGTGCATCGTTAAGGCGCCCTTTTACATATACTGCCAATGAATTTTTTTACTTTTGTTAAAAAATTCTAAAAATAGTTAAAAAAGGCAAACTGAAGTTTTTATAAAAGTCAAAGAAAACTTCAAAAATTTATTTGAAATATCTGTTTGCAGTATGAGTTCATTTTGAAATCAAAACGATTTTGATTCTTCATACTGCATTTTCGGAGTGACAATACATAAATTATTGCTTGAGCTTATGTAGTATGTCTCTATGGGGTGCCGATCTTCCTGAAATTATAACCAATTTCAATAGGCTTAGGTACTACGTGTACAAGGATTACATTAGACAGCCAGCCATCCGGCCTAACAGACGGATGGGCGAACATCGTTACATCGACTGTGAAAATGATTCTGAGTCTATTGGTATACTTTAAGGTGGGCTTTGAATAATTCTTTCTATGCGTTACAAATATCAGCATAAACGCACTATATAAAATAAGGTATAAAAATAAGTTTGGGGCAAATTTTTAGCTATTAAATGCGATATTCAGTTCTGCAAATTTCATAATTTTAAAATTGGACTTTCTGTGTTCAAAAGACCTCTCTGTGTAGCGTTTAAAAGATTTCCTACAGAATTCTTAGAAAAAAATTTATTATTTGAAATATAATGATTATTTAATTGAATAAAGCTTCCAAAAAATGCCATAAAGTCAGGCTTTAACTGTGCACGAAAAATTCTCTTCCAGATCATAATGCTTTGAGGAGGTATTAAAATAAATTACTGTTAATATTAATATAAACATTTTAACTTTAATAGTTTTTCTTAGATTTTAACAAATAAGGCCTTGTTTTTTCGATTTTAAATAGATTATTATGTTAGAAATTTACCTGTATAGTTTAAAATTTTAAAAAATTTAAATTTTCATATACATTTGATAACACCGCAATACAAAAATCAAAAATTTTTCTCACACATGATAAATTTCATATACAGTTTAATAAAAACATATGAACACATTTTGACGTTTTTCTTTTCCCTAATCGAAGTTAAAGATTTGAAGCTGTTGGCATATGATTGGATAATAGTGACTAAAGTATTAACTTAGTAAATTTAAAAAAAAAATCGACATAAATACACAAAAAATGCCTAGAAAAAGACACATAAATTCGCTTAATTCCGCTCCCTGATAGAAATTTTAAAATTCGCCTCCGTTAGGATCACCACAAATGTAGTCATCCGACCGTCTACATAAAATTATACATCTGTTCGCATAAAGGTTAAAAAACAGAAAATAATTTTTCGGAAACTTTAAATAATACTTATATGGAGTTGTATATTAGTTTTTTTTTTTTATTTAATTGACCAAGAATTTTAAAAAATAATGAAAGAAAAATTTAGCTTTATTTTTATTTATGACCAATACCAGCGGAAATATCTTTCCCCATTATATTTTCCATTGAAAAATACACAAATCGCTTTCCAATCTCTTTGCCAGTGGCAACACTATCAACAAACGATGTTTGGCAATTTGCAAACAAACACAATCGAACACACATACACAAAAAAAGTTATGAAGAAAAACGAGAGCAAACGATTCCTTTTTTTCGCTTTAACCAAAGAGAAAATTAAAGAGAATTGGAGAGAATTACAAAACGACGAAAGTTATTCGCACTGATTCCAACCAACAGACGGATGGATGGAAACTTGTTAAAAACATTGAAAATACCAAAAACTTAATTCATTACAAATGCAATTGCACAGAGAGACGGTCGAAAATATTTAAAATAGAAAACGGAAACAAAATTTTAACGGTTTTATTTTTAAAGAAACACATATTTTTTTGTTCAAATTCAACATAATAAAAGAAAAAAAATTAAATAAACGAAATTTAAATAAACCAAACAAATAAAAATAACAATAACAATTAATTAAGTGATAAAATAATATAAAAATTTTATAAAAATAATAACGACAATAAATTTTAAAAATTAAAAAAAAAAACAATTTGTAATCAATTGCATTTATATCCTAAAAAAACAATATGAAATAAAAATACAAACAAGGAATTTAACATATCAAAAACCTTGGAACATAATTAATTAAAAGCTACTAAACGGTTTTCTTTTTTATTTACCACAAAATCAATTTATCAATTAAACAAACATGAATTCAAAAGTGGGTTCATTGGAAGAAAAAGTTAAATTACCGCCTACGGAAACTATTAGTCGTTGCTATCAACCGCAGGGCAATCGTAAGGTCATTCGCATTTTAACGGTAGCTGTTTATGTTCTATGTGTTTCCCTGGCAGCTATAATGCTGTCGCTATATTATATATTCATATGGGATCCAACGATACGCCCATTTGTTACGAAAAACAATAATTGTGGTAAGAATTGTATTTCACACTCACTCACTCACTCACACACACACACACACTTACATTTTCACAATCAATTAAAGTCTCAAACTATTTCATTCATTAAGTTTATTGAACAACAACAACAGCATCATCATCATCATTATATTATAAATAATAAAAAACAATTTTATAAAAGTATCATAAATCACATATAAAACTAGGTTAAATTACTCCTAAAAACATTATTGACAGCAACAACAAAACACTTATTAAAACATAAAACTAATTTATTGCATTTAGCATTTATTCCTCCTCCTTCTCCTTCTCCTCATGCTTTATTTTTTCCTTCTCAACATTAAATAATAGAACAGGAAAACTTTCAATTATTTCCTTTTCTCATTCCACTTTTATAATTCTCCTTCTTCCGAAACTCAATAATTTAAACAATAAACTAAATGAGTAAATGAATGAATGAATGATTTAACAACAACAACAAGTACGATTATTACGACAAGAATACAACAATTATTGTCTATGTATATTAACCTTATATTTTTGTTGTTGTTTTTTTTATTGTTGGAATGCAAAACATTACAAAAATAAAATATGCAAAATTCAAAATGTTATAGAAAATGGAGTAATTTTACTTTTATGTTTCTTATTTTATTTTTTAATTATTTTCAAAGTGATTTCTGTGATGTACCTTAATAAATATGTCGTTAGCGGAAAAGCAAAGCAAATATTTTATCTTGAATGCTTAGTATTCATTGTTATTTTTTTTTTTTTAAGAAATAGTATGAAAAGTTTTAGAAACTTTTTAGGAATTTTCATTTAATGGTAGTTTGTTATTCATTATTTTTTATAATTTTGATAACGTTTGTTCTATTGGGATTTATCAATGTATCTTTCCTAAAAAACAAAAACAAATATCGAAAAATTATCAAAATATTAAAATTTACCAATAATCTTTATTCAACGAAAATTTACTTTCGAAAATTAATTTTTTCCTTGGCATAGATAGTGCGTCTAGAGAAATATTTCAATAAGAAATCAGTACTAAATAAAATATAACAAAAAGGCAATATTGCCAATTCTAGACAATTTTTTGATGAATAATAAATCATATTACGAGATGTCCAAATATACCATAAACTTTTTTTATTGAAATTTTTTTCCTCAAAGTATTTATTGTTCAAAAAATCAAAAATATAAATAAAATAATCGTTATATTTTGAGAAAAACTTCAAAATCAAAAGTAATTTTTAATTTTTATAAAAAAAAAAAAAAATCGAAAACTCATAATTAAATAGTGATTCTCATGATGATATTGTTCATAATAGTTACGGTCTCTGGTTTTTTATGATTTCTAGTAGTAGCCTTTGAAATCGAAACCCAATGTCAATTTCAACACATTGATTTATGTAAAGCATGTAAACGAAAAATTTTTTACATTTTCAATTGCATATATTTAAGCCACAGTATATAGTATTGGAAAAAGCTAAAAAGTTTCTGATTCTGTAAAGTCTTGAGAATATCAGTCAACTAAATATCTTAAAAATTGCAAAACATTAGAAAAAAAATTTTTGGACAAATTTCTTAAAAAAATGTGTAAACAAAAAATTTTTACATTTTTAATGTAAATATTGCAGTCGTTGTATATATCGGATACTTTTTTATTAAATCCAAACTGTTAATTAATAATCTTAAAAATTGGAAAATAACACAAAATTAATTTTGAGAAAATTTTTTTGAACACTGCATCAACCAACTTCAAGTCAAAAAAAATCCTTGTTTAACAATGATGATTTCGGTAAATGATACATCAAAGAAAATATAATATCATAATCTATAAATTAAAATACAAAATAATGGGTTGATTAACACTCCGGCTAGATTTGGCATCGAAAAGTGAATCGGGAGAAAGCTTATGATAAAAAATTGTAAAACACACTAAATATAGGTGTCATACAAAATTAATAAGGATCAAAACCAGTTAAAAATTTTACACCTAAGGTTGACATAGTGTCAAAAAAACATGTAAAATGTAAGAAAATTGTAGGCTTTTATTATAGGTTTTATAAAATTTACAAAAGTTCTTAAAAAATGGTGTGAAAAAAGTGTCCAAAAATTTTTTTTCTCAATTTTTATGTTTATTTAGCTACTAATAATTTTAAACATTTGAAAATGTAAATCTTTCTTCGTTTACATGCTTTATATGCTTAGAGTCTCATTACTAAATAATGTATAAATTAACTTTAGTTTTCAAAAAATAAAACTTTGTTTTAACGCATAGTGAAAGATATAGTCGGTCAAGCCCGACCATATGATACCCTACACCATTGTGTCCATTATTATTACACTTGGAGCCAAATGTGGACCGATACTCATATTAAGTATAAAATAAAACATACGAATACTGAATATTACGTCGATGCTAACATTTATATGAATTTATTCCCTTTTGTGTGATTCCCGAAAGAGAGCCTTATATGGGAGCTATGGTAAATTATGGACCGATTTTTTTAAAATGTTCATTTAGGTTTATATAAAACTTATTTGTGTCGAATATTAACTTGATACTAAACAGTTTAATGGAATTTATGCCCGTTAAAGTGATTTTCTGAAAAGGGAGCTATGGTCAATTATGGACCGATCTTTATAAAAATCGGCTTATACGTGCCAAATTTCATTAAAATATTTATATATTTAAGGGATTTGTGATGGTTAAACCCTTTTCCGGGAGGATATTTGTATGGGGGCTAGGTGAAATAATGGACCGATCATAACCAATTTCAATAGGCTTCGTTCCTTAACTATAAGAAACTTGTGTGCCAAACTTCATTAATTTTTATTCAAAATTGCGACCTGTAGTTTGATTACAAAGTTTACATGGACGACAGACGGACGGACGGACATCGTTAAATCGACTCACTGAGTCTAAGCCGATTGGTATAAATTAAGGAGGGTCTTAGACCAAGTTTGGGTGCTACAAACATCAGCACAAACGCATAATACCCTCCCCACCTATGGTGGTGTAGGGTATAACAATTGTTGTCGATTCCAAAGTTTTTTAAAATTTTTTAATTAAATGTCTATACCAGGGGTTTTCACAAGATCTTGCTTCGCGACCCCCTTTTGGCATTGCAATGATAGTGCGACGCATTACAACTGTGACTAGTCTAGAAATGAGATGAAATGCTATGTAAAGATGTAATTGTTTTTACTTCATGACTTTTTGTGTCAATGAATATCTAATGTCATTTTCTGTGTCCATAAAAGATCGATTTTTTGTTTTATGGATAAAAGAGCAAAAAATATACTTTCACGAACTTTGCTATATTTCAACTAAAATTCTTTTAAATATGTTGATTCAGAATTAATTCTCACTCACGCACTTAATTAAATGAGTTGTATTCTAACTCTTTTTTTGAAACGAATCCGGTATTTTTCGATATTCATATTGAAAGGATTTTTCTGTCTTTAAAATTCTAAAGTCGTTTAAGCCAATTTTCTTTTTATAGCCTGCGAATAAAAGTTTTGTGTACTCAACACCAATCGCGCAAATGTTAAAAATCTTATTCCACATGATATTATTTTATGGTTAAAATTCGGAAGGAGCATTTTTTATAAAAAAGGCATAATATATACAAAAATTAAAAGTAGGGTTTCATGTGAAAAATCAATAGTTTCGTTAAAGTCAATTATTTATTTTATTTTAATTACATCGTAGTTTTCTTTATACTGTTTCATGGAATATCACATTATTTATCTGATCATTTTTGCCTTTACCAAGCACAGGTTCTTTCATTGAATTTTCTTGTAGCTAGCGCTAGTTAATTCTTAAAATAACTAATTTTAGGAAAAAAAGTATATTATGAGTTCAGGAATATTTTCGGGATCACTTCGCGACCCCCTAAGAATGATCTTACGGACCCCCATTTGCGAACCGTTGGTCTATATGAAACACTTTTATAGTTTGAGCAGTGTAATTTCTACACCATTCAGAATTTTAACTATTTTGCTTCAATATCTTTCTTTTAATCTTAATATTAAAAATACCATAAATGGGATTAAGAAAATTATAATATATAGTAAATCATTAATCGTCGCTCATATAATTCTGGGACCGAGTGTCATACATTACTTTCACATACACAACACAATATACATACAATAAGAAGAGTAAGATATAAAAAATATAAGTTCTTTTAAATTTTCAACAGGCACACTAATACATACAATTTTAACACACTCTCTTTAATGTTCTTAATCTGTCTGTGGACTTTATGAAAACAAAATCATTTTTTGAAATTATAGGATTTTTTACATTTCATTATTTTGAAATTCAACGATACCTTTCTTTCTAAAAAAAAAAATAAAAAATATTTTAATAAAAATATAGCTTAAAAATTTGTACAATTTACAAATGTAGATAAATAATTTCCTTGCGAAATATTAAAATTTACACAGAAAAAACATTGTCAATTAAATAATTTGTCAAAAAATTAATTTTAAATTTTCTTATATATATTTCTATTTAAAAAATAAAGTAATTTATCAGCTTTAAATTATTTTTTATTAATTGTATTAATCAAAATTTAATAATAATTAAGTTATTATCGGTGTAATAAATAAAAAAAATATAATTAAATAATTGAATATGTTTTATCATTTATAATTGAAATTGCATTTTAGATTTATTTATATAAAATTTGTTTTCATTTATTACGCAGAAAAAAAAATATTTTTGAAAAAAATTTAATTAAATTAATAATCATGCCAAATACTTACTATAAAACAATTAACCCCTCTTTACACAAAGCTTTATACCCAAACAATTTTACAAAACAACAACAAAAATTATTTATTAGGCTGAGGCTAGGACACTCTAAACTGACACACGAACATCTAATTGTAAGGAACTCAACGCCACCAAGATATCCAAGATGTAATAACAACTTAACTATGACCCATCTTTTATAATGCTTCACAAATACTAACTTAGAAAAAAACGTTAAAAGAATCCATAAAAAATTTTGACTGCAAAATGCTGCAAAAAATATACCCCCAAATATACTCGCAAAATTATAACTGTAAAATATCTGTAAATAGTTTATTGTATTACAATTAAAATATATTCCTATTTTATTTAATAATTCTATTTTATAAAAAACAAAATATACCCATAAATAATTTAGTATATAAAAGCGGCGAAGGCCATTGATGCCAGTCCTGTCATTATTTGTATTTATTGTAAATTAATTTGCACTAAATAATAAATAAATAAATAATAATCAGAATTTTTGACCAATTATTCAAATTATTACTTATTTTTGTTTATATTTGATTAATTTTATTAATTGATATAATAAAAATAATAATTGAAAGTAGATAAATTGTTTAGTAAGATATATTAGAAAAATTAAGATTTTAATTATTTGAATAATTAATGCAATTAAAAAAGAAATTAGAATAGTTTTTTATCTTTAATAAAACGTTAATTTTTTCTGTGACATATAGAAATTTACACTGAAAAAAATATTGTCAATTAAACAATTTGTGAAAAATTTAATTTGTTTCATTACATTTTGTATTATATCAATTAATCGAGTGATCAAATTTTAAGTTTTCTTATATTTCTATTTAAAAATAAAGCTATTTTTTCTGTGTACAGTAGTCAGGGTTTATTTCCAACAATTTTAAAAACTGTACTGCAGAAGATAGTGAAATTTATAGTAACATTTATGATAGTGATTGTAGCCATACTATCAATTACAAAGTTCTTTAGATCAAAAATTGAATGCTTACATATGAAGGTGCACATTGGGGTAAAAGGGTTGGAAAATGGCACTTAATTCAGGGAAAGGTGATATCAGAACATTAATATTTATATTTGGTTTTCATATTGATTCAAAAATAAAAATAATTTTTTGGAATTTTAAGATTTTTCTGATGTTCGTCTTCCGTCTGTCTGTTTGTTAATTTTTGCAAACTTTCAAATTCAAAATTGTGCGGGTTTCTATGTTATGTATCTCTTTCCAAACTTAAATTGTTACTCTCCTCTGGTATGTCTTTGTGAAATTTTATATGAATCCAAAAATTTTCGACTCTGCCCCACAGTCTGAGAAAGCAAAGAAAAATCTTTGCATTAAGCTGTTTTTATATGAGAGTATTTTTCTAAAAAAGAAATTATGTTCCGATTAACAAAAAAAAGGTCTTAAAATTTGACTTATTTTAATTTCCAAGTAAATTTAGTGAAACTTTAAAATATTTAGAAAATCTGTTCTACTTTAATACGAGTACCTACATATATATAAATTAAATTAAACATTAAGCAATTAAATATTTGAAAATACCATTAAGTACTTTTCCTTAAGATGTGAAGAAATACTGCAATATAATAATTATGTCTAATGATGGTAAATACTTGAAACTCTCATTAGAATAAGTGTTTGTGTTTATGTTTGCATATATAATTTAATTTAAATATATTGTACTGGTTTCTACTACAATCAACCAACCAACCAACCAAAAACCTATTTATGCTGAATTCATTTCCTAAAAATTACAATTTCCTAAAAATGTTGCTACAGTGGTTATATTTTTGTATTATACTATTAAATAAAAACCATTAAGTATGTACTAAATTAAATACTTTATTACATTAAGCCGATTTCTTTATTTCCTCAGCCATATTTAACAAAACATACACATACACTTATTTTCTTTTTTTTTTATTTTTTATTTCAATTTTAAACCATTCGCTTATTTCCGTTTCCTTTCTCTCTCTCTCTCTCTGTGTTGCCGCTGTAATACTTAGAATAACGGTAAAAAAAATAGCCGTTTTCCAGTACGGTTTTATATTTTATAAAATGTTTATTTTTGTTGTTTTTGCATTTAATTTTTGTTGCTGTTGCTTTTTTACTCTAAATGTAGGTCAATGGGTTGTCGTACTCAATCTGCTTTTTTTTTATTTTGTTTCTCTTCTTGTTCACACTGTTGAAATACATGCACACACTTATTAATGCACTAAGTAAGAGAGAAAGGGCAAGAGAGTAAGCAACTCTTTCCCTTAAACAAAAAAAAAAAAAAATAATTGCAACAATAGTTAGTCTAGAAAGGTTTTCAAGAAATGATTACTTTCTTTCATTTTGTTGTTTATTCTTTTAAATACAGGTCAAAAATCCTATAAATTTTTTCATACATTTTTTTTTTTTTCTAAGAGCTTATTTTATTAACGAAAAAAGGACCTAAATAGTTTTTGCTGTTATTGCGAAAATAACAACTACAACAAGAGGGAAAATAGAAAGTAAAGTTGTTCTAAATTTCTAAAAAATGTTTGTCTAATTTGTTAAATTTTTTTTTTTTTTTTAAAGTTTCTTTTTTTGTTATTTCGCTTTTCATGTTTTTTGTTAGGGCTGTTGTTGTTGCTGTTGTTGGAAGAAAAAGCCTTAATTCATAGGTTTATTACTTTTCAAGGTACAAATTGTGTACTAGTTGTTGTTGTTTCTGTAGTTTTTCAACCACAAGGTTAATCATCATAATAATTTTTTTTTTTATAAAAATTTTGTTGAAGAGCTTGATTTTGTCTAGGTAGTACCAGTGAAAGTTTTTTTTATTTAAATGGTACTTTTTATTTAAAAGGTACTTTTTATTTAAAAGGTACATTTTTTTTAAAAGGTACTTTTTATTTAAAAGGTACTTTTTATTTAAAAGGTACTTTTTATTTAAAAGGTACTTTTTATTTAAAAGGTACTTTTTATTTAAAAGGTACTTTATATTTAAAAGGTACTTTTTATTTAAAAGGTACTTTTTATTTAAAAGGTACTTTTTATTTAAAAGGTACTTTTTATTTAAAAGGTACTTTTTATTTAAAAGGTACTTTTTATTTAAAAGGTACTTTTTATTTAAAAGGTACTTTTTATTTAAAAGGTACTTTTTATTTAAAAGGTACTTTTTATTTAAAAGGTACTTTTTATTTAAAAGGTACTTTTTATTTAAAAGGTACCTTTTATTTAAAAGGTACCTTTTATTTAAAAGGTACTTTTTATTTAAAAGGTACTTTTTATTTAAAAGGTACTTTTTATTTAAAAGGTACTTTTTATTTAAAAGGTACTTTTTATTTAAAAGGTACTTTTTATTTAAAAGGTACTTTTTATTTAAAAGGTACTTTTTATTAAAAAGGTACTTTTTATTAAAAAGGTACTTTTTATTTAAAAAGTACTTTTTATTTAAAAGGTACTTTTATTTAAAAGGTACTTTTATTTAAAAGGTACTTTTATTTAAAAGGTACTTTTATTTAAAAGGTACTTTTATTTAAAAGGTACTTTTATTTAAAAGGTACTTTTATTTAAAAGGTACTTTTATTTAAAAGGTACTTTTTATTTAAAAAGTACTTTTTATTTAAAAAGTACTTTTTATTTAAAAAGTACTTTTTATTTAAAAGGTACTTTTTATTTAAAAGGTACTTTTTATTTAAAAGGTACTTTTTATTTAAAAGGTACTTTTTATTTAAAAGGTACTTTTTATTTAAAAGGTACTTTTTATTTAAAAGGTGCTTTTTATTTAAAAGGTACTTTTTGTTTAAAAGGTGTTTTTATTTAAAATGTACTTTTTATTTAAGAGGTACATTTTATTTAAAAGTTACTTTTTATTTAAAATGTACTTTTTATTTAAGAGGCACTTTTTATTTAAAAGGTACTTTTATTTAAAAGGTACTTTTATTTAAAAGGTACTTTTATTTAAAAGGTACTTTTATTTAAAAGGTACTTTTTATTTAAAAAGTACTTTTTATTTAAAAAGTACTTTTTATTTAAAAAGTACTTTTTATTTAAAAAGTACTTTTTATTTAAAAAGTACTTTTTATTTAAAAAGTACTTTTTATTTAAAAAGTACTTTTTATTTAAAAGGTACTTTTTATATAAAAGGTACTTTTTATTTAGATGATACTTTTTATTTAAAAGGTACTTTTTTAAAAGGAACTTTTTATTTAAAAGGTATTTTTTTTAAAAGTACTTTTTATTTAAAAAGTAAAAAAAAGCAAAAAAAAATCTCTTTTTAGTTTTTTTTTATTTCCTTCTAAAATAAATGTTTGCCAGTTTGTATGTGTGTATTATTTCACCTTTTTGTTGTTGTTGTTTTTTTACACAGGTGTTGAGGTTTTTATGCTTTTTTTTTTTTTTTTTTTTTTTGTTTTTTATTATTTTGTAGGTCATGGTTTTAGTTTGTAAGGGAGTGTGTTTGTGTTTATATAAACGAATGTAAATGTGTGCGTGATGCATTTCATTTATTATAAAATTGTTAAAGTAATAAAAATAATGCTGGTGGAAAAGAATAAAGAAAAAATAACAACAACATAATATCAAAAAATAGAAACCATATGAAAGTTTATTTGATTTCACCTGAATGATTTTATGGGTTAAAATCATAAAACTACTACTATAAAGTAATCGTATTTAGTATATATGTATGTATATGTATGTTTGTACATACATATATAGGTATTATAGTAAAATGTAGTGGAATGAATTAATTATACTCGTATTGTAATTTGTTTAAATCCAACTAAGCGTATAATTAATATTGTATTGACTATTCAACAGAGGCGTATACTTGTTATTTATTTATATTATATTTTAATGCAGGTTAAATTAAGGCGTATGATTTATGAGAAATAAATAATTTATTAAATGTTTTTAAAATATTGTTAAGCTAAAATAGGTAATATATGTATCTGTATACAATTTATTTTTTTAATAACTATGAATTATGGTTTAAAGAGTACAAATAACATAGGTTTACAAAATGAAAAAATTTCTACGGGGCTTCTCAGTCAACTCGGATACATGGTATTAATTAATAAGTACTAAGTCTTTAATCCAATATTTTTGAATTGAGTCTAGTTCTTACGGTAAATCGCGATTTGTAAAATTAAAGAGGTTGCACCATATATTGAAGCATATTTGGAAAATGACTTGTATAATTTGATTAAAAAGTATATAATTTCTAATTATTGAATTGTCTTTAAGTAATTTTTACATTTCCTTTTAATACGGTCAACAGTTACGGAAATTATATAAAAATAAAAGCATAATATCTCAAAAAACGGTATTTTAAAATTCTTAAAAAATATATATTGATAATTTGACTCTATTCTATACTCGAGCCAAGATTATAGTGGAAGGCCAATGTACGCGTCAAGCGGCAGCGTCATTACCAGCTTAAAAATCAATCAGTTGTTTACAAAAAAATTTACAGGAAAATTTAACAAATTTAAATTAACAAAGGTAATATCTTCATCTTTAAAATTGTACTAAAACTAAAATTTAATTGTGTATAGTTCAGAAGTTATAAGTAATTAGATTTTATTTTAGTCCATAACTTCTAAATTAAATAAGTTTAAAATTTTACGTGCGTAGGAAGAAGAGTTACGTCAACATTACATATTTTTGGGATTTTAAGAATATCGTTTTTTGAGATATAATGATTTGATTTGTATATTTCGAGCTTTGAACTATTGATGTAAAAAAACTTTATAAATATCGTTATAAAGGTAATATATTCGTCTTGAATATGAAACTTAAACAAAATATCTATCATGTGTAGTTCAAAGGTTATATATATAGAAAAAGTGGGAATTATTTTTTTAATCAACATTCTTAACTGAAACGAAGATGTTGCGAGCAAATATAGGGGTTATCGCAGCCCCGTATACAGTCGTAATTATTACATATCTAAGGACCTGCAACACACAGTGTCCCATTCAAAAAATAAAATGGAAATAAATCCGGAATTTCCAAACAGCTGGTCCGATTTCAATGAGGTGTATGAGTATTAGTAGAGGTGTAGGCGAGTTTAAGTTTTGAGTTTGGACGTTGTAGACATAACGGGGGCGGGTCCAGAGGGTTCTAAAGTTGGGTGTTCAAAAAATGTAAAACGATACAGATTCGTTATATTTCAGCCGATTTATGTGAGTGTATTCTGCTAGTCGAGATCTACAAAAAACGTTCTCGTATGTGTAGGTTATCTCTTTTAGTTTAAGAGATATTGGGCTTCAAAGATTAAAATTTTTGTTTTTGAACCTATCTTGGTAAAGTGTTTTCGCTATAACGGGTCCAAATTTCACTCGACATTTTTGAAATATTTTTTATTTTATTAACAACAAATAACAAAATTGTGTAAAAAAATCTTTACGGAATCAGAAGTTATATGCATTTGAATTTAAAAAAAAGTCGATTTTTCGCCGTTTTTTGCGAAAAAGGTAGTTACGTTCTTTTTGAGTTATAAAAAACAAAATTCTTAAGTAACATATATAGTATTTATACTTTTCTGAAAGACTACTTTATAAGGAATTGTGTGAAGGAAAGGAAAATAATAAAAACTTTAATACTGCGTGAGATAGGGTCTCTCAAAATTGACCCATTTTTTATGATTTTCCAATTTTTGTCTTCATTTCTCATATCGCAAAAATAATTATATTTTTTACAAAGTTTGATGTGTTTTTAATTTTTTGGTAATAGAAATTTCTGCTCACCGATATCGATTGGAAAGATATAGCAAAAAACTTAAAAAATCCCATTTTTGGAAATTTTTGAAAGTTTTTTGAGATTTGCGGGATTTCTATTAAGAAATCCAAAAAATTGACTAAAAGTCCAAATTAAGCATCAAAAAATCTACTAAGGTGCAAAATTTCATTTAAAAATTTTATCCCAAAATTAAAATTAAATAATTTGTACAAAAACCAATTCAACACTTTCTCGGCACATTTTCGCAAAAAATATGCAACGAATTTTAACTCACATAAAAATCTCTTAAACGAATCTGGATCGTTTTAAATTTTTTAAACACCCGAGGTGTCCAACTTTAGAACCCTCTGGACCCGCCCCCGTTATGCCTATAACGTCCAAACTCAAAACTTAAACTCGTCTTAAACTCGGGATAGCAGTTCATATATAGATTGCTCCTCTCACTTATGCTGCCACAGAATACTGTCGAAAAATTTCGTTTTTTAGCATATAAGGACTGCGCACGAAAAAATCCGTGCATGCTCTTGGGCTTATTACTTTTGTTGTGGTCGAAACTAAATAATTCTGTTAAATGGTTTATATTTGTCACTAGCCATATGCTAAGTTTCATGGTTGTAGCAAAACTAGTTTTCCTTCAAATGGAAATTGAAAAAAAAAACACCAAAACACATAATTGAAATTTTTCATGAAATCTTACATCGGTCATATAAAACAATTGCTGGGAAGACAGTTGTGTCAAAATATACAGTTTCTTGGGTCATCATGTTATACAATGAAGTCATGATCACTGAATGGTAGGTAACCTGGTAATGGAAGACAAATAGTATCTTCAGGCTGTAGGACTCAGACAAAATAGAAAGGATTTTTATTATAAATTCCCCTCATCTCTAGAAGAAAAGTCCCACAAAAAGTTTATTGCTCTGAATTTTTTAGAAAAGTTGAAAGAAAATTTAGCCTGAAGACGTATAAAGTACAAAAAATTCTAACAGAAATGCAAAGCAAGAATTTGGAAGTAAAAAAATAACGTGAAAGTTTTTCTGACGAATTTTTCCATAATTATGATCAGAGTATAATAGACAATGAAACGTTCGTACAGGGTAACTTTTTTGAACTTCCTGGACAGGAATTCTATGTTGCAGATACTAGGGGGAATATAGCAGAAAAATATCGCGTATCAAAGAAATCAATATTCTCAAGAATGTTTTTGTTTTGTTTGGGAAGACAAAGCACTTCACTTATAAAAAATGGTTCCATTAACACAGAAATATATGTGAATGAATGACTTTGGAAAAGATTTCTCCCTTTCCTAAGAAAATACAATGTATCCGTATTTTTCTGACCTGTTCTCGCTTCTTCTCATTACAGCAACAAAACAATGGAGTGATAATAAAGAAATTGTTAGTGTTTGTACCGAAATATGCTAATCCATCAAATTGTCAAGATCTCCGAGCAATTGAAAGATATTGGGCTCTAGTAAAAAATAATTTAAAGAAAATTAAAAGCTTAGCATAAATTGAAGAGGAATTTAAAAATAAGTGGCCTTATTGGAGTAAACAAATGACGGAAACACAATAAAACCTTAAATTAGAAGAATTTTGGAAAATATCAGATATTTTCTTAAAAACAAACAGAAAATAATTTATTTTTTTATGTTTAGAACTTGAACATATCAGTCATTAATGAAAATATAATTTTAAACAAGCGCGAATGTTATATTCGGCCCGGCCGAATCTATATACCCACCATCAACTTTTTCATATTTATATGGGAGGGGGCGGTAAAGTGGGCGGACCACGCCCATTTTTTGTTTCCGAGTTTACATTGGTCCTTGAGCTATTTGAACACAACTTCACCTTATATGGGTGGTGGGCGGTAAAGTGAGCGGACTACGCCCATTTTTGGTTTCCGAGTTGATATCGACCCCCGAACTATACGTACAAAATTTCATTGTGGTACATGCTTTTATTGAAGAAATATCAGCAAAAAAGTATGAAACGGACACCCTGTGTTTCTAGTTTTTAACCGATAACTTTTTTGTTTATTAACCGATTTTGCCCATTTTCAATACCAAACAAACCTTATATAAGATAAATATTTGTGCCAAATTTCGTTGCCCCGTTCGTCCTGCTTTCAACAGACAGACAGACAGACGGACAGACGGACGGACATAGCTAGATCGACTCAGAATCTAACGAGGACCCAGAAAATATATACTTTGTGGGGTCTTAGATGATTCCTTCGACATGTTACACACGGAATGACAAAATCAATATACCCCCCATCTTTTTAATGGTGGGTATAAAAAATTCGCCTATTGGTTTAGTTTCTATAAGCAGATTTCCATGCACGGATTTTTTCGTGCGCAGTCCTTAACTGAAATTTTTCCAATAAAGTCATACGAAATATAGATATTTCCCTAAAACCGGTATTGGCAATCAATAACAATGACTGTTTATACCCTATACCCTATTATGCGTATTCGTATGTGCTGATGTTTGTAACGCATAGAAAAAAACCATCAGACTACCACCTTAAAGTATACTACTCGACTCAGAATCACTTCTTGAGACGATTTAACGATGTCCGTCCGTCCGTCCGTCTGCCCGTCTGTCTGTCCATGTAAACCTTGTAATCAAACTACAGGTCGCAATTTTAAAGATAAGTCAATGAAATTTAGCACACGATCTTCTATTAGGTCAAGGACGAACCCTATTGAAACTGGTTATGATCGGTCCATTATTTCACCTAGTCCCCATACAAATATCCTCCCGGAAAAAGGTTTAACGATCATAAATACATCAAATAAAGCAATTTATGTAAGTCTAAATCTGTGTGATGAATTTCAGAAAGATCAGTCCATAATTAACCATAGCTCCCCTTTCAACAAATAACTTTAATGGTCATTAAAATGTTAGTATCAAGTTAATATTCGACACAAATAAGTTTTATATAAATGTAAATGATAGTACCAAATTTTACGAAGATTGGTCCATAATTTACCATAACTTCCATATAAGGACCTCTTTCGGGAATCAGCCAAAAGAGAATTCGTATTCGTATGTTTTATTTTACACTTAATATGAGTATCGGTCCACAATTGGTCCCAAGTCCAATTAAAGACCCCCCCCACGAATTTTGATGTAAACAATGGTGTAGGGTACCATATGGTCGGGCTTGACGACTATATCTTCTTTTGTCGTTTTTTAATATGATGGGAAATATATGCTACGATTATTTCACGTAAAAAGATTGTAATTTTTGCGGAATAATGTGTTTTTCACCAAAATTTCCATAACATAATTTATATCCAACTATTGGGTATTTACCCATATCTACCCAATTTACCAATTTTACCCGGTATTTACCAAATGGGTATTTACCCATTTCCCTTCTATAGAAATGAATCATCACTTTTTTCAGTGTCTTGAATAAAAGTTTTTACTTTTTTTTGCTATCTTTGTATAACTTTTTAAAATTGGTTCCTCACGTCAAGTTAAAACAGTGCAAAATTGCAAGAATTGCAAAATTTTCAGGTCGAACACGGTTATAAGGAACACCGGTTATAGCGAAATATTGATATAGCGAACACTTTTCTTCGGTCCCATTGATTTTACATACATTTTCCATAAAAAACTTACGTTTATGGCGAACTCGGTTATTGCGAACTTTTTTTATAACGAACACATTTTTATGTTCCCAAGAAGAATATATCATACAAAAAAAAAACTACGTTTATAACGAACATGCACAAATACTAGTTTCAAATAAATAAAATTGCACATTTCAAAAATATAAAAACTAACAGAAATAACTTTTATTCATTTCAATTTAAATTATCGGACAAATAAAATAGGAATTTTATATTTACAGTTGTTGACATTTTTAACATATCGCATACACATTTATAGAAAATAGCTAAAGAAAACATTGAATGATTATAAAAAATATAATTAATTTCAATTTGCCACGTATGAAATGATTGATGAATGGAAAAAATATTCTTCTTGATATATTGAAATCTTGAATAAAAAATAAATACAATCCATTTTTAAATGAAAGAAATACGATTTAATTACAAATATTAGTATTGTAATGAAATACAAGTAAGTATTTTATTTCCAAATAAAATTTTTATGAATTTTACGGATATAACGAACTACTTTTATAACGAACTAAATTTGTCGGTTCCTTCGATTTCGTTATAACCGTGTTCAACTGTATTACTATGTATTTTTATACACATTTTTCGAACGTACACACAGGCATATAATTCATTTTAATAGACAGAAGTTATTAATATAAAATAATGGAATAAATTTATTAATACCATTTTATTAAATGCCACAAAATGTTTTTTTTTTAAGTAGCAAATACGAATGAATATAATTTAGATTCACTAAATATTAAAAGAATTATATGAGTAATAACAAATTGCAACCCAAATTAATAAAATCGATGGCGTATACATTATAATTATTGTAATGAATGTATACATGACGTATGAGTAATAAATTTTGTTGGTAAAAAAAAATGTTGAGTTCATTATTTTAGAGAAATTTAATTATGGCAAAAACAATTATTAACATAATTTAAATTACAGAATGTACTAAAAATATGATTAAATTATATAAAAAAAATATTTAAACTTAAATTATTATTTTTTTTTTTAGACAAAATTGTGATACCCGAAAAAATCGCCATACGTTTAATCAATTCATCCGAAGTAACCGCCGAACAATTCTATAAACACATCCTGGAACAATATCGTATACTAAATCAACTACAGCAACAGCGTCAACAATTTTTACAAAAACAACACATACAACTACAACAACTGGCAGCAAAAGGCAATAAATTTCAAGAGATATTCGCAACAGCGACAATAATACAATCAAATCCTAAAGATCGCATCAACAAACCGGTAACACCAACTAACGGTACATTCCTACTCGATCCAGCTCGACAACCACCACCTCCACCACCGCCAGAACTAGTCGAGCTACCCGAGATAATCGAACCTGATCGAATACCCTTGGGCATTGAAAAGGAAACAACCATCTTAAGACCCATAGAAACATTACCCATATTGGATACATCACCGGTTTATGGCAGCAAACGAAAAACACATCGTAAACATTATCAGCATCATCGAAGGAATCAACGTAATCATCAGAAACTCAAGGAATTGGAAGAAGAAACTCTAGAGGATAAAATTACCGAAGAGAAATATAAGGAGGCAGCTTTAAATCCACCCACATCGATAATACAAGAACCCCTATACACTTCAATACCCATACCGTTGATATTGAATTCTAAAGAAGACAAAAGACCACATCATAGTCATGGTCATAGCGGTCATGGTCACATGGAAAAACGTACTAAAGCTTTAGCGCGAAAACGTATAACAGCACCTTCCGTTTCCGGTTATGATACAAAATCATATTTAAATCCATTTTTAAATGGTGAATTAATATTTGAGAAATAAATTCATTCGTAAATAAAATTTAAGGAATTGAGTTTAAGGAATACTTTTTGAAAACTATTTATGTATGTATGTGAGACATTATAAGAAAAAAAAAAAACAAAAGAAAAAACCAAAAACAACATAAACCAGCCAAATTAGTACTTTTTAGAAAAAAAAAAAAAAACGAAACAAAGAAACAAAAAAACAAAAAAAATGGGGAAATATTACAAACATTTAGTATCAGGGCGGGAACGTTAAGCATTTTGAAGCTAAAAGATTTAAATAAATACACAATAAAACCGAAGAAATCCGACCTTATTTTATAAACACATGGAACCTATGAAACCAACAAAAATATCATATCACTACCACAAACACACTCACTCTAAATTTTAGAAGATAAATATTATACAAAAACATTTTTAGAAATCAAAATAAACATTTCAAAATTTAAGGCAATATTTTGAGGTTATAAAAGAAAATGCTTTAAGGCTATGTTATATTATAATAGTTATTCATATTAAAGTAGAGAGCATGTAATACTAAATGTAATTAAAGTGATAGCAAACCCTTACAAATAGCTTATTAATGTACTGGTGGAAAGTCTATTATTAAAGCTTAGACATCATGGAACATTTCAAAATTTCAAACAGTATAACTTTCGCAAAATGTTGACCATATGTAAAACAATATTTTTTAACATAAATCCACAACATTTTAAATGGCGTTATTTTCGCATCTTAAACTTAAAAAAAAATGTTTAAAATCTAAAAGTGGCACCACAAATTGGAATTTTATAAAAAAAATGTTTTAGTAAAAAGAACCGAATGCCAAAATTACAACACGTAGTTAAAGGTCGTTTTTCAATTACAAAAATTAAACAAAAAATAAACGTCACATTAAAAAATTTTAATGTAAAACTCAAATAATTTTAATACAAATATAATAAATAATAACAAAATAAATTGGAGGATTTTAAACTTGATTTGGAATAACATATTGGTTCTGCGATTGAAGTTGTTGATATTTGACATACCAATAAATTACACAGGTCAACATCAAAAAAAAGGCTTCAATAACTACTATATAGACTTGATATAGCATGATTCCAGTTGTCCAAAAATGGGCAAAATTTAAAATTCTATGGAGAGGTTTTTTTTTAAATTTTTTTGTAAAATTAAAAATTTTTTTAGGCGTTTTTCCACACAATTAATGATAACTCAAAAAGTTTTAGTCCGATATTACTGAAATAAACTTAGAAAAATTTATATTTTCATAACCTATAATCTCTTTATATGTGGCTTTGCGATAAAGTAATAAATCTGAACAGTTTTTGCCGTTTTCGATTTTTAATGATTTTTTTAAAACAAAAAAACTAGCTTTTTTCACGTAAAAAATATTTTTTTTGTCTCATTTTTTTATAATAACTCCGAAACTACTGAGCCGATTGAAACGCAATATATGAAGGTTATGAAAATATAAATTTTTCTGAATTTTTTTCAATAATATCGGAATAAAACTTTTTGAGTTATAATTAATTATGTGGAAAAACGCCTAAGAAAATTTTTAATTTAATAAAAAAAATTTTTTTTTTAAAAACCTCTTCATATAATTTAAAATTTTGCCCATTTTTGGACTACTGGGACCACAATACATCAAAATTGTATAGTGGTTTTTAAAGCCTCCAAAATTTTTTTGATTTTGTTGCCTTGTGTTATCAGTCTGCTGTAGAGGATATAATGGTGATAGCTTCAATGAAATTTGTAATATAGAAAGAATTTGGACTTAAATTAAAAACTTGTGCTTTATGTTAAGAATCGCTGAAATTCTTTATCTAAAATAAACGTCCTTATCTAACTCAGAAACTAATAAATATATTTTCACACTTCTCTCACAACCTAACTGACAAAATTCCAAGTAATATTTGTATAAAATATTACTCTGAGTCGTTTTTACTAATTTATAACAAAAATAGGAAGAACGTAGAAATAAAATATTGGACATTTTGGGTAAAAGTTATGATTTATTTCAAAATAGATCCAATTATAATTCTTACGAGACATTTGGAAAAAATTAGGTGGTTCTATCTAATTGTATATTTGACTAATTTATTATAAAAGTTTATAGAATTTATATAGAATTTCTTATATTTTTTCACCGATATTGTCAGGAAATTAAGAGTAGCAAAACATTTTTGCACAAAATTGAACTAAAACAAAATCACGAGATCAGTGTAATACAAATAAACAATATATTATCTTTAAAACTATATATTTGTATAATATGAAATGATCATCTGAATGCCTTCAATATTTAACTTAATTAATAGGACAATGAATTATAAAACATTCCAAAATCTGGTGTACAGAAATTATTCTGAGCATGATTTCCTAAGGTTTTGTTTTATTTAGAACAATTGAAGTCTCAAGACAAATTTGGACTTAATTTTTTTAAATTATTTAAGATGCTATAATATTTTTTATCCTGCAGTTTGATAGTAAAGATGTTGATATATGTTGTCGCTATAACTAAATCATTTAAAGACATTTTATGCTCAAAATAGTAGATCTCCGATACTTAAAAATATTTTACAAATATTTTAAATATAACTGAAAACTTCTGTGTAGAACATAGGTTAGTATGTGTTCAAATAAACATTGGAAAAACGAGTAAAATTTTAATTTATTATTTACTCGAATAACTCGAGTAATTAAAAAAATTTTCTCGATTGTTCGAGTAATTTAAAAACTGCATTTTCGTCTAGTAAAATGAATACTCTAGTATTGTATCGATTTTTAATATCATAAGCTTAAAAAATTATACATCCAGGGATTAAATTCTCGTACAGAGTACTTGGAAGATATTTTTGATGAAAAATTTCATTTTAATGGAATTTAACTTGTGCTACCTTTATCTCTACGCTTAATTTACTTTAAGATGAAAGTTTGATTTTTAAGACTTCATCTGTGGACATCTGCGGAACCACGTTCCAGCAAAATTTCACACATTTTCGGCATCGTATTTAATATTTCTATAACTTTATGCCGGTTTTAAGTTGAACATATACAAATTTTTACAAACTAGGGGTTTATGTATAATTCTGGTCAAAATTGCACGTAATATCAAAACCTACTGAGTTATCCCAATAAAATTTATGATATTTTCAAAATTTGATGGTATTAGTGAAGCATATTATAGGGTTTCCTAATAAAATTAAAAAAAAATTCTTTATAACAAAAATCGCGATTTTTAAAAATTGTGCGAAAAATGGGGATCGAATCTAAATTATTTCTCCATATATTGAATGAAAATATATTTTGTTAGAGTTTATTACAAAGAAATGCTATTTAATATTGTGATCCTTTTATCAATCCCTATCCCAAATTTTGTATTCGGTTGAATTTTAAAAACTAAAAAAATTTTTCATCAAAACTACCCTGTATTTTACTGTTGAAAGTCTGCACAACGACAAAGATGGTGCAGAATTTATATGCAAAGTCCGATTAGTTTATTTATGATAGAATGAGATCAAAAGGTATAAACGCGCGAACAAAAATTGTAGAAGAATGGAAAAAAACTTAAGTAATTTTTAGCCGTTTTTCTATGTTCTTGAACTTTGAACAACAATCATGATTATAAAAAGAAACTTATTTTGCACTATATTAGTTTCAAGTCTTGTGAGTTCTGTAACCAATTTCTTTAAATTATCATTACGATAAAACTTGTTAAGGATTTAAGTCAGTTTCAGCCAAGTTAAAAGTTTTTGATAACGGCCCATATCCATGATGTGATTCCTTCATCATTTGAAGGCAAATTTCCATAAGGCCATCTTCATATCTTTATCGGACAAATAAAATAATTTTTTAAAGCCCTTGCAAGTATAATTCTGATCGCACCACATATTCCGAAGTAGACATTTGTTTAACATTTTGAAATATTTTCATAATGCATCTTTTATCCATGGATATCCACCATACTTCTGAAGCATAGGTTAGTAAATGTCTTATTACAGTTCTGTTGAGCCAGTGTATTATCTTCGAATTAATACCCCATCACAGCTTATGACTTTTCTGCATATGGACCAGAGTTGGGGGTAGTGCACTAAATTGTGAGTGCATTCACTCGCACTATAGTGAAAAAGTTTTGATTTTTAACTGTTTGCCACCACTATAGTTATAGTGAAACATTTCTTCACTACCACTAAAAAATATTAGTGATATTGCAATTTTTTTCACTATAACTAAATTTAGTGGTAGTGAAAAAATGTACACTACACTCAGTAGTGCAAAATCTGAGCAGTCACTACGCATAAGCTGCAAAAAGATTTTTTTCACTAAACATAAACATGAAATTTTTCAATTCAATCAAAACTCACTGAACTAATTTTAAAGAGCTATGGTGGTAATTATCAAATTTATAATCGTTTTAGAACACTACATAATTTAGAATTTCTTTTACTGTGTTTTTTTTTTAACGTTAATGACTAATTCATAATTCCACAGACCGAAAACCTAAAGTTAGAGAGATAAAATGTTGGTCTCCCGAAAAATATATCCTTTACAAAGGGATTTTTGGAAATTCGTATAATTAAAAGACTATATTTGTATACAATATATGTTTTAAAATACATTTTAAAATTGGTTTGTGTAAATGGGGTTTAATCTTCATTTTATATTTAGTGAAGAAAGTTTTAAAAAAAATTAGGTCATCTTTCAATTTAGTGAACAATTTCTAAGTTTCACTAACATTAGTTTAGGGTTGTTTTTTGCACTAAAGTACTTAGTGAAGAAAAAAAATGTTGCACTAGGCTTGAGCTGAAAAAATTTTAAATATCACTAATTAATTTTAGTGGAAACAAAATTTTTTTCACTACCACTATGCTAAATGAAGCTGATAATTTTCAACTCACCACTAAAAATTAAAGATTGTAGTTAAAAATTTTGCACTATCACTAAGTGTTAGTGGAAACTGCAAATTGAGTGCACTACTCCCAACTCTGATATTATCTCCCGGTATTATCTCCATCTTGATTTTCGATACAGAATATTATGTAATATTTTACGAGTTTGGATATTTTAATGTTCTTATTAATAACACAGAGTTACAAAATGAAACAGAATTTCTGCGGCACGGGGTTTCTCAGTCAACTCGGATAGGTATTTATAAGTACTAAACCTCTAATCCACTTTTTGGAATTGACTCTAGTTTTCGCGATAAATCGCAATTTGTAAAGTTGAGGCTTGTCTGATTTTATTCAAAAAGATATAAACAAATTTTAATTAAAATATTAAAAAAAAAATATTTTACCAAAATTATATCAACCTAATCTGGATGTCAAATGAATGCTATGAATCTCAATCGGAACATTGAAATAAAAAATATATCGCAGAGATTCGTAGCTCTTATTTAACATCTATATTGGGTCGATATAATCCTCGTAAATATTTTAAAATATTCTTAAAAAATTTTAATTTTTAGAAATTTCGAGAGGAAATTAGACAAACTAGAGCAAAACTAGTAACACTTTTTTATCATGGATGGTCTCTAATTTTATTTATTTAACGATTGAAAATAAATAGTAAAATGTAACATTTTCAAAGGAATATTTTCTTAAGTTTTTTGCTGCAATATTTAAATAAAGAATATTTTTATATTGCAGGGATTCTAAGCTTTCATTTGACACTCATATCGAGTTGATATAATATTCGTATCTATTTTATATATATATTTTTTTTATGTATATCTTTCGAAACTTTGAAGTCCTTTTTAGAGGAAATTTAACGTCCTTCAGAAAAACTGAGTACGTAGTTTTACTACGTACTTCATGTGTTACAAAGTATTATAAAGAAAATATAAATTTGGTGAATATCCAATGAATATACAAAATCCAAAAAACAGGACTTTTTATCTTTCGATCCAACTAGTAACATATTTATTTTATTTGAAAATATTATAGAAATTAAAAATGTGATAAAAACAGTCACAGTATTATATACATATATACACATTATGATTTTTTTTTTTTTCAAATTTATTAAAAGAATTCAAATTTTTTTTTTTTTTAATTCTAGCAAAAACCTATCAAGTGCTTCTAAAAAAGTATATTTTCAACACTTCAAAAATAAAATTAAGAGAATATTATGTGCTTTTTAAAAATTATTAAAACAAAATTCAAAATAAATGTATTATTAGCAGGAAAAATATTACTAATCTCTAAGAAAATTTAAATTTCACAAAATTAAAAGTATTTTTATTATTGTTTTAAAGAAGAACTTCTGCCGCTCTTTTTCAGCACTAAATATTTCCTTGCAATGAAAACTCAATGTTAAAATCATGACCTTTTTTGAAATTGTTTTGTTATAATGCCTGAAAGTAGATTATGGTAACTTCTGAAAAAAATGCGGTTTTTCTTTTTTATATAAAAATAAAATTAAAGTTCTGTTCCACTTTTCATTCTAAAAGCATTGACACCTTTTTTATTTTTCAAAATTATTTATTAACGTAAAGATGAGCTATAATGTCATCTTTAATATAGTACAAAAGCTCGTGATACAAACTCAAGTTTAATAAGTTTAAAAAAATCCAGACAATTGCAAAAATGAATGAATGAATGTTTAAAATGGTACATTATAATTATGGCTTGTAAAAGAAAATGAAAATAGTTAAATAATCGTGTAATCTTTAATTTAAAAAAAATTTATATGAAAATGGAAATATTCCGAAAATAAATTAGAAAACATTTTTCTTTAAATTTAATATCGCTTAGAATATTTTCGAAATTGTCTATTCGGCGAGAAATAATGATCCTTTGGGTGTAATTCAATAGTTCCAATTTTACTTTTAATTTTACTTTTGTATCTAATTTTCTATTTTTTTTTTTTTTTTTAATTTTTGTAGTAATTTTTTTTTCTAAAAGCTCATCGAAACTAATGAATTACACTTACATAAAGCGAACATCATTTCAAAAGATCTTCCTTTTTCTCAGTACAAACTGATGATTCCTGATAATTAAAAAAATTCTAAGCGATATTAAATTTGTATGACAGATTTTTCCTAATTTCTCTTTAAAATGATTACATTTTCTTTTATAGGCTTATTTTAATAAAAGATTACACGGGTTTTTAACGTTTTCCATTCCCTTCTACAAACCGTAATTATTTCGGCTCTCAAAGGCTTCCTATTAAGTTTGGGTTTTGTATAAGATTTTTTTTTATAATGTTAAAAGTAAATAATTGATTTTTTAAACTGTGTAAATAATTTCGAAAAATAAAAGATGTGTGTCAATACTTTTGAAATGAAAAGTGCATAAGAACATCTCTTTTTATATCAGAAACAAATAGTGCTATTTATTTATTTATTTATTTATTTATTTATTTATTTATTTATTTATTTATTTATTTATTTATTTATTTATTTATTTATTTATTTATTTATTTATTTATTTATTTATTTATTTATTTATTTATTTATTTATTTATTTATTTATTTATTTATTTATTTATTTATTTATTTATTTATTTATTTATTTATTTATTTATTTATTTATTTATTTATTTATTTATTTATTTATTTATTTATTTATTTATTTATTTATTTATTTATTTATTTATTTATTTATTTATTTATTTATTTATTTATTTTATTTTATTTTATTTTATTTTATTTTATTTTATTTTATTTTATTTTATTTTATTTTTTAAGTTCAGTTTAACTACACATTTCAGGCATTACAACAAAGCAATTATTACAAAATATTTGAATTCTTTTGCAAATTTTTAAAATATTTTATAAAGTGTAAATAAATTTGATTATGACTGTCTGTATGTTTTTTAGAGAGGCCCCAAAATAAAATATACGAAAAAATTATTTTAAAAATTTTAAAAATTGTTCTTCAGTTCCCTTCAGTTTGGTCAAAAAAAGTTTAGATTTTTTGATCCAAATGGATATCAAAAAATTCGTAATTTTATTCTGATTATGGAAAAAATGTTTTAAATTTTTTCCCATGGGATTTTGTTTCGCTAGACGGCTTCTTAAGGCATTTTGATGAACAATTTTTTTGGAAAAATTTAAAAATTATATATTATCAACAGTACTTACTACAATGAAAATTTTTTTTAGCCATAAAGGGAACAAAATTATGAAACTTTTATCTATTTTTCAAGAAATTATCGAATTTTTTTTATGGTTTATGGACCAAAAATTTTGCGTAAATTTTTTTAAATATTTTTCCTATAATTGGTTTAAAATTAAAAATTTTTTGATACCCATTTCAAGACAAAACTCAATACTATTTTTTGGACGAAATGTTCTAGACCCGTGACTTTCAATCGTTGGTAGGGAACTGAAGATCAATTTTCAATGTTTTTTTAATATTTTCCCATATTAAGCTAAATTTTACGAATCGTTTGAGGGGTCTTCCTACAAAATTGTTGTCTACGGGGCACTCTAATATACATATATGAATGTATGTATGTACATTAGGTTTAGCAGAAATATGAAAAAATCCGAAAAACCAGAAAAACTTCCTTTTTCTTCTAGCTCACGAAAGGATAATATCAAGACGAAAATTTTGCGAAACGGTGTCTTAAAATGAAATAAATTTTTATTTGAGCTGGGATCATAAGGGCCGCCCTAATGTACATTAATCATCCCCACAATCAAAACAAACAAAACTAACTTTGTTTTATATTTATAGCCAAAATATGGTGATTCAAAGCAGATTTAACAAGGTCATGACAGTTCGGAGAGGATTTTTTTTTTCACAATTTTTTATATACGAGTATGAAGTTTTTTGACATTCAAACAAATTATGAAAGAGAACTTTTTATTTTATATGCGGTTTGACGGTTTAAAAAATCAAAACAAATCAGCGATTTTACCTTATTGGTTGTGCCATGTGTTGATTTCTGTATAGATCGTTCATGAGCTGAATCGCTTTGAAAAAGGTAGCATTATTTTTTCTAAAGACATTACATACAACATGATAGTATTATAACACTATGTGACAAATTGAGGATAATCGCGTGGGGGCGGAATCCTTCCATCTGCCATTGATGGCTTTTACTTTGTGTATTAAACCTTCCAAAGGATTTTTCGCTGGTAAGCAAAATATCTGTTTTATGACCTTTTAAACTTTTATATTTTTATTCCAAAGAAGTTTCTGGTATATAGAAAAAAATAATATAAATATACTCGAATCAAATATTTTATCATAAGCAATTTAATGGCAATATTTCATTAGAACTATCTATTCATCTATCTCTCATTATTTGGGGTCATTTTCAGTCCGTTTAGAAAAAATTAAATAAAAGTCGGTTAAAACTTGAGTTTAATGGGTTAAAATGTTCTACAGAAATTTTCTACATTGAATTTCACTAGGGGTCACCGAAGGTATAAAGTTCATACCGTGAAGCATTTATCCAAAGAAATGAAATTGATAAAATTATTATTAATTTTGTTTACGATTTGAACAAAAATTATCATTTTATATTATATTTCATTGTCTAGTTTAAGGAGTTTATATAGGAGTTGTGGGAAAATTTTATAATTTTCTTTTTTAACCACACATGATAAGTCAGGTGAATTTTTTACTTTTGGAGACCCCTAATAAAATTTGATGAAGAAAATATCTGTGGAACATTTTAACCCATTAAACCTAAGCTTAAATCGAGTTTCATGTCATTTCTTAAAAATGGATTAGAAATGACCCCTTATAAGGTAAGATAAATTTATTGAAAGTTCTAATGAAATATTTTCCGTTTACACAAAAATATTTTAGCTTCGAACTCTATACATATTATTTTTTTCAATCTATCTGAAACTACCTTTGTGTAAAAATAGAAAAGTTTAAAAGGTCATAAAACAAAAATTTTGACTACCAGCGAAAAATCCTTCGAAGGGTTTAATACACATATCAAAAGCTATCAATTGCAGTTGGAATGTTTCCGCCCCAAAATACTGTTGCATAGTGTAATTTGAAAGTATTTTAATATTTTATTAAATAAATGTTTAAAATTAAATTTTCATTTATTTTAATCCTATTTTTGATATATAACCTCAACATATTGCCGACAACAACATGTTTTATTTACTACTTTATCGTAACCAACCAACCAACAAAAAAAATATCATTATAACAAATAAAAACTTAGAAAATTTATATATGAAACGAAAATTATAACCTAAGCAAATAACTAAGACATACATAACTTTAGTCCAAACCCATTTATCCAAGCCTCACTACACCCAATAAATAAATAAAATAAAGAAACACCACGCATATTTTTTAATGATATTTAAACAAAAAACCACAAGAAAAATTTATAAAACAATTTATAAAATATTTTATAAATATAAATCACGTAACCTTTCACTTACTCGCTCACTGGCTCAATCAATCAATCACTCACTTATTAACTCACTCACTCACTCTACCAAAAATCTATCTTTCAACAATTCTTAAAATCACAACAACTACTACAAAAAACAAAACCAACAACACCATACTTCTTATACAAAATATTTAGTCTGAAATCAAAACAACAAATGAAAACAAAACAAAACAAAAAAGAAAAAAATAATTATTGAATTGAATATTTATTAAGAAATGAAAAATCACCGCATTTTTTATTGGTAAATGGGTCTTTAAGTGCGAAAAATGAAATAAAAATAAATAAAATAGAAAATAAAATAAAAAAAAAAAATAAAAATGAAATAAGAAAATCAATGTATACCACTACCTACATATTAAATAATAAAAAATAAATAAATAACCAACCATACAATAATTACAAATTGGCCTAAATAAAAATTTATATGTGAAAATAAAAAAATAAAAAATTATATAGTGAAAAAAAAAAACCAAAACTGAATGTATCGATATTTATTCAACTATAGTGTACCTAAATGTCATTAAAAATAAAGAAAAGAAAACAATATAACAACAAAAATTATATGGAAATGCTAAACAAAACACGAAACAGAAAGTAATTAAATAATAAAATGGAAAACAGAGAATGAATCGGTTGAAATAAAAACAATAATGTTAAAAAAAGAAAAAAACACCATTTGAAGTTTTATTTATAAGAATTATTTATACTTAAATAATTTTAAAAACTAGGTATTATGATATGGCTTGATCTACAGATCGGAATCATAGAAAAAATATATTCTTGAGGACTTGATCAAATTGGTAAAATATCAATATTTTCCTAAGCAATACGATATACTGAAGATCTTTATTTCTTTTAATCGGTTCATCAGATTTTTAAAATCTTACACATAATGTCTAAGTCTGATAATAACACTGTGTTACACAGATAAAAATCTCCAATACAACTTCAAAATTCTAAGTTAAATAGCTTTTTGGATATATTCAGTATTAATTAAGGGTTTTCACGAGAAATACCGGGAGGGGAATTGCCGGGGATTCCGCAAAATTTTCAGTATTGTAATACCGGGAAATCTTGCGGAATTTCCCGGGATTTCTTGTGCATGCAAAATGTTTTATTTTTGAACTCACAAAGGGCTACTCTTGTATATAATGTGTTTTTATATTTATTTTTATACCCTACATCACCATAGGTGGTGGGAATATTATGTGTTTGTGCTGATGTTTGTAACGCATAGAAAAAGCTATCCAACACCCACCTTAAAGTATACCAATCGATTCAAATCGATCTAACGTTGTCCGTCCGTCTGGCTGGACAGCTGGCTGGCTGTCAACACACACAAAGTACAGGTCGCAATTTTGAAGACAATTGAATGTGGGGCTTTATTTTACAAGAACGAAGCCTATTGATATTGGTTGTGATCGGTCCATTATTTCACCTAGCCTCCATACAAATGTCCTCCCGGAATAGGAGTTTAATGATCACAAATGCCTTACATATAGCAATATTTTAATAAAATTCGGTGTAAAGTATCGGTCCATAATTTACCATAGCTCCCATATAAACCCACTTCGCCTTAAAGAGCATAAAATCATCTAGATGTTAGTAACAACGCGTTATTTATATTTATGTATATTATTTTACATTTAGTAAAAGTGTTGGTCTACTATTGGACACATGTCTAATATAAGTCCCCTTCCCGAACTTTTATGTTCATACAAAATGGTGTAAGGTATCATATAGTCGGTCTTGACCGACTGAAAATAAAATAATTCTATTTTTGCTGAAGAATTAAAAGAACAAATTAGATTCAGCAAATTCATTGTGGTCAAAAATAATATTTTCTAAAACTACTTTACATTTTAAAACAATTTTAAGATATAATTTGTACGCATGTGAAAATTGTAAAAGGAATCTTCTTAAACCTGGAAGAATATAGCTTCGGAAATCTGAAAAATTCCTTTTACTTCCATACAAATAACAAGAGAACAATTTTACCCAATCAATTTTTTTTTTTAATTTCCAAAATTTCATTATTTCAAAAACAACTGAATTTTAACATTTTTTATCCTTCATTTAACTGAATATTATAATTTATATTTAAATATATTAACTATTTATTTTTGGCGGAAATTCCCGTTATACCGGGAAAAGAACAACTCCAGTATTAATGTATCCCTTATCAATTTACTATAAAGTGTATATTTAAAGCATATTCTGTTATTTTTAGAGCATATTTAACCCTTTTAGAGTACATTTTGAAATTTGAGAATTTTTTCTTTTTTTTTCAAATTTTATTATATAAAAAAATATATTTAAAATTTAAAATTAACTTTAATAGATACTATTTTATCGCTGAGGAGCTTGACTTGTAGTAACAAATTTTCGTTTCTTTTTTTAATGCATATTTAATACACATATAACGCATTTTTACGGTTTCCCTGATTATATACAAAGATGCAATAATTTTGAACGGCATTTTTATTAAAAAAAGAAAAAACAACAATATAGAATTGATTCGATTTTATCTCTTATAACTTAATGACAAAAACTTTCCATATATTTTTCATTTATGCCCCAAAAAGTATGCTCCAAATAATATACATACTTTGTCTTAAATTGTATTAAAGTAGGTTTTACACTTTGTGTTAATACCAAAAATATTTTCAAATGTATTATGGTGTAAAACCCTTCAATACTTTGTACGTTGAAATCTTGAAATTTTTGAAACTTAATTGCATCTCTTCAAGCAAATTTCGGCACACTTTTTTATTTGTAGTTTAATTTCTATTAAATTTTCTTTAATTTTTTTAAAAATATTTTAATAAAAACATTTAATTAGCGTTTGAAAAACTAGACTCCTAGCAGTCGTAGCAGCAAAATATAACTAAAATTAGAGTTTAAGAAATGTTTAAAACTTGTAGTCATTCATTTGCTTAAACTACAGCTACCTTCACTTTTTGGTAGCAGTATTTTTAGTTGTAGTTGTAGGTAGCAGCAGAGGTAGAAGTAAAGGTAGCAGTTGAAGTAGTTTAATAAAAATCGAAGTAGCTTAAAATATCAAAATTAAAAGTAATTTAAAAAATATACTATTTATTTCTTCTCTGCGCTTTTATAAACATTTGTACATTGCCCTCCATTTTACAAATATTTTAGAGTCATATGGGTTGCCAAATAAAATAAATACGGGATTTTGTTCTTTACTTACAAAATGTAGTAAAACAAAAAAAGGATGTTTTTGTTTTTAATTTATATAATTTCCAGTCTGATTTATAAAATTTTAAATATTGTAAACAAATTTTTAAAACTTTTATATGTATTTGTAATATATTAACGCGATACTAACATTTTTTATGAACCGATCTTCGTGAAATTTAGTAAACATATTTAAACTTATTTCTGTCAAATTTCAATTAAATATTCCTATTTTTATGCAATTTTTTAATGCTAAAACATTGTTATGGAGGATCAAATTCAATAGGCTTTGTCTATGTATAAAAATAATGATATATAGCATATTTCATCAAATTGTCTCCAAAATTGCGATCTGTATTTTGCGCACAAACTTTACATGGACAGCCGACCGGACGGACGATAAATCTACTCAAAAACGCATTTAAAAGCAATACAAAGTAGAAAAAATCCTTTATATTAAAAGCAAATTTTTCAAATTAAATAATACACACACATTTTATAAAAATGGCAACCTTATTAAAAAAACAACGCATTGTGCTCACTTATGTTTTCTTGTTGATCTTTGTTTATTGCTGCTACTAAAACTACTTTTTCTGCTACCTATTGACTACCTTCTCTGGTAATTTACTGTTACCTCTTCTTTAAGTATTAACTACACATTGAAGGCAGCAGTAAAAATAAAAAATATTGTAAAGGAAGTAATAATAAAAATGAGACTACAAATGGAGAGGTAGTCAATTATTTTATTTTTAAAACTACTGCTTCATTTTAACTACGTCTTTTTTAAGTTTTATTTTCTTGTAAGTAGCAGTAGTTAAAGAATGTGTTAGACTACAAAAAATTGTAATTGCTTTGGCTACCACTACTTACAATTTTCAGTAGCTGTAGTTTTAGCCAATCCAAAAACCTCTAAATCTCTATGGATATTCTCTTTTCTTATATACCATGGTGCACTCGTCATGATTCTAAGAATTTTTGATTGGGCCCTCTGTATAATATCGATACTCGTTTTACTGACTGTACCCCATAATTGGATACCATATGTCTTTTAAAACGGTTTTATACAGAATTACTTTATTGTTAAGGCTTAGTTTTGATTGGCTGTTTAATAACCAGTGAATGCTAGAAGCTTTTAACTTCATATGAAGTCTCTTGGTTTCTATATGACGACGCCACGTTAGTCGCTTATCTAAATGTATACCAAGGTAACATGATCTGACTTGGGTATACTTATGTCATTAAGTTTAACAGGAGGAAACTTTTCACTTCTGTAGGTAAATGTAACGTGGTTACTTTTCAATTCATTTACTCGTAATACTTACGCCAGTTTGTCAACCATGTCTCGCCACGTCGGAGGTAAATATCATGTTGGCTAGATTCTATGTGTGGGTTTTCGTGGGAACTGAGTATTGCCGTATCATCAGCAAACGTAGAAACAGTCAGTCTATCGCATACTGGTAAGTCAGAAGTGTAAATTAAGTACAAGAACACTTCCCTGTGGGACAACTGCTTTTATTTCAAATTCGTTATATCCCTAGAGTAAAGAGAACCGTTTCAAAACTAGTCACGTGACAGGTTCTCAAGGCTAGTGACCGGTCCCATTTCCGGAACTTTATATGAGAAGAACCTGTCACTTTTACATGGGGTTGTCATTGGAGGTGGCTAATTAGCCCCTTGGGACAGGTCACAGGATAGATCCTAGTATTGGTCCAAGAGGACAGGTTCAGTAACGATTAATGTAATAAAAATTTTATAAAAATTCGGTAATTGTTTACTTTTTAAACATTATTTTTATTATTATCTTTATTAAACTATGTTTATTTCAATTTTATAATTTTTCGTTAATGTCGATGGCGGCACCCCGGCTCGAACCCATATTCATCTGACGTATGTTGTGTTTTATAGTCTTCAACGCTTACCACTCAGCCACTGACTGTTATTGCGCGCGTGTTGCTAATTGCACACTTAACGAGCATGTTATAAATTAACTCTCAACTGTTAAATAGTGAGTGTGTTTGTGTCAACTGGTTCTCAATTGGAACTTTGGTGACGAGTTAGGTGTCAATTGGTACTCAACTGGTACAGAGGAACAGGACCATTACTGCAATTGTCACAAATTTCCCGCAGGGATTTTACTCTAAATAAACGGTCAGATAAATAAGACTCCAGCAATTTGTGGGTACATGATGGTAGTAAACATTTAATTTTATATATTAGGCCCTTGTGCCAAACTTTGTAGAAAGCTTGCGAGATGTCCAAAAAGATAGCTGAACAATACTTCTTTAATTCAAAACATTTCCCTATCTCTCCAGTTAGGCGATCCACTTGTTCTATGGTTCCATGTTTTTCACGAAAACCAAATTGGTGAACTGGGACGATATTTCTATCGTTCAAGAATTGCATAATTTTCTTTTGAAATATTTCTCGAACAGCTTCGACAAACAAGATAGAAGGCTAATAGGTCTATAAGAAGATGGTATAGTAGAATCCTTTCCTGGCTTTAGTATCATTTTGATCTGAGAAGTTTTCCACATTTTTGGAAAAACACACATTCGGTAGGTTTTTAATCATGAATGGTGTTATTGAATCATATTCAGGTAATTAATAATTGAAATAATTTAAAAAAATTAAAAATGTGTGTCAATACTTTTGAAATAAAAGAAGCATGACAAGATTTATTTTCATATCGGAAACAAATACAACTATTTTTTAAGAAATTACCAAAATCTGCTCTACACATTTCAGGAATTATAACAACAAGTCAATTATTTCAAAATAATGTAGAATTTTTAAAATATACTTATATTATTGATCTAAAAACAAAATTATTAAACTAGATTGTTCAAGGACTGTAAATAAAATTTTGTACGGTTCAAACATCAATTCAAAAGTAACATTTTCATTCAGTTTCAATACTCCCCCTGTTTTTATAAAACAATCGAAAAATTCGTTTCGACAAAATGTATGGTGAACAACAAATAAATTTAAAGTTTTCATTTTATTATCCTAAATAACAAGAAGATTAATTAATTAGGGTAAAAATTTTACATGGTTTACACAAATGTGTAACACTATTTAATACTCGTATAGTAAATGTTATTGATATAAAATAATTACTTAAAGAATTAAATAAGACTCAGCACTTTTTTTTACTTATTACTGTTACTTAAAGATAACAAAAAAAAAATAAAGACAATTATGTATTTCACAATGTGCGAATGTAAAATTATTATAAATATAAGTATCTACCAAACAAAATTATCATTTTATGGTAGAAGATTAAAAAAAAGAATACTAAAAAAAGGTATATTATACAAATCTTATAAAAACAGACTACTTAATACTTATTTAATATAAACACATATAAATATTAACATTAACTTTCATTTAATATCACATTTTATAACATTTATTCATTCATAACCACAAAAATTTTTCATGTAAGAAATAAAACGTATTTAGTCATGATTAACAAATTGTTTTGAAACAAATCTTTTTTCTCAGCTTCGTGTTTTCTTTTTTTTTTTCGTTTATTCATTTTTTTTTTCCATAATAATCGTAAAATGATTTGTTATACAATTAAATAAGATAAGTTCAAGTTCTAAGTCCTAATGCAATGTCATGAAATTTTAAATTTCTACTTCGTATATTTGTTTTATGGAAATGTTTTTTTTAAAGATTTTAGCACGAGCTAATATTAGTATTTCACCATGCTATCGCTCATAAATTATAATTGTTAAAATTTTATAAAGTTATGAGTTTTATATCATAAAATTCTATTAAGTGATATTCTTTAAATAGGAAATAATTAAATTATGGATGATATAAATTTAAATTTTATGTAAATACCTACCTACGTAAGAGTCCAAAAATCAAAAAATATTTTTATTAATTTCATCATAATGACTAAGGAGTTTTTATATTAAAATCTTATAAGTATTTACTCTCAAGGAATTTTATCGCTTTAAAGTAAATTAATATAAAAGTAAAACAATTATTTATCTGATACAGCAGGTTCAAGAATAAATATAATTTTATTGTTGTTAATTAAAATAATTTTATCCGATAATATGTTGCGCATTAAGGCTGAATTTTGCACTATAATTGTGAAGCAATATTTAAAATATATTCAAAATTTGGTTATTAGTTATGAGCTTTTTTTAAAGCGAATTTTAGTAAAGACTTTACAATAATCGAATGAAATATCTTTATATTAATTCTGTATTTGATAATAAAATTAGCATTTTTTGTTCATTGATCTACATATTTTTTTAATCTTTAATAATAAATGAACAAACATTTGCACTAATAGCCTTATATTTACACCATAATATTTACACTCCCTATGGAAAAAAAAATGTGATTCTGTTACCTCCATCAGAATTTACCTTGATATTTTTTATGATGTAACCCAAAATATTTCGGTTACACTGCTGACCATTCGTGAGCTGGACCGTGATTTCAAGGTTAATTTTGATGGGTGTAACAAATTCACTTTTTTGAATGCGTCGCCTTAATGAACATATATTATAAAAATGAAGTGTAAGTTTGTTTGTGTCTTGAATTCAAAATTTATTGTTATTTTAATTATGTATAGATATTGAAAATTTATGACATTTAGAGGAATGAGGATAGAAACATTGAAGCCTTTAGTTTAAAAAATTCGTGTAAATACTTTAATTGATTTAAACCACCATAAAGAACACAATTTGGGGTCAAAGGTTAATTTTCCGCAATGATAGTCAGAAGGACTATAATTATGAAATATAATTTTATAATGTTCTGTGATAAATTGTATTATAAATAAAACCATTATGATAAGTACTACTTTTTAATGTAATTAAGTCATTTGGAATCACTAATTTTAATTAAAAAATCAATATTTAATATAAAAATGTGTAGATACCATAGCTGTTCACTGTGAATATTTTAACTCAAAATATTTGTTAAAAATAAATTATTTTTATATTTTATTTATATTTTTAAAAATAAAATAGTTTCAAATCATTTTGTACTCTTTGAAATATGACTTTCAGTTACTTGAAATCAATTTGAATAAAAACTATTTAAACATTATTCCATTTGTTAACAAGTTAGATAAAATAAAATTTCCACAAAAGTATTCGAATATGAATTTATAAAATTTAAATAAAATTCCAAAGTCTTGAACTAATTTGAAAATATATTTTATTTTTTTTTAGCTTGAATACAATTGCTCTTTATTTTATTTTCTATTTTAAAAATAAAATAAAATCTGTTTTAAAACATTCAATTTTTTTTATTCATAGACAATTTTTGAATATTTTTATTCAACATAAATTTGTTTGAATGCCCAGCAAAAACTTTGGTTGCCATGTAATGAGTAAAGAAGCTAATATAATCGCTCTTCACTACTTACACATTAGCTGAACAACTCATTATTTTAACACGGTGATGACATTAGAGGCAACTACTTACCCTAGACATTACTTAGGTATCATTGCAATAAGCAATTACTTCCAAGCTGTTAAACAGCGCATTGATTTTAAAGCATTACTGAAGTCATGATTAGTAATAACAATAGGAACTAGTTACATTTTAGGTTATAAATAAGTAATGAAATGTCAGAATATAAAATATTTTTTTGTTGTTGTAAAAAGATTTTTTTTAATTTTAATTTAAATGTAATTAAATTAAATGTAATTAAAATAAATGTAATAAAAATAAACTATTTTAGATTCAATAAAAATTAATATTTTCCAAAATCTGATCATAAATATTTACATAAATAATTAGTTACTAAATAACTTCTATGTAATGCAGACAATATGTTATTGTCATTACAAAGTAACTACATCCGTAACTACATGTCATTACCAAGTTTTTGCTGGGATAATTTTAAATTTACTTGATAGTTTTAAACATAAATCATGCATTATAAATGCGTTTTAGCATTACTGAAGCGCATTTATAATGCATGATTTTTGTTCGAGATGAGCCGTCTAGAAGCAATAGAATGTGATTTTTTTTTTGCTTCTCTGGAACACTATGGTAAGGAATAGGGTTTTTTTTTTTTTTTTTTTTTTTTTTTTGAGCAGAGTCCATAACTTACTGTATTGCATTTGTGAAGCTTTATTTAATTAAATAACCAATATATCGCTTATGTAAGCAATGCTATTGCTTCCAAGTAAGTATAATTTTTTTCTGGGAACTGTTTTCATTCTGAATATGCGATTTTTTCACTTTATAGGGAATCACAATAGCTCATATTTTGACTCCCTATTAATTTTGAATAAAATTTGGGGAAGTTTGGTAGTATCAAAATTTAAATTTCAGTGGTGTCTTAGCGTAAGTTACTTAACATAAATATCAGCTGGCATTTAATTGCATTTTATTTGGTATTCTTCACTCTTATAAAACAATTTCAATACTCGTATCAAACAACGTAAACAATTTTTATTTCGAAAACAATTGGTTACGAATTTTTTTTTTTTATAAATATTTAGCTAGTGTGACGATTGCTTTAATGTCAGTGTTGCCAGAGTCAAGCAAAGTCTTAAAATTATTTAAAATTTCAAAAAATACTTAAAAATATTAAAAATATAAATGAAACTGAAATTACTAAACTTAAAAACATTAGTTTTCAACAAATTAGCTAAGCTTTCATTTTAAATATAAAACATAAAAAAAGTGTAACTTGATAGTTCTTTATTTAATAAAATTATTTATTAGATAATGTATGTAAAAATACCAATAATATTAAATTACACAAATACGAAATTTTAAATTATCAGAATTTACAATAATTATACAGAAACAGATTTGCAATTATTCCACTTTATAGCATTTAGGCTACTAAAATATTGATAAAATTCGGCAATAAAAGACATTAAAATTTCCGATTTGAATATTAAGAGTTAATAAACTGATCAAAACTCACAGAAAACATCAAATATTTTCTTTTTGTATCTAAATATATTAGCTATTTATATTTTTACGGAATTCGTTATATTTCTATTTTATATATATATATATATATATATATATATATATATATATATATATATATATATATATATATATATATATATATATTTATATTTATATAACTAACCTTTATCTCCTTCGAGTTCTATAATATAACCAGGATTATCCATTTTGTAAGGATTTCTTTCTATTTACTTCTTTAACAAAATTTTAATAAATTCAGTTTTATTATTTATTTACTTAATGTAAGTATTTTTTTTTTCTATATTTATATCAAATTATATTTCTTCTTAATTAATGTTATTAATTTATTTATAAACTTTTAAAATAATTTAGCTTTTCATAGAAAAAATATATCACATTTCAGCTTTTTTTACTTTATTTCGAAAAAAAAAATAAACAACAACACAATTTTTTACAGATCACATTTGAAAGAAATTAAACCGTTCAACTGAGTAATTCAATTCTTATAGCCACTGGAACCACCTCGACCAACGTTAAATGAAGACTGTGTTTCAAAATTTGATGACTTTCCAACTTTATTTAAAAAAAATCGTTTGTGCTATGAGAAAAATTAAATATTTTCCTCTTTATGACGTTTTAGTTTTATTTTATTTTTTTTTTTTTTTTTTTTGCAAAGAAAAAAAAAATACAACACCAACAAACAATCACAACTAAAACAAATGAGTTTTAATTATATTTTATTTTCAACGTATTATGAAAAGGTATAATTCGTTTATCATTTCATTTGCAGCAGACTGATACTATAGATAGAAAGATATAATTTTACATCAACTTACATACATATTAAAACCCTATAAAACTTAAGTAAATATGGAAGTTTATAGATTAGACTGCTTCAACATTGTATAGGAAAGAAAACTACAGTTGGTAACTTACCACAAAATTGAAAATAAGAAAAGATTTTGGAAAATAATTGAATGATTTTGTTTATCGTATTTCTATAGTTGCCATTGTATAAAAGGATATTAAGTTTTCTTAGGCAAGGGTGAGCAGATTACACAGGTCAACACTATAAAAGTATCTGGAAAATCATGTTGCAGATATTATAGGTACAGTCATCCCAATCACCATGAACATTTCGGTTTTTTTCCATCACGTCACATTTTTAACCCATTGAGGACCAAAGAAAATATGGTTTCATGATGAGTTTTTAGGTTATAAACTTTTCCTAGTAATAGAGCAGATAAGTTAGTCATCATACATAGTCCCTAGATGTCTTTAAAGTTATAAAAACAAAGAATTTCTCAATTAAACCTCATCAAACCAATGAAAAATAAGGGGTAAGGAGTGGGTGTAGAGGAGAAATTTGTATTTCATATAACAGACAAAAGACCATAGATATCAAATATGGTAAAATTTTTAAAATCACACTGACAGAAAATGTGTATCCATCAAAAGTATGAAAAAATAAAAATCCAAATTTAAATAACAGAGTTAACAAAAAAAAAAATTATAAGAAAAATATATCGGGAATAATTTGGCCTAATTTTAACTCCTTATAATAAATATAGTGCAGAAAGTTAAATAAATCATTTCCATGACGTCACAATTTTAAAATATATAATGTTTTTATTTTAAACTTCATTGAAAAATTTATGGAAATTTTTATCTTCAATTAGGATTTAAGAATGTACTATTTATAAATTTTTTCTCATATTATGAAGCTGTAAATGTCTGTTACCAAATTAGGATTCCATATGCTTTTATATAATTTCTCAGTAACAGCATTTTGGTGCAAAAGCTCCCATTGTTCTTCGCATATTTTCTCATTTTTTCAGTGCATTTAGCAACTTCCCAGCAAAAACTTTTTGGTTTTCGGTAATGACGACTACTTATTAAAGTACTTTCCTGGAAAGTAGGCGTCATTATTATTTGCCTTCTCTACATTACATAAATAAGTACTCAATAGTATAATTGCAGAGCAAGTTACAATCACATGGATCAGTTGTCTGGAGCGCAGGATTAGCAATCAGAAGGTTGCCGGTTCAACCCCATTCTGATGCTATTCGTTTTTTTAACAAAATGTTTTAAAAATATATTTTATACTAAAACAAGTTTTTTTAGCTTTGAATATTAAGTGCGAGATGGTGTACTGAGTTAGACGTTAGTCATTAAAAACGACTAGTTAATAGGGTCCCAAGTTCAAAACTCACTGACGGCAAATTTTTTCGTTTTTTTTTTTTATTTTTATTTAGGTACATATTTTTTAGTATCACTAGAGTCTAAAAATAACTACTAGAATTCATGGACAACTCGAACAAAAATAACTAGTTATTGAGACAAAAAATAAGTAGTTTATTTTTATTTCCAATTATACCTGCTAGCTTACCAGGAAAGCAAAGTTTTTGCTGGGTTTAAAGACTTTTAGGTGCTATGAAGGGCATGTTAGAGACATGGCATATTCTACACTTTTGTTTTATTGTTCCTTCTCTATAAAATACGGATCCATAATTTACTCTATCTATTACCCAGAAAATTATATAACCTAAAAATTTATTAGAGGTACATATTTCATTTGGTCATCAATGGGTTAAAATTGTGATGTGATGGAAATGTTTCATGTTACTTTTTTCACTACATTTAGTCTTAGAAATAAGAATTAAACAAAATTATTGAAGATATATTTTATCCCCAATTTTTTGTTAGCATTCTTATTTAAACTTGGATTTTTATTATTATTTTTTTTTTTTCATACTTTTGGTGTCTACGCATTTTCTGTCAATGCGATTTTAAAAATTTTACCATTTTTGAAATCTGCGGTCTTGTATCAGTTATATAAAATACAAATTTCTTTATCCCTCATTTTTCAATGGTTTTATGAAGGTTAATTGAGAAATTCTTGATTTTTACAACTTTAACGACTTCTAGGGGCTATGTGTAAGACTTTACTAGTACTACATTTTTGTAGCCCCATGTCTTGCCTATAAAACATGTGTGAAAAATTTCCTCTACCTATCACCTGGAAAATTGTATAACCTAAAAACTTCTCAAGGAAACAAATCTTCTTTGGTCCTCAATGGGTTAAAAATGTGACGTGATGTAAAATTTTCATTTGACTTTCTACACTATATCAAACCTAAGGAATAATAATATTGTAGACTTATTCAAGATATAAAATTTTTTGGCGATTTTGTTGACCTGTGTTATTAGACCATTTTTAAATTTTTCAAAATCGAAAGTTACATATTTCTAAAAAACCATCGGATTTAAAAATTGGTCTCTCGAATACTTGTTATCCAATTTAAGTTTTTTAAAGGTATTAGAAAGAAATTATTTTACCTTTTTTAAAATATATATATATTAGGGTGGTCCAACATTGTATGAAGAAAGCTTTAGAATATATTTTCAAAATTTTAACTTCTTGCAATGATTGGTACAGTTGATTTAAGTTGGTGACTCCAGAACATATCTTAAAGAAATTCTCACGTAAAAGAAAGATATATAAAAATATTATACCCATTTTTTTTTTTTGTAATTTTTGGAAAAATGTAAATATCAAAGAAAAAATTGTTTATATAAAATCTATTAATAACGTTTTACTTTTTATTTCTACCTAATTTTTTAATATGAGTTATTATTATTAAAATCTAAATGACATCCCCTTTCATAATTTTTGATCCGTTAAAGATATATATTTCGATAAAATGATTTGATAGGACACAAATCCCTAGAGGTAGCTTTTTGGACAACAGTCTCCTCACAAGCGATATCTAATCTTTGTCGATTTGTCAAAAGTTGTTGCATGTTGGGGTAAAATGTGTCAAGGGTGGCGATTAATTGAATTTTTGAATTTAACAGCCTGTTTTTATAAAACGAATACTGAATTCGTTTCGTCAAAATGACGAACGAATTTTCATTTCCGTTTTTATAAAACGAATGTCAATGTTTCAAACGAATAAAAAATGTTAATAATAAAATGGTACAAAATTATCATATTTGTGGTCAGTTTACATATAATTTCACAATTTAAACAGCATTTTCATTTGCTAATATTGAAATTTCGCTAAAATAATTTTAAAAGCAGTCCAAGATTAAAAACAACTTACTGTAGTTTACCGCAAACAAAGAGTATATATGATAGATGTATGATCGGGAAAAATTATGGGAATAAAAATATGTCAAGAGAAAAAATAGATCAAGTTTCGTGGGACTTGTGCCAAATTTTGGACTATTAAAATGAAATATTCATAATTTCAATGTGATTTTTTAGATGTGGAAACTGTTACTGCACTTTTGGTTTGCAAAAAACTAATTTGTATCATTTCAATAACAATATTAACGATTTATGCACGTAAGAGATTTGCGGAAATGTGTTTTTTATGGTTCAATTAATGGTCGATATTAGCAAAATTTGTGACAGATTTCATTTAAACAGCGTAATGTTTGAGGTTAGTGCCCAATACCGGAAATATATTTATATAGGCTCTACCAATTTCCATCGATGTGCTAAAATAATTATTTGCACCAAATTGAAGAATTATCCACTTATGTGGGTATATTATCAAAATTGAGAAATTTGTTTCACACACACAGACTGCCAGATGGACGAATACCTTTAACTTGTTAAATATTTCATTTTTCCGTGCGATACATATACTGTGCTGGTGTTTGGATCGAATCACAGCACAAAATTTGTTAAATATAGACCAATAATTTACCATCTGTGATATAGAACGCCAACACAAATAATTTTTCTACAAAAGTCAAATATTTTTTAAACAAATAAATAATATTTTTAAACGTAAAAACATAACTTGAAAAGAACGAATTCGTGCAAATTATAAAAACCAAATTTCTTAGGTATTCGTCTACAAACGAATCGTTCGTAGACAAATTTGTTCGTTTTATAAAAACAGGCTGTAAATTTTTGTAATAAAGTTGGGTTATGTATTATGTATTAAAATCAATTAAAATCATCAAGCTAGGTTGTGTTGTTTTCTTATAACGAGCTGTCAAAGTTAAAAATTTGTTTACATTTTTGAAAAATAGTCAAAAATTAAATTTTCATCAACTTTCAGTGTACTTATTTTAAATAAAAAGTCTTTTAAAGTAAAAATTTAAAATGAAACCATCAACTTCAGGTATTTAAGTGTACTTTTCTTCATGTATTTGTAAATTATATTTTGTCCTAATATTTTTGTTATTTTTTTGAAAATTGTCCTAAAATACACTAACTTTCAACTTTCATGGAATTCAACTTAAAATATTACTGGATGTTTGTTCTGAAAATTTTCTGAAAAATAGCACTATTGACTATTTTAATACAATGAAAAAAAATCGTTCGTATGTGTAGCCCGATTTGCGAAATTATTATTATTATTTTTTTAAAAACTCCAGCAGATTTCATACAAAAAACAGCTTAAATGCAGACATTTTCTTTGCTTTTTGTAACTTCTAATCGCCTGGTTAGATTTACATGAAATTTCACAAAGGTGTAGCATAGGAAAGTTACATTCTGAGCTTAGAAGCAGGATCCCATATACGCTTCAGGAGCGTATTGGGTTCATAATAAGGTACAATGTCTTAGAAAATGTTTAACAACTGGTGAATTTTTTTCCTTACTCGATTTCAAAGATTTGTATATAACCTCAAAGTCCTTGATAAATCCATTAGAAAACGCTATTTCTCTTATGTATTCTTCGAAATATATTCATTTGAAATTTTGCAAGATGTTGGTCGAATCGTTTCCATATATATACCAACATTTTCAACCGATTTTATTTTATTATATATTTTTTTTTTTTTTGTGTAATTTATTAAAGAACAAAATTATCTATCGAATAAGGAAAGACGATATCTTTATTGAGTCTAAAAATAAACGAATTTGAATTGACAAGTTTGCAAAAGTTAACAAATAGACGGACGACAGGACGGACATTAGAATTCTCTAAAATTGCAAAGAAAATAATAATTTTTTAACTTCTTGACTAATATAAAAATAAAATCTAATTACTAAAGTATTGATATCACCTTTCCCTGAATTAAGCGCCATTTTCGGCCCAATGTCCACACGTCTATACTTTGAGGTTAAATGGGTCGAAATTGAAGCTAAATTCAGGAAAAGGTGATATCAATATTTCAATAATGACTTTTTTTTATTTATTAGTAAGTAAAAAAATTCATTTTTAGAATTCTAAAAATTTAATTGAGTGTAAGGAGATATCAACATTTTAATATTTACATTTGGTTTTTATATTGATCGAAAAGCAAAAAAATGTATTTTTGGAATTCTGATGTCCGTCCGTCTGTTGTTAAGTTTTGGTAATTTTCCAATTCAAAATCTTTTCCTTCATTCGATAGATAATTTAGAAGTTAACAATTGCATTTTACATTTTTATCTTAAAATTTTTTTATTTAAAAAAAAGTACACCAAAAGATAAAAATTTAATTTTTTACTATTTTTCCAAAATATAAAAAAAAAATTACTTTAACAGCTGCGTACATGAAAACAGCACAACTAATCGTGATGATTTTAATTGATATTTTGGGTTTTTTTGTACAAAAAAGTGGGAGTTTGTTTAATTACCTGATTTTAAGACAGTTTTTCTATATTAAGTCAAAATTCCAATAAGATATCTTTATTAGTATAAAATTTATTTCAATCCAGATATTAACTAACATAATTTCTTAAAAAAGACTTAAAATATCAAATTTAAGTTTTTCGAATTTTAGTCTGAAGAATCATGACCGAATTTAATTAATTTTTGTGTATATATCTTAAAATGTAAGGTCTTTAAAATTAAAATTAGTTGAAATTCAAGAAAAAATAATTTTGAAAATTAGACAAAATAAACCTACTTTTAGGATCCATACAGCCTATAGGGCGTTCAAAAAATCGACTTTGTCATAGTGTTTTTAATAACATTTCTTATCTTAAATTAGTTTATTACAACAAAATCATGATTTATTTATTTTTTTTTTTTTTTTTATTTTTTTTTTTTTTTTTGGTAGTTATCACTATAAAAATATAAAAGAATAGCAAATAGAATCATCTTAAATAAGATTTGATGTTTTTTGTTTTTCAATTTTTTTTTAGCAAATTAGTGTTAAAATGTTATTACCCGCGTATCATCCCACTTCAACTCACATTATATGAAATAATTTATTAACAATTACACAACAAAACAACAATTTTGTTTTCTTAAAGATATGTTTTAGTTTTCGATTATATTATTATTTTTTTTTTTTTAATTACATTTTAGATAAAACAAAAATAATGATGAATAATAGTATTATAAACAAAAAGAGACAAACAAAATGTTTATCTAAAGATTATTTTTAAGAGAATCTAAACAGATTTAAGAGAACATTTATGTAAACGAATTTATGTATATTAAACAAATGTAAGATGCATCCTTCTTATTATAAATACTTACGTATGTATGTATATATGTAGAGTAACATTTTACTCCTTTTATTTTTGTATTTGAGAAAATATGAAAAATATCAACAGGTGTGAGAAAAAAATACAACAAACAGTAAAGCGCAAAACATTTGCAGTATATAGGAACAAATTATTTTTGGAAATACTTACATAAGTATTATATTCTATTAAAGACATATCTGCGGAAATTGTCTTCATTTGACCTTCATTACAGAAGACAACAAAAAAAATTGTTTGTCTGTTTCTTGGGAACTCTCAGTCAATTCGAATAATATATTACGGTATATCCCGAGAAAACTTTTTTCGAAAAATTCGGATTCAAATCATCTATAAACTGTACTTTCACTTTTTTAATCTGCCAAATATTTTATGAAATAATTATTAAAAAAATCTTTAATTTATAAAAATCGAAAACAACAAAAAAAAACGAGGAAAAAAGATATAATCGGTCAAGACCGACAATATGATACCCTACACCATTGTGTATGAGCATAAAAATTCGGGAAGGGGACTTTCCCTGACCTGTGGCCAATTGTAGACCATCACTTACATAAAATGTAAAATAAAATATACAAATACTGAATAATGCGTTGATACTAACATCTATACGATTTTATGCACTTTAGGGCGATTCCCGAAAGTGGGTTTATATGGAAGCTATGGTAAATTATGGAACGATTCTCATAAAATTTGACAATGTTGTTTCTACTTATATATAGTTTATTTATGTCGAATATTAACTTGATACTAACATTCATATGAGATTTATGCATGTTAATGTAATTTCCGGAAGAGGGCTTTATATGGGAGCTATGGTCAATTATGGACCGATCTTCATGAAATTTGACACAAAGATTAACACTTATACAAAACTTTCATTAAAATATTGCTATATGTAGGGCATTTATGACCACTAAATTCCTATTCCGGGAAGACATTTGTATGGGGGCTTAGTGAAATAATGAACCGATCATAATCAATTTCATTCAATCCTTTCATCCTTGTATCAAAATAACTATTCGTGCCAAATTTCATCATGATATCTTTAAAATTCCGGCCTGTACTTTGTTCACAAGGTTTACATTGACAAACAGCCAGCCGACCAGACGGACATCGTTGAACCGAAACATCAACACAAACGCATAATACCCCAACCACCTATGGTGGTGGAGTGTATAATGAACTTTTATTCCTTGAATGCAAAGGTAAATAAGTTTGAAAACAAATTTTAACTTTATTTACAATTAAGTATCCCAAGGATTCTAACAATAAATAAGAGTATGCCATCTGAAATTTTATATGTCCAAGGGGTTTTCTAAAGTTAGTTCCAATTTCACTGGAGCACTTTGGTATATACGTAGTAGAGGAATGTACAATGTTAAGTTTGGAAGAGGAATCCAACAAAACCCTAAGGGACCGAACTAAGGGTGCTCAAATTAGGGTAGCTTTGACATATAACATTTTTAATCGCTTGCAAAATTTTTGTTTTTCGTTCGATTTCAAGTATTTTTATATATTTTTGTAAACTTTAAATCTCAAACTTAACATTGTACACTCCTTTGCTTCACCTATACCAAATTTCACACAAATCCAACCAATCGATTAGTAGTTGCAAATTTATTTCCAAACATTTTCGATTCTGCCCCACTGTGCACTGTGATTTCTACTTATATGTATAAAACTTATTTCTGTAAAATATCAACTTGATCTAATGCTTGTTTACAATTTATGCACGTTGCCTTAATGAAATTTGTCGTACTGATTTATATGTATTTATGTATGTATATGAAACTTATTTGTGTTCATTAACATATTGTTATATTTTAGGCGTTTATGAGGGGCTAGGTGAAATAATGGGCCGATTATAAACAATTTCAATAAATTTCATTAGGATATCTTTTAAATTTCGACCTGCACTTTGGCCACAAATTTACATGGACAGTCAGACGGACGGGCATCGTTAAATCGACTCCTAAAGTCGATTCTGATTCAGTAGGGCAAAATCGACATTTTTGGGAAACAAATCTGTAACTTCTAATCGACTGTTTGGATTTACATACAATTTCACATAGGCGTAGCAGATGAGTGTACAATTGAAAGTATGGAAGACTTGTATTCTGCACGTACCCTTCAGGAGCAGTGCAGTGTATGGTCTAATTTTTAGCTCATACAGAATGGTGTATAGTTTCTCTCTCGTTTTATAATAACAATTGATATTTCATAGCGGTGCACAGTGTGCGATTCAAAAAATGAAATGGAAATAATTATGGAACTTTGGAACGGCTACTCCGATTTCCATGAAATTTCACATGGTGATAGTAGAGGTGTAGGCAAGTTGAGCTTAGACCATATAGACCTACAGGTGGCTAGTCCACAGGGTCCAAAATTGGAAACTTCGGGTATAAAATTTATTAAAAACGATCCTGATTACTTATATATGAACCGATTTCAAAGATTTTTATATGGGAGAATTTTGCTAGTTAATATCTACAAAAAACATTATTGTATGCATATATTATATATCTCTTTTAGTTTAAGAGATATTAAGCTTCAAAAATTAAATTTTTTTACTTTTTAGCCTGCCTTCGTGAAATTTTTTCACTACAACGGGTCCAATTTTAACCCGATTTTTTTAAAACTTTCCTTATTTCATTAAAATCATATAGCAAAATTGTGTAAAGAAAGAATTTTGAAAAAATATTTTCGGAGTCAAAAGTTACAAGCATTTAAATTTAAACTTTCAAAAAAAGTTAATTTTTTTCCATTTTTTTTTCCCCCAAAAAAGTGGTTACATTCTTTTTCTGTTATATAAAAATTTTCTTAAGTAACATATATAACATTTATATTTTTCTGAAAGATAACTAAACTCAAAATACTTCAAAGGAAAAAAAAAAAAAAAAAAACTTTTTAATATTGATTTTTGCGAGAACCAGAGATTCCTAAATTTGACCTATTTTTCAAACAAATTTCGAATTTTCGCCTTAATTTCTCAAATCACAAAGCTGGAATCAAAAAAAAATGTATACTTTTTATTTAGTCTAAAGTGCTTTAATTTTTTTCGCAATAGAAATTTTTGCTCCCATTATCGGTTGGAAAGATATAGCAAAAAAAGTAAAAAATCCCATTTTTGTAATTTTTTTAAAGTTTTTTGGGAATTACGGAATTTTTGTAGACAAATCTAAAAAAGTGGTAATGGTATGTAGTTACGGATGTAGTAACTTTTCAACGATAACAACATACTTTCTTCATTACATGAAAGTAGATTAGTAACTACTTACTTTTAACTTTATACGTAATCAATTACTTAAGATCAGATTTTTGGAAATGTTACTTTTTATCTTTTCATTTATATTGTAAAAATTATATATGTATATTAAGAGTGGATAAAACATGAAAATACATTAATTACTTGTTAAAGTCACGAAGAATATAGCATGTAATCGTACAAATCGTACGACTCTCCGGTGGAATCGAACCAGTGTTGCCAATTCAGCGCTTTTCGCGCTAGATTTGGCGCTTTTCAGCAACCCAAAAATCGTATTTTATTACATCAGCGCTTTTTCTTAAAAAGGCGCTAAATTGGAGCGTTTTATGTTCGGTTAGTTTTAGTTTAGATTTTAATCATGTTTTCTTAATTTTTTACCTACGTACGTAGTTATTGCTAAATTTTTCTGAATTTTAAAGACAAACAAATAGAAATTTTGTTGTTTTGATGCAAAATACAGTATAAACTCGATAGTCCGGATAATTTATTGCAGACCCTTATCCGCATTATCTAATTATTCGGATTATCGAGGTTTTTTCCTGTCCACCTTTTGTTAAATAGAAACTATTAAAATATAATATAATATTAATATATGAAACAGTTGAAATATCAAGTTCAAATTTTTCGTCTGAAAACAGTCTATATTTACATTTTTTAAAAAATGTTTAATTTTACCCAAATATACAAACTTCTTTGTAAGCATTTTACTGAAAAAATTTTTGGGTCAAATACTTGACTGAAAATTACGGAATTTAATTATAATCAACTCTTACATTATAATTCGTATAGTGTTTTCTATAATTTAAATAGCAAATTAACTTTTTATATTAAATCCGAATTACAAATTTGCAATAAGGAAATGCTGTCCGGACTACCGAATAATCCGGACTATCGCCCTCCGGATTATCGAGTTTATACTGTATAAAAAACAAGGAAAATACAGATTTTATTTTTTTCAAAAACATGTCTCTTAAAAAATTTAGTGCGATATGACTGCAAAATAATGAATTTATAAACATTTAGAAAAAAGGCCTAATTTACTTCAAATATATTTTGAAAGAAAAAGCACAACTCAACTTGAAGTTTGATTTATTATTTTCATGTTTTTTAAGAAATTTTCTGTGAAACATTCGCATATCAAAATACTGATTGTTCTTGTGTTGAAAAATTCTTATTTTAAATTTGTTTTATAGGAAGAACTGTGCAAAAGAAAATTGTGACTTAAATAATGTTCGAAAGACAAATGATTGTATTTATAAAGATAAAATAGATTTATTTAAAAAAGTTTAACGATTTCCAATATCTTAAAAAATCCTGCAACCGATTATATGAAAATTTATTTTATTAGATCTTTTGAAACATTAATTTTTGTTATCTAAAACACCAATTATAGCATTAATTTATTACAATTTTAAATTACAGAAACAAGCCCTAACTTTGCATTTATTTTCAAGAATTTCTGTAACAAAAAGCGATAAGATAACTTTCTAAGGATTAGAAAAATCCAGAAATTAAAATTCGAATTAGTTTCACTACTTCTTTTGAATTAAAACTGCATAATAACTTTGTTTGTATCTAAAATTTCTTAGGTTTTATTCAGTTTTTTCCTTCTCCTGTAAAATTACGAAAAGTCGAAATACACATTTTCTATATTCTGTCATCGATATATATGTATTTTGATTTCTATTTATTTTTATTTATTTTAAAAAAATATTTTTAAGAGGTCAGACAATTTCTATACTTAAGAAATGCTTAAGGGATGAAAAAAAAACAAGTTTTAAAACATAAACTATTTTTAAAACTTAGGATTTGGCCACTAAGTTAGCCGTAGAATGCCGGACCTAAGACCTTCATATTTAAATTTAACATATTTATTAATGTAAGATCTTTAAACTTATTTAAAAGTTATTATTAAATGTATACCTTTCTTTGTGCCTTAAATATTGATTTTATAAAATGTTAATGTTCAAAATTGCATAAAACTACTAAATATTTGCACATGAACTTAAAATAACATATATATACCGTAATAAGTTGTTTTCTTTTTAACAAAAAATATATATTTAACTAAAAAATTAAAACAAATTTTATTTAAATATAATTTAGCGCTTTTTAGCGCGTTTTTGAATGATGACCGGCGCGTTTTAGTTCTAAAAAGTTGACAACGCTGAATCGAACCCACAACGTAAGCCGACAGAATAGCTTATTGGCAATAAATCCATTGGGCCACTTTATCGTACATTAATTCATTCATGAACTCTGTAATTTGAGTTTATGTAAAATGCTAAATCAAACATAAAATACGGTATAACTCTTAAACCAATAAAGGGGCATAAAAATGTACTAAAGGGAATTTCTAGAAAATTTGAATATCTAAGAATATCTAATTTTTCTGGTTTGTGTACTAAATAAATTTTGTGTCTGATATGTTTGTCAAAATTTTCAAAATTAAAAATTCTTGACATAAAAAAATAAATTCAAGAAAATATAAATTAATTTTCTAATGTTTCCAAAAACAATTTCCTATAATTAACAAAACTATTGGTCAATTATTAGTTTTCAAAAGCGTTAAGTGTCTGAATATTATTAAAAAATATCCACTAATTTGTATTGTTATTTTTGTATCAAGCACAAATTTACAATATTTAGACGGAGAAAATTAGAAATTCAATAGGCAAAAAATTTTAGGAGACTGCAATTTAGGAAATACAATTACATAAAGGTAAGAAAAATTTGTTAAACGTCTTAACAATTTTCAGCCGAGGGCTTCTACAGAGATTTGGGCGAACTCCTAAAATGACATTCATGTAAAATGTACATACAAATATTCCCCATGTGCGGTTGTTGTTGAAGTTCCAGCTATGGTTGTGATTGCAGTGAGCAGTAAACATCTGCATCAATTCATTTGTAACTCATTTTTAATTACTCTCTTTCTTTTCAATTGTTGACTGTTATTGTTTTTTAAACTTAAAATCAAATCTCTGTGTATGCGTACGTAAGAAAAAGACAAAAAAATCAAAACAAAAATAAACAAAATCAATTGTGCAGAGAGTCATAAAAACACTTTAACATCAAATCATTTTCAACTGAATTGAATTGAATTAAATCTAAAAATGCAATACTGTCATTTGTTTGTTTTTTTTTTACAAAATTTGATGTGAAGGAAATATTAAATTAAAAAAAATTTAAATATTATAGGTATGTAATTAAAAGTAAATAAAAATATCACAAATAAAATAAATTTTATTTCATTTTAGATATAATTAAATATAATTAAAATAACAAATTATTAAATTTTCTAAGCAAAAACATTGAAATCAAACGTAATTATTATCTGTTGTTTATTTAAAAATACATAATTGTTATGTTCCCTGCATTTTTTCATATTAGATGTAAGGGAATGACAGTAATTCACAGTTTTGTATTGATGTTTTTTATTTAACATTATTGTTTTTCTAAAAATCTCTCATAAGCAGTAATTTCTCAAAGAGAACAGAACATGTTTTGTTTTTGCTTCATCGTTTCAATTCAACTCAATTCAAATAATTTTTTTTTACAGAGTTTGTTTTGTTTTGTATTGTTTTTTATTTTCGCAGTAATGTAAGAGCATACATTAAAAAACATTACTGTGAATTGAAAAGCAAATGATTTGATGCAGATGTTTAGTGAGCAGGTAAGTGAGGTCCGGTATTTTATTCAACTTAGGCATGGGCCACAAGAATGCGTTTAAGGAACTAACTCCAAGTCTACGGTATAAAATAGTATGTCAAATCCTGATTTCTGCATATTTTTAAATAAATTTAAAAAAATATATCAGCTTTTTATTTTCTATATTTCAGTACTTATTTGTAACCGATAATGTAACTGGTTACTATTCATTTTGCTAATAATGACTTCTGTAATACTTTGAAATTAATGAGTGATTGAATAGCTACAAAGTAATTAGTTCTTGTAACGACATCTAAGTAATGACTTTCTGAAATGCTAACCTGTAATAATATAGAGTAAATAGTTGCCTCTAATGACATCACCGTGTTAAAATAATGAGTTATTCATCAAATGTGAAAGTAGTGAAGAGTCATTATATTAGCTTCTTATCTTATTACATGGCAAGCAAAGTTTTTGCTGGGATGTTTCAACAAAAAACGTTTAAAAAAATTAAACATATTTTCTAATTGTTCTGTTTTAAAATAAAATTCAATAGAATTTTGAAAATAAAAATTTCTTAATACTTTTGCTCGTACAAAATATTCAAGTAAAATATAGCAAAAGATAAAAATATTTTCTCTTGAAATGTTTACTACTTTTACTATTTTTATGTGCACAGAAACGATTTTCGAGTAAAATAGTAAAACTAGTAAAAATAGTATGCAAACGAACAGACCTATTGATAGTTTTATTTTGACATGCTTTAAATAAATTATTAAAAATTTAGAAATTCAGAAAATTTAAAGAATGAAATAAGATAAAATAAAATAAGTGTTACATATTTATCAAATTATAATGGTGTTGTAGATGTACCACTACTGAAGGTGTGAGTATATTACAGAATAAAAACTTTTATAAAATTAAAAAATAGTTTTTTCGTGCTGGATGTTAAACAAATGAATATGTGTCTAACAGCTGTATGTTTTCCTGGCTCCTGAAGTTATGTATGAAAGGTACCCAGCAAAAACTTTGCTTGCCATGTAATGAGTTAAGAAGCTAATATAATGGCTCTTCAGTACTTTCACATTAGATGAATAACTGATTATTTTAACACGGTGATGTCACTAGAGGCAACTATTTACTTTATATTATTGCAAGTAAGCATTTTAGAAAGTCATTACATAGATGTCATAACAAGAAGTAATTACTTTGAATCTATTCATTAACTCATTAATTTCAAAGTATTACAGAAGTCATTATTATCAAAATGAATAGTAACTAGTAACATTATCGGTTACAAATAAGTACTGAAGTATGGAAAAATAAAAAGCTGATATTTTATTAATTTATTTTGTTTATCAAATCTAATAATTTTTTTATGTTTTTTATTTTTATTAAAATTATTTACTGTCATTTTATTAGAACAAAACTAAAACGAAATGAATGAAAAATGAATCGAATGTAATTTCATTCAACATATTACATAACGATAGATCGATTTTATTTCCACTTTCATAGCCCTATAATTTAAAACTAAGTAAATTGTCGAAATGAAATTTTCGTACGTCACAGAAAAACTAGTATTTTTATATTTTGCCCCACTCTTAAAATATATCATTTTTATAATTAAAATGATAAGATCTGATCTCAAGTATTACATAGATAGATTGATTAGTGTTTAATATTTAGTTTTTAAGATTTTAATACATATTGTGAGGTCTAAAATAAGACAGATTCAATATACAAATAAAACGTATACAAAAAAAGTATTAAATTACGTTTCGGATTAAAAGTAAGAAATTACTTATCTACTTTCATGTAATGTAGCCAGTATGTTGTTATCATTGAAAAGTAACTACATCTGTAACTACATGCCGTTACCAAGTTTTTGCTGGGTAATGGAGATTGAACTTATCATAAGCAAAATTCATAATTTTTAAGTAAAGAAAATTGTTTGCAGATAAGTGTCCTTTAGTTGTTAGGTGGGCAAGCTACACATTATTAAAAAGAATTCGTTGTCAACCGTGTGAAAAAGTGTCCAAGAAACGGTTAAATAACACTTGAAAAACCGTGAAAAACATTTAGTAAAAAATCAAATAAAACTAAAATTTTCTACTACGACCATTTTTGTATTGAATCATCTAAAAGAACTTAATAAAGGATAGAAAGTTTGAGGGTTTTAAGCGGTACGTATGAATTTTTAACGTTATTTGTGCAAATTTTGTTCATTTTTCTGTTATTATTATATGTATGTAAATGTTACAGTTATGCAGCGCATTACATCTCCATATTATGGTTTGCTTTAATTGCAGCTGACAAAATAAATTTTTGCAAAAATACTTCCGTTTAGGTAAGCATTATTGTTATTTGGACCATTTTACCAATCACTATCATAAAAGATTCTTAAAATTGTCTGATTCCATAGATTATGAAAGATATCTATTAGAATTTTAGTCTGTTTGTTGGAATGATAGTAGCAAAAGAGTAACAGTTGTAAGTTGACTGAACTTCCTGAAACGAATCGCAACTCTGAGCAATATTCTTATTTATATTTGTAAGCTTTGAAAATATATGTACATATGTAATTTATTATAATATTTATAATTTATAATAATAAAAACAAACTAAAAACGGCATTAACTTTTGCGCTAATTTAAAGGAAAGTTTTTTGCAAAGAGCAAAATTAATAACAAATGAGTTGTTAGACTTTGGTATAAGTCCCTTTACAAATCTTAAAAAGGATGCAATCTTTTGAAAACTTTTAAACCATTAGAAATAGCTATTAAGGAGCTTTAAAAAGATACTGCAACTCTAATAGAGGGAGAAGCAATTCATACGTTTTTGTATAACAATTTTAAAAAAATTAACAGGAATTATGTAATCGACTTATGATAAGGCTTAATGATCGCAGAATAAAAGTTGTAAGCACACTTACTGTTTATTGAATGTTTTGAAATACTCTACAAAACAGAAACTAAGGAATTCGCTGTTGATTTATATAATCGTGTATTTTTAAATGATGTAGATGAAAATACAGATTCTGACAATGATTCTACTTTGAATTCTGAAAATTCGAATAGCTTAATTTACGACTTTTTATACCTGGAAAATGCATCAAAAGAACAGAAAAATTGCAAAAGTTATATTGTTGTCTTTTGACAATTTGTCCAACCTACACGAATATTGAACGTGTATTTTCGATTTCCTGTTTAGTAAAAAATAAACAAAAAAAATCGGCTCAAATGTATCCTCTTAACTGTATATTATTTTTATATTATTATTTTAAAAAACAATAACTTATTATTTTTGTATTTTTTAAATGTAAAATTATCTCTTTCTTTATTTTAAAATGAAATTCGTTAGTAAATATTTTTTACATAAAAAATTAATTGAAATCAATATTAATTCTTATTTACAAAAAATATTAATTTAAAAAAATTAATTTATATTACTATTTTTATATAAATGTTATGAAGAAAATAATAAAATTTTGATATCTATATATATAAAAGTGTAACGTGACTGACTGAATGACTGACTGACTGATTCATCATCCCACAGCCCAAACGGCTGAAGCTAGAGAGACGAAATTTGGAACGTAGGTGGGTCTCCCACCATATAGATCCACTAAGACGGAATTTTTGGAAATTCGAATGTTTAGGGGGTAAAAAAGGGTAAAATCGGTAACTTTATAACTCGCAAACTAATGATGATACAAAAAAAGTTGAATAGTTATCGTTATTCATTTAAAAAACAATTGGACAGGTGTCTGGTACTTTTTTCAAAATCGTCCGTTTTAGGGGGAAAACGGGTAAAAACAGTATTTTGGTACCTTTTTGGCACCATATGTATTTTTGAAACCAATCAACATACAGATAAAATTCATGTCGTATTCATAACATATCAAAAAATGAGAAATAAAAATGTTGTACTTTTTAGAAATTCAAACGTTTAAGGGGTAAAAATCGTACCTATTTTTGGTACTTTTTTCATAAAACCTTTTTTTATATTTATTGAAATATTCATATGAGTATTTTAATACAGGATCCCACTATAATTTAGAAACTCATTTTGATACTTCGATAGGTGAAAAAAAAGTACCAAAAAAAGGGGTAAAGGCGGGAAATTACATTTTATTCAAACTTAATAACGAATTTTCAATTACATTAAACATAGAAACATGAAATTAAGAAAATTTAGATAAGAATTCACAAGAGTGGAATTTGTGGTACTTAAAGATACATGGTCCTGTGGGTAAAAATTCAAGAGGATGGACTTTGTGGTACTTTTTTCTTCTTCTATTGGTACTTTTTTTCATTTTCTGTAATATTTAACCTAGAAACGTGAAAATAAATACGCATGGTCCGATGCTGTATTTATTTTCACGTTTTCACGGACTTTGTTGTACTTTTTCGTTCCTCTAATAGTACCTTTTGAATTTTCTATAATTATGAACCTAGAAACATGAAATTAGGGATATGTGGTCCTTAGTTAATGAGAATCCATAAGAGGGGACGTTGTGGTACTTTTTTGCTATTTTAATGGTATGTTTTGAATTTTCTATTATATTTAACCTAGAAATATGAAATTAAGGACATGAAGTGCTAAGGGAATGAGAATCCATAAGAGAGAACTTTGTGGTACTTTTTCGTTCTTCTAATGGTACTTTTTGAATTTTCTATAATATTTAACCCAGAAACATGAAATTAAAGATATGTGGTCTTAAATGAATAAGAATCCATAAGAGAGGTTTTTGTGGTACTATTTTGTTCTTCTAATGGTACTTTTTGAATTTTCTATAATTATGAACTTAGAAACATGAAATTAAGGATATGTGGTCCTAAATGAATGAGAATTCATTAGAGGGGACTTTGTGGTACTTTTTTGTTCTTCTAATGGTACTTTTTGAATTTTCTATAATTATGAACTTAGAAACATGAAATTAAGGATATGTGGTCCTAAATGAATGAGAATTCATTAGAGGGGACTTTGTGGTACTTTTTTGCTCTTCCAATTGTACTTTTTTAATTTTCGGTAATATTTAACCTAGAAACATGAAATAAGGATATGTGGTCTTAAATGAATGGGAATCCATAAGAAGGGACTTTGGATTCCCATTCATTCTAAATGGATTTTGTGGTCCTTTTTCTTTATTCTAATATACTTTTTCGTAATTCTTATATTTATTTTTCATTATTCTAAGATTATAAACCTGAAATTAAAAAGATATTGTTATTTATGGATGACATAACACCATTATTAAAAATTTTCCCAAGGGAGTTAAGAATCTTAGTTTAAATGTATTATATAGTATAGTTTTTATAAAAATTTTCCGCTGACGAAGTAGCGGGTTTACAGCTCGTAAATTTATAATTATTAAAAAAAAACAGGTTAACCGGTTTTTTTACATAAAACCGTATTCGAAACCGGTTTTTTTTGAAATGGAAATTTTTCGAATAACGCGAAAACCGGTTTTCTAATAATGTCGGTTTTTTTCAAGATGATTTTTATATTTTATGTTTTCTTTTGTTTTAAATTTTTTAATAAAGCAAATTTCAAAACCAATTTATTTTTCATTCACAATAGTGTTTAATTTGTTTGTACATTTTACATATATACATTACACATATTTTATAATTACAACAGAATTATGAGATAGTGCATGCAACCGACTAAATTCGATTGGCTAAAAATTCGGTTGTAACAACAAATCTGTTTTCTCTGTGCAGATTTATTTCCAAAAAGTATTATATTCTGCCCCAGTGTGCAATGTACGACGACCCTAAACCACACTTTTTAAAATCTCCAGGCCGGATGACAGCAAATATATTCACCAAATAAATTATTTCATCAAAATTCAAGAATTGCAATTGACAAAAGGAATTAATTTTCGGTATCTAACGTTAATATGTTCTTAATTTATACTAAAATACGTTTTCCAATCTTAGGACAAATGTGGATTTTATATTCAAAATTTGTTAAGATACCTTTTTGTTGAGATTTGCGTTTCCTTATTTTGTTGTTGCGAAATTCTTTAGTTCAGCTTTATTTTTTGTACAATTTATTATTATTTATTATTATAAACTACCAAATTTACATTCCCAAAAAAAAAAAAAAAAAATTAAAGAAAAAGTTAAATTTCATTATAAAATTGAATGAAGAGCAAAAAAATTACAAGCGATATAATACTTAATATATTTTTGATATTTTGACTTAGATATACCGTCTTCGTAAGTTTACATTCACGAGTACATGAAGGTTCAGGGGGTTCAAAAGATTTTTTTCTGTGTGTTAAAAACATTAGCACAAACGCATAATACCCCTATTGTGGTGTAGGGTATAATTATCTTATAGTCACCCTGACCAACTCGAGCAAGAAAAAAAACTTTAAGAATACGTAAGTTCTACAAGTTAAGGCCATTTACGATGAATTGATGAGATAAAGAAAAAACATATTTGACACTCCTTATTTCTTATCTTTAAAAAATTATTTACATTTAAATTTTTAATTTTTAGCTTTAAATTTATTTTGTTTTTCGCAAATAATTTCCCTAGGAAATGTGTGACATTTTTTTTTTAATATCTTATAATTCCCAATATATTTCAAAATAATGTTTTTTAATTATTACAGTTCTTTTAGTAGCGAGAACTAAATACTTTCAAATGATTTTGAAAAATATATATCGACCATTCCATGAAAGAACGCCCAAAAATTTACCAAGTGTCTTTCGACTTTTATAAAATTTTGCACATTAAAGGTCTATAGATGTCTATATATATTTCCGTTTTCAGATTCGCGAAATTCAGAAAATTCCCGATTTTATTTCGCTTTTTCACTTTCGAAAAACCTAAAAAATCTCAAAAGTATACAACTTTAAATACAAATATTTCTGGGAAATTTATGATTTAAACGGCGTTTGAATTGTAATTATGTCAGCTTAAATATGAATATTTTATAAATAAAAAATATTTTTTTGCATTTTTTAAATGCATTTTTCTTTAAATATGTTATTAATACTTTTAAATTTTTTTACGTATTTGGAAAACGTGGCATCTTTACATTGGAATAAAAATCTCAAATTTTTGGGACGAACACATATACTATGCACAACTTCGCATTTTCTTCAATTTTTTCATATAAAAATTTTATTTTTCTGGTATTATGAGTAGCTTCACATATTTTGTTAAAAAAAAAATTTATTGTTTACTTTTTAAAAATTCGTTAAAAATAGTAAACCTTTATGTACCAGACCAATAATTATTTCAAGTTATAATAAACAAAGCATTTTTAAATACACTTTTAGAAAAATTAAACTTTAATAAATTCGCAATTAACAAAAATGCATCTATAAATTGCATTTATATTTTTAAAATATTTTGGAACGAAAATGAGATTTTGGAAATGCTGGCAAAACTACACATAATAAATATAATGGCCTTTTAAATACTTTTTAGATTACAGAAATCCATTAATAACTTCAAGAGATATGAATATTTAAAATTTCATACTTTTACAGAAAATTCCAAAAAAAAAAAGAAAAAAATTTATTTTAATATGAAAAATTAGGAACATGTTTTAATAAAAATTGTATTATGCATATACGATTTTCGCGTTCCAAAAATGTTACACTTTTATTTTAATGTAAAGATTCCAAACTTTTCAATTATGTTAAAAAATTTAAAATTTTTAATAGCATATTTAAAGAAAAATTCATTTAAAAAATGCAATTTCATTAAAATGCATTTAAAAAAAATCTTTCTTATTTTTAAAATGTTCTTCGTAAAGCCGCCATATGTGAAATTCAAATGCAGTTTAAATCATTAAAATTCACAAAGCCTTCTCAGAGATATTGCTATTCAAAGTTACATAATTTTGAAATTTTTTTGGTTTTTCAGAAAGTAAAAAAGCGAAATAAAATCGCGAGTTTTTGCGATTTCGCAAAACTGAAAACTGCAATTGATAAAAAGCTTAATGGAGTTAGTGTATACAAATTATTATCGAAATTGAAAGCCATCAAGTAAAAAAATACCCTTTTTCGGGGGTTCTTTCATGGAATGGACGATATAAGAAATTTTGAAAATTTTAAATAAAAATATTTTCACAATTTTTTTTTTTTTTTTTTTCTTATGACATAATACAATATTAACATGATTTATACTTCGCGATAGTTGTCAGCAAACGAAATGAGTTTGGAGATGAATGCCGCTGTAGCCGATATAAATGACGTTTCTTAAATTTTTTCATAATATCAATTTTAATCAATAAGATGATTTTTTAAAGCATAGATGCCCACGCACACTAACATAACACATGTAGTTGTGTTAGTAAAATAAAAATAAAAAATGCACTAAAAGAAAATATGGGTGAATTAAAATTATTAAATACGTCATCAAGCTTAATGGTTAAAAAATAAATACTAGGGTGATCGATTATTCGACTTTTTTGAGAAACCGGTTTTCGAATAGTTCGAATAGTTGGTATTTAAAAAAAACCGGTTGCACTTTTTGAAATTCAGAAAAAACCGGTTAACCGGTTTTTTGCAAAAGTTAATACTTATATCAAAAGACTACATTTCTTTAAAAAAATCAATTCTTATAATTAAGTTAAAATTTATTAAATACAAGCGTAAAAGCCTGACAATGTCAGGAAAAATAATATAATAATGAAAATATGCACAAACAAATCCGATAATTAAAAGAAAAAAATATGAACAACATTTAGACACCTTCCTCTCCCTAATCGAAGTCAATTATTTGAAGCCTTTAGAATTTATTGGATTAATATTGATTAAAGTTTTAAATTCGTAAACCTTTCAAAATAAAAAAATCGTCGTAAATGCGCTCCCTGGCCGAAATACAGAATCAGTTTCTGATAGGATTTGGAGAGCAAACAATAAGTATAGCAACTCAAAAGTTCTTAATACCAAAACAGACTTTTTTGTTGAACGAATAGTTTTATAAGTTAGCCGATTTTTAGTTTCTTACGTCGTCTGGGAGCTTCAGAAAGCTCTGGAGAGGAAACAATGCTTAGGAAAGATATATATAAATCCATATATATAGATCCACGTATTTTCGCTCCCTGATAGAGATTTCAAAAGCTGGCTTCGATAGGATTTGTAGGACGAATAGGGTTATAAGTAAGCCGAATTTTAATTTTCTATGTCTTCTGGGAGCTAAGCAAATTATATATCTAGATGACTAGGAGATAATTATGTTTCAAAATTGTAGAAAAAAATCATCTAAATTTTAGTTAGCATAAACAGAAACCATGGCTTAATATGGAAGCCTGTCTCAATTAAAACGATTCTACAAGTGAAACTTTTTTAACACAACACCTTTAAAAAATAAAGGAAATATTGGATCAAAAAAATTAAATTGGGTCATACAGGGTAATTATTAATTATTTATTTGTTTAATATTACAGAATAAATTCCAATTTAGACGTAAACTGTATTTTTAAAATATAAGTCTTTATGAATATTTAAAAAATTATTCCTAAATTTCGATTCAAATATCACTATTTAGTACATGTTTTCTGAAATAAAAATGCTATTTTTAAAACCGATTTTTTGTGTTTAAAAAAACCGGTCTATTCGACATTCGAAAAATAAACATTTTGAAAAAACCGACAGCACATTGACTGAAAAAACCGGTTTTAAAACCGGTTGGAAAACCGCGTCGATCACCCTAATAAATACTAAACAATCGAAAAATAACACAAATAATATTTTTTGAAACTTTATTGCTAAATTTTAAAAATAAGGAAATAAATTATGTTATTTTTATATTTAATATAATAAAATATAATGTAAGTAGTAACCTTTTATTATTTGGAAGGCTTAATTATAAACATGTATTGTTAAAATATTTTCCCTTGTCCAGTCATTTATACCTAATGTGTGTAAAATCTAACAAAATTTTATTTAACTGGAAATATTCAAAATTGTTTTCATACATAATGTACAATTTTTTTCAGTGCATTTGTGTACTCATCGCTCTCTCAGCGAAGAATAAATGAAAGAGAATAAGAATATGTGTGAAGCTCTCAGCACAAATGTGCTTGAAGTGGGCATCTATGTTTTAAAAGTATTTTTCGATGATATAAAATCATGTCTTGTCATTTATTAATAAATCTGGTTTACGCGATCCCAGCAAAAACTTGGTAATGGTATGTAGTTACGAATGTAGTTACTTTTCAATCATAACAACATACTTTCTGCATTACATGAAAGTAGATTAGTAACTACTTACTTTTAACTTGATATGTAATCAATTACATAAGATCAGATTTTTAGAAATGTTATTTTTTATCTATCTCTTCATTTATATTATAAAAATTATATATTTTAAAAGTGGGTAAAATATGAAAATACATTAATTATTTTTTAAAGTCACGAAGACTAAAACAAATAATTAATCTTAAACACACCAGTCTCCGGTGAAGTCGAAACCACGACGTAAGCAGACAGAATAGCTTATTGTTAACAAATCCATTAGGCCACTTTATACCTACATGAATTCATTCATGAACTCTATAATTTGAGTTTATGTACTTCAAACATAAAATACGGTATAACTCGTAAACCAATAAAGGGGTATTAAAATGTACTAGAGGAAATTTGTAGGAAATTTTATTATATATAAATGTTGTATTAACATCAAAATACGTACTACGCTCAACAAGCTAGTTATATGCAAAAAATGTTATTGTTCATTTAATTTTACTGTCTTGTAACTAAATAAATTTTGTGTCTGATAAAATGTTTGTCAAATTTTTCAAAATTAAAAATTCTTGACATAAAAAATAAATTCAAGAATATACAATTTTTTTGTTAATGTTTACAAAAATAAATTTCTTATTTCAAAAGGCTATTGGTAAATTATCATTGTTTAAAAGTGGTAAGTATCTGAATATTACTAAAAACAATCCACTAATTTGTATTGTTTCTCTTAGGCACACATTTATAAAACCTAGAAACTCAACAGGCAACAAATTTGAATAGATTGCAATTTAGGAAATACAATTACATAAAGGTAAGAAACATTTATTGGCTATTTTAAAACAATTTGTTAAACGTATTAAACTCTTAACAATTTTCAGACGGGGGCAGGTCATTAAGGTCCGGAATTTTATTCAATTTCTGCACGGGTCATAAGAATGAGCTTCAAGAATTAACTCCAAGTCTGAAATAATGTCTAATACTGATTTCTGCATATTTTCAAATAAATAAATTAAAAAAAATTATTGGCTTTTTATTTTCAATACTTCAGTACTTACTTGTAACCGATAATGTAACTAGTTACTATTCATTTTACTAATAATGACTTCTGTAATACTTTGAAACTAATGAGTGATTGAATAGCTACAAAGTAATTAGTTCTTGTAACGACATCTAAGTAATGACTTTCTGAAATACCTACCTGTAATAATATAGAGTAAGTAGTTGCCTCTAATGACATCACCGTGTTAAAATAATGAGTTATTCATCTAATGTGAAAGTAGTGTAGAGCCATTATATTAGCTTCTTATCTCATTACATGGCAAGCAAAGTTTTTGCTGGGGATATTTTGGACAATTTCTATAAAAGCGAAATTTGTCAGTAGCGAAAAACATAATTTTACAAATATTTACGCTAGTTATATAAAAGTGTGTGAAGATGCTATCCCATGTCTGGTTTCCTGATATCAACGAGATATACATTAAACTGTAAGGTATCACCTAAATTTGTAAATAATAATGCAAATTTTCTATAAAAAACTGCAAAATTTCAAAAACAGTAAATTTTTGGTTTAATTTTTTATCACCGCATAACTTTTCAATGGATAGTAAACCGAATAATTATTATACAACAAATGAATTTCCTAAGTCTTGTCTTTCGAGTGGTTAATGGTTTAAATCAAAAAGTTGTAAATTATCAGTGCAAAACTAAAATGAATTAAAAAATCGTCGAAAGTTTTAACTCAGTCTTTTTACATTTTTTAGTTTTAAATGTCTTCCCGTGAGATTTTACGTGAATGATTTAAAATTTTTGATTTCTTATTTACTTTGTAAGATCTACAAAAAGCCATCAACACTTTTTTTTAATTTTAAAACAAACTTTTGCGGTGCCAGCACTTAAAGTAGGTTTCAAACAATTTCGAAATTTTTTGAAATTCCTCATATATGAGAAGCCGCAGAACAAAACGCACTTTTTATATCCTACACCACCATGGTTGGGGTATAATGCGTTTGTGCTAATGTTTGTAACGGACCAAAAAAATTTTCGGACCCCCACCTTAAAGTATACCGTTCGACTCAGAATCACTTTCTGAGTCGATTTAACAATATCCGTCCGCCCATCTGGCTGTCCGTATGTCCATCTAAACCTTGTGAACAAAGTACAGGTATCAATTTTGAAGATATCTTGATGAAATTTAGCAGGAGTAGTGATTGTGATCAGCCTATTATTTCACCTAGCTCCCATACAAATGTAATCCGGGAATAGGAGTTTAGTGGTCATACATGCCTTACATATAGCAATATTTTAATGAAATTCAGTGCAAAGAAGTTTTGTATAAGTTTAATCTTTCGGCTAAATTTTATAACTGACTATAGCTACCATATAAACCCCTCTTCCGAAAATTACGTTAACGTGCATACTTAAATCCCATACGAATATAAGTATCAAGTTAATATTCGACAAACTTTATCTCCTTTCTCGTCGGATGTATATGGTCGGTCTTGACCGACTTTATCTCCTTTCTCGTTTTATTATTTAAATTTGCTGGGAAATTGAGAATTAATTTTTTCGTTCCCTTACAAAACAGTTTGAATCTGGAAACGTTCTCCTTTCGCTAAAAATGCATCGAAGATATATCAGCAGAAAAGTATGAAACGAACACCCTGTGTTTCTAGTTTTTAGCCCATAACTTGTTTGTTTATTAACCGATTTTTCCCATTTCCAATACCAAATAAACCTTATATAAGATAAATATTTGTGCCTTACGTTGCCCCGTTCGAGCCCTATCCTGCTTTCAACAGACGGGCAGACGGAAAGATGGACGGACATAGCTAGATCGACTCTGAATCTAACCAGGACCCAGAAAATATACACTTTGTGGGGTCTTAAATGATTCCTTCGACATTTTACACAGGGAATGACAAAATCAATATTTTCTTCCATAGATGAGGTGATGAGTTGAGTCCTACAGCCTGAAGATACTATTTGTCTTCCATTACCAGGTTACCTTTCAGTGATCATGACTTCTTTGTATAATATTATGACCAAAGAAACTGTATTCTGCGGCACAACAGTCTTCATTGCAAATATTTTATATGACCAATGCAAGATTTCATGAAAAATTTGAATTATGAGTTTAGGTGTTTTTTGTTAAACTTCCATTTTAATAAAAACCAATTTTGCTATTGCCATGAAACTTAGCACATGGCAAGTAATCATAATGGCAAATACAAACCAGTTAACATAATTATTAATTTTTCACCACATCAAAAGTTTTAAGCCCAAGAGTATGACGGATTTTTTCGTGCGCAGTCCTTAGTATATAAAAAAAATAAAAAAATTATGATTTTGTTCAATTGTGATTGCTTGGAACAACCTGAAACAATTTTTGGATATCAATATCCATCACATTTTAAATCAATTAATAAATGATGGTATGATCGATACCAAAGGTTCTATGTCTTGAAATATAGAAAATCGTTGGAACTAATATAAAAAATAAATAATTTAATGTGTTTTAATTTAACGCGATTTCAAGGTTCCAAACTAACATTTTTCATATATTAAGTGCTTTAAATTACACGATATATAAAAATTCTGGTCTCTTTTATGCTCATCTAAGGGTTCTCAAACGGAAATCATTAAAGCTGCCCAGACTGGAGATGGACTATCCTCTGCGTCTGGGAAAGCTGGTCATATCTCACAGGGTTCTTTTAAGAGCACCGCTAAAGAATCCATTAAAGGATGATCAAGTTTGGTCAGGCGCCAAATAGCTCGCTTAAGGGCCGCCAAAAGGGTATAGTTAAGCGGCTAATATCTGGTGATGACTGACCCACATTGTCAAAAAAGAAAGAATCATCCAAGTCGGATATTCTTCAGGCAGCAGTCATTGACCGTACAGATATATAAGGAAGAATCGGTTGCTTAATGATAGACAATGGATGAGATCTTTCAAGCAAGGCACAAAACGGGTGAAATAGCTTTCATGGTCGTAGAGTGGTCGAAAGGTGTCAAAGGTGTCGGTTGGCTTTCAGTACCTAAAGGTTTTGATACTCGAACCATGATAAGGCCAAAGACTTGCATCATTGTGAAGTGGCCTCGAGCGAATTGTCAACTTACCTCAGCGAGTACCAAGTGGATGTGGCCTTAGTCCAGGAGCCTTAAATAAACGATAACAAGGTATGTGGACTAAACACCAAAGGATACATGCTCTTTGTGCCAACAGTAGAGGTTAAACTTGGTGGTGGAGATTCGGTGGAGAACAGAACTTTCCCCTTTTCCTTTTTTTTTTTCAACTCCAATTTAATATTTTGAAGGGACTCACAATGGATCATTATTGGTCACTGGGTGGAGATCAAATAGTACATTAATCTTCTCTAACTATCTAGATAGTTTTAATAACACTCCCTAAAACTGTTTTTAAGAAAAATATTAAAACAATTTTGAAATAACTTCACATATAATAAAATGAGGGCCTATCTATGGTATACGCCCACATTAAATATCGTTTTTCTTCTGGTTACTAACTAAGATTAAAAAACTTTAAAAGCAGACTCTAAGGCAAATATAAACGTAAATGAAACCATAAATTAACAGTCGAAATTAAGTTGAAATTAAACATAATAAAATTATAAACGCTTATAATTTCACACAAAAAGTAATGTTAATGTTGCTAAGAAGACACAACTATTATTTCTTCATTTATATTTTAATCTTTAAAATTATTTAAGTGCACGTGTTTTGTACTTCTTATTTTTGCCATCTACAGACACATTTACTGATTTATACTTAAAAGAGGCCACATGGGGTTTAGCTTGTTTTTTTTATATATAAAATTAATAAATTAAAAAAATTAACTTTAATGTTGACGTAGTAGCAGGCAGATGTATCTTGTCAAGGTATTTCAGGAAAACAAAGCAATACATCTTAATTAGGGCCAATAAAAACAAGGTTTATTTGGGGAATTAGCAAAATTCACAATTAAATGATAAGGCTATTTTCTATTTCTAGGTATGAGCAACATATTAAAAAAAAAATAATAATAATAATAATAATAATAATAATTTTGGTTTAAGGAAGTTAAAAGATTACCCAATATGAAATTAATATGATTAATTTAAAAAAAGTGATGAAACTACTATATAATTATGCTAAACAAAAATATGGCTCCATCTTTCAAAGTTGATATGAAACAATTAATAAAAATAAACATTTTGTTTAATATAAACTAATTTTGCATACCATTTTCTTTACCTCAAATAAAATACAGAAATTTAGAAAGTTTATTTAAAATTTAATAAAACATTTATATTTATTTATATATTTATTTTAGCAGTCGATCGAATTCAATTTCAATACATTTTCATATTCATTACAAAACTAAAGTAATTCTTTACCAAAATCATTATGCCATAACTCTAATAAAATAATAACAAAAATAATAAACATAATATACAACTTAAATATTATCATTATTAATTGTTTTGAAACAAACCAAAAATACAATTATAAATTTCAATTATTTAAACAATATAGAAAAAAAAAAAGAAAAAGATCAATTTATTACATACATTTGTAGTTAATATTAGCAGGAGTATGTAGGAGGGAAAGGTAGGGAGAAGGAGATATTTTAAAATTAAACAATAAACTTGAATTTATTTAAAATCAAAAGATGGTGTATCACGGCAAGTATAGGGACCCATTGGAACAATTATTACATGTAATTCCAAGTTATTACGATTTGGTCCCACCAAATGCGGTGATAAATTTATGGAAGATAATGCCAATTCGTCAAAAGGTATTAAATTATCTAAGTTAACAACACGTTGATCACTACTAAAGTATTCGGTGCGCTCATGTAAAGTTAAAATATGATCAATTTTGTTTTGTACACCAGTTATAAGACAAGCAATCTGTAAATAGAAAAATAAATTATAATTAACAATTAGAAGTTTTTCTTTAAAATTAAAATTATTTCACTTACTTTAAAACGTTTTTCATTGACTTGTAAATGTTTACAAGTTACTCTTAAACGCACCGTATTTAAAGAGACTTCAGGCACATCTTCGCCCCAGACCATTTTGGCTTTATTATATTTGATACCACGAGGAAAAAATTCAACTTCCCAAGTTATTGGTTGTTCTAAAATGTAAAAATGTTTAAGATAAGTATGTAAGTATTATAGTTTATTATTGTGACACAGGTCAGCAGGGAAATCCTATCATAAACAAGAAAAGGTGGACTAGATGGAATTTGGAGTGGTAAACACAATTCTGCTTTCAGTTTTTTTCTGTCAGATCTGATTATTTTTTATGGACTTGTCTAATATTTACTCCTTAAAGAGTATATTTTACCATAACGCTAGAATGCGGTTTATCCGATGTAGACAAATGCAACACCAAAAGATGCGAACAAAAATTGTCTTTAAATCAACACTACATTTGCTCAATAGTTTCAGAGTTATCGAAAAATTTAAGATTTTTTCTTTAAATATCTTTTAAGAAACAAAAGTGCAAGTTCAGTTTTTTTATTCGTTATGATAAAGTTGGTAATACTATAAATAAAATAAGCCATGTACGAGAAACCCCAAAACTACACAACTTACGTTAAATCGGACACCGGAAACGTAAAATATGAAGTTTTTGAGGACTTATGTTCTCAGAAATTTTGTTTATACGAGAGCTACTTTTGTTTGCTAAAGTTAATTAAAAAATATACTTCCCAGGTAAAAACGATCATATATTATTATGTATGACTCATGTATAACGATATCTATATATATAAAAGAGTAACGTTACTGACTGGCTGACTGAATGACTGATTCATCATCCCACAGCCCAAACGGCTGAAGCTAGAGTGACGAAATTTGGAACGTAAGTAGGTCTTCCTCCATATAGATCCACTAAGACGGGATTTTTGGAAATTCGAATGTTTAGGGGGTAAAAAAGGGTAAAAACGGGTAAAATCGGTAACCTTATAACTCGCAAACTAATGATGATACAAAATGAAATTGAAAAAAGATTCGGCTGTGCCGAATCTTTGATACCCTTCACCATATTACCATCTTACTATCTTATCGACATCATATTACCATATTACCGACAAATAATACAATTTTCGCCTTAACGTATGCTTTCATATTTTCACATATATAAATCAAAATTTTTTTCAAACTACGAAAATTTGAATAAGAAAAAAAAAACAATCATAGCAGGCTTTGCTTTTAAAAAATAAACAACAACAATTCCATATTTATTTATTTTTTAATGTGTGTATATACAAACTGACTGCATATACAAAGAACAACAACAACACTGTTATTCATTATATTACTTCTGTTGCTAACTAAACTACTTGTCTTATAGGCAAAAACGTCACTAATAGTCGTTACAATGCTTAATATACATGTTTGTGTATGTATTTATGTATATTCTTAACAGATATGTTTTAGTTTTAAAAAATAAACAACAATTCCATATCTATTTATTTTTGTACAGACTGCATATACAAAGAACAACAACAACACTGTTATTCATTATATGACTGCTGTTTCTAACTAAACTACTTGTCTATACAAAAAACAAAAAACGTCACTAATAGTCATTACAATGCTTAATATACATGTTTGTGTGTGTATTTATATTCTTAACAGATTTATTTTTGGTCCATAACTCTGTTGATTCTGAACGAATTTGGTTTATTAAAAAAAACGAAATTTTATAAAAACATTTATGACTGATCTATATAAAAATAAAAATCTGTAGCTTGAACAAGGGCTTCAAAAATAAAAAAATCGTTTTCCCCGATATCTCAGTTATTACTGAACCGATTTATTTCATTTTTTCAGAACAAAAATTCAGAAAATAATTTCCGAGCCCCCTTTATAAATTCGAAGTCCCTGGTATATGCAGAGGCTTCAGAAACTGAAAAACCGGTTCCAAAAACCGGTTTTTAAAGCATCTCCGCCATTTACAAACCGATCCTGCTGATTCAAAAAACCGAAATTTTAAAAAAATATTTGTGACCGATCTGTATAAAAATAAAAATCTATAGCTTAAACCAGAGCTTCAAAAAATAAAAAATGCGTTTTGTCCGATATCTCAGTTATTATTGAACCGATTTATTTCATTTTTACAGAACAAAAATTCAGAAAAAAATGTCCGAGACTTCTTTGTAAAAACGAAGTCCCTAGTATATACAGAGGCTTCAGAAACTGGAAAACCGGTTCTAAAAACCGGTTTTTTTAACATATCTCCGCATTGTATGAACCGATCTTGCTGAATTCCAATAGCAAAATTCTCGAAAGCATTTCCGATCGTTTGATATATATATTATATATGTCAGTTATCGGTGGGCTTCATAAACGCCATTTCAACCGACACACGGACGGACGGACGGACGGACGGTCGGACGGACATGGTCCTATCGTCATCATTTCTTACAAGGATCCCGAAAATGTCAACTTTTTTGCTCTCCGACGAAAATTGTGGGAATTACAAACGGAATGACAAACTTATATATACCCTTTACACCTTTGGTGAAGGGTATAAAAAGTTGAATAGTTATCGTTATTCATTTAAAAAACAATTGGACAGGTGTCTGGTACTTTTTTCAAAATCGTCCGTTTTAGGGGGAAAACGGGTAAAAAATGTATTTTGGTACCTTTTTGGCACCATATGTATTTTTGAAACCAATCAACATACAGATAAAATTCATGTCGTATTCATAACATATCAAAAAATGAGAAATATAAATTTGGTACTTTTTAGAAATTCAGATGTTTAAGGGGTAAAAATCGTTCCAATTTTTGGTACTTTTTTCATAAAACATTTTTTTATATTTATTGAAATATTCATGAATATTTTAATATGGGATACTACAACAATTTAGAAATTTATTGGAATAAAATTTTTGATACTTCGATGGGTGAAAAAAAAGTACCAAAAAAAGGGGTAAAGGCGGGAAATTACATTTTATTCAAACTTAATAATGAATTTTCAATTACATTAAACATAGAAACATGAAATTAAGAAAATGTAGATAAGAGTTCACAAGAGTGGAATTTGTGGTACTTAAAGATACATGTCCTGTGGGTCAAGAGAATGGACTTTGTGGTACTTTTTCGTTTTGTTTTTTGTTCTTCTAATGGTACTTTTTGAATTTTCTATAATATTTAACCCAGAAACATGAAATTATAGATATGAGATCTTAAATGAGTAAGAATCCATAATAGAGGTTTTTGTGGTACTTTTTCGTTCTTCTAATGGTACCTTTTGAATTTTCTATAATTATGAACCTAGAAACATGAAATTAGGGATATGTGGTCCTTAGTTAATGAGAATCCATAAGAGGGGACGTTGTGGTACTTTTTTGTTCTTCTAATGGTACTTTTTTAATTTTAGAAACATGAAATAAGGATATGTGGTCCAAAATGATGGTACTTTTTTTTGTTGTTCCTATGGTATTTTTTTAATTTTCTACAATTATGAACCTGGAAACATGAAATGTGGTGCTCAGTGAATAAGAATCCATAAGAGGGGACTTTGTGGTACTTTTTTGTACTTCTAATGGTACTTTTTGAAGTTTCGATAATTATGAATCTAGAAACATGAAATTAAAGATATGTAGTCCTAAATGAATGCGAATCCATAAGAAGGGACTTTGAGGAACCTTTTATCCTTCTTCTAATAGTACTTCTTGAATGTTCTACAATTTTCATCTGATATTTATTTTTCATTATTCTAAGATTAAAAACCTGAAATTAAAGAGATATTGTTATTTATGGATGACACCATAAATAACAATATCTCCATTATTAAAAATGTTCCCAAGGGAGTTAAGAATCTTAGTTTAAATTTATTATACAGTATGGTTTTCATAAAAAAGTTCCGCTAACGATGTAGCGGGTTTACAGCTCGTATTGTTATATATGCGTTTATATATGGAAGTGTATGGATTCATACATGAAATAGTTTTCAATATATGGATACATATATGAAAAAATATATGAACTATTTTGTCATATATGGAAATATACATGTAAAATTTATGTCATATATGGTTTCATATATAAAATCAATATTGATATATGAAACCATATATGAAATATTAAATCAAACACAAAACACACCATAATTCCAAAATCGATATGGGTACCAAAAAATGCACTTCAGAAAAATTTTATGAAATTGTACTCTATAAATATTGTAATTGCATTACAAAGCGAACAAAATTACATTACAATGAGCGAGTTATATGAAAAAAACTAATTTTTGTGACTTTTGATAGCGAATTTCTCACGTAGCCATCGTAGCGAAAACGTGATTATTTAACGGTATGTATTCGAAACTAGTGTGAAACTCTTTTCCAAATTTCATTTCAATCCATCAGATTCCGAGGTTTTTGATTTAACTTTACTGAATAATTTTCTTGCAATAAAAATGTTATTTTATTGTATTCTTTTAGAATACTTTGAATTTTTAAACAAAATGACATTTAAAAAACAAAAAATAAAAAACATAACAAAATTACAAATTCAAATTCAGAAAAATATTAAATAAATTTAAAACAAAAAGTTTTCTTCCACAATTATGTAACTTTGAATCATCGACATTAACGGTAAGTAAATATGTACGCGATTATCATTATTAACATTATCAAACTTTTGATTTTCTCCTATTCCATATTATAGACAAACTATGTAGATATTTTTTGAAAATCACAATATCTCTACTAAAAATAAATATGAATGGTTTGCCTCGTCATTCAACAAAACGTAAGTAACTTTTCGCTTAAAGTATTGATTTAATTTATTTATCACTATTTAATGCGCTGAAACTCTTTTCAGGTAAACTCAAAATATTTCACGAATATGCATCTCGTTGTTCCATCAATCGATTACTGATTAAAAGTTATTCAGATTGATCAACAAAGATTAACATAAAGGCGCAGTGAATTTGAAATTATATATATTTATGTTATTTTCTGCGTTATTTAATTGCTATTTCAGTTTATAATTTGTATTTATTGTAATTATACTATTTTTTATATTGAAAAATAAAATTCATAAAAAATAATATATTTTGAGTATATCATTCACAATAGCAGTTATGACTTTACGTATATATGAATATATATGGATATATTTGGCATATATGGTCCATATACCCTCAATTTTCGGATCCAAAACACATATGGAAATCCATATATCGTCACCGAAAATGCAAAACAACGTAACATCAAAATTTTAAAATTTGTGTTTTTGATGAAATATAGTTTATTATTCCAAAATACGTGTGATCACAAATTTTCAGACTTGTAGCTCAAGAAATGACGATAACATTAACAAAAGCAATAATTTTCTTAAGTCAAAATAACGTAACATCACATTTGTTAAAAAAATAAAAAAAAAATTTCTTTTCTTTTTTTTACGAACTTAGATTGCAAATGATTATAAATATAATGGCTATTAAAATTTTGGAATAAAAGTTATCAGAAATCGATTTAATTACAATTTTTCTAAAATTTGTATTGATGTTACGTTGTTTTGACTTCAGAAAATTGAAATCTTGAAAAACGTAAACCACATAACTTAAAAAATATTTATTAAAAATAAAAATATTCGTCATCAATATATTAGGCAGTATCTAAGGATGTAATAACCCAAAAATCTTGTTTGTTAGACAATTCGTTTAGATTTTAGAAAGTTTTTTGTGCCTCCTCTAAAGTTATGAAAAGTGATGTTACGTTGTTTTGCATTTTCGGTGACGATATATTATTATATATGACCATTTTCAGCTGGGTTCATGAAAATATTTAATTTTAAATAAAACATTTTCATGCGATTATTTTCTACAACTTACGATGGGAATAAATTGAGAAACAATATAATGGTTAACTTTGATAACCTTTTGAAAATGAAGCTCCATACGTGGCCAGCTTATATTACTGGTATGCAGAGTTTAGTAGTGGTCGCGAATATCTAAAAACCGAATTTTGTAAAGACCTTCCAAAATTTGTTGTTTTGTTAAAAAATACTGATGATGTGCATGTATTGATTAAGAAACACCGACATACATATAACAAATCGTAGGATAGAGGAATTCCTGGGCATTCATTCCACTAACTCAAAATGAATATTTCCCAAACAATTGAATGTCCAGAGCAATTTTCTTATTAAACCTCATATAATTTAACAATCATTCAAAAAAAGCTTTCGATGAATTTTGCAAGAAAACCATGAAAAAATTCCATCTGTTATTCGAATTGTGCTTATGAGATTGTAACGAATGAAGAAATTTGGATCTCTGGTTATGAGACTGAAACAAGTGATAAGTCAACAGTATTTCTCCTTCAAACTTTGCCCAGCCAATTGTATTACGGATGAACAGGCAAAGAAAGGTGCTCTACTGAAAAAGGTGGGAAAATGAGCCCACGTGCATGACAACGAGGATGACCTGGCCTAAGATAGATAGGCACAGATCAACGTTTCTACTGAAACTGCCTAGAATACTACTAGGTAATATAACAGCAGCAATCTCTGGTCAATGCAAATTTGCCATAAGATTGGGTCTTCGGCCCAATGATTTCTGCAGAAGCTGTCACAATGAAGAGGAGCAGTAATCCATTCAACATATCCTCTGTAATTGTCCTGCACTAGAAGATCTCCGTTCAAGACATCTAGGACAAAGATATTACAACAGCCTCACTGAATTATTCATTATTAAAATAGAGAGCATTAGCGCCTTTATAAGGGAATGTGGTTGGTTCTAACCACCATGCTTATCGGAGACGATCTCGCTCGAATCACTTCATTATTTCACCATCTACACTCCTCAAATTGTTCCTCTGCTTGACAACTCTTTTACAATATACTATTATTTTAACTCTTTTATCTCTTTAATACACATACTCTCCTAATCTAAATCTATTTTAATGTTTTCTCTCCCCCTCCTTTCCACCTGATCTGTTTTAATGTACTTACAGGTAACGCAAAGGGACCCGAAGGACCCAAGTGAGCCTAAAACAATCATGTTGGAGGTCACCAGTTTAACCTAACCTTGCCCAACCCACAAAAGTTTCACCTCCTTGAAGCATTTAAAAAAACACTTGCGTATTACTACGGAGATATGGACACTTTTCTACTGTACATTTTGCGTATCAAAGAGCTGTTAGTTATGAATGATTCGCAATCATGGTAGAGAAAAGTCTTCCAAGAAGTTAGAAAAATTAACATTTAAATGTGGATCATTCTCTGTTGCAATAATTCTAGCTTTTACACATTATTTTAAAAAACCGCCAATATTATTAGCAAATAATCCAACTTAAAAATGGCTGAAGTATCCACCATCCAACAAAATTTTAACATCCAATAACTTCATTTCATTACCGTTTATCAAAATAAATGGCTTGGCCAACTTGTTTCATCACCTGAAACATTGGATATTCCAATAAAAATACGTGTTTTTGAGGTGCTTCAAACAAAATGAAAAAACTGTCTTAATATTTGGTCAAACGTATCCGGAAAGGTATTAACTGTCATAAATATTACACTAGAAAGGAATACTACCATCTTTAGAAAAAAATATTATCGTTTTATATTTTTTTTCGCAAAATATAAAAGGCACCCCTCGTATAATAAAAATTAATGCACAATTTTTAATTTTATTCACAATTAAACGAAAATACCCATATATACTTATAATTATTGAATGGTTCTTGAGTTATGGTGAAATATATTTCTGTAATTGCTTTATTAATGGGAAAAAATAAAAGGTATTCACCTCAGAAAGTTGTAACTTTGCAAGACCCTTGCATAGTAGAAAATTTGCATCGATTTCTGTAAACACAACAACAACCACATAGAATAAATTTTGCACAACTTCCTTTGCAAGGGTCTAGAAGAGTTGCAATTTCTGAGGTGAATACCTTTATTATATATATCCATAAGAAATACATAATAGATAAAACTGAAAGCAATTTCGTGTTCAACTCGTCAAATTCCATCTAGACTTTTGTTTAAAAGAGGAGAAAAAAAATGCCTTCGCCAGGAAATATAATATTATAGTAATAAAAATATGCACAAACAAATCCGAAGATCTCTAAAAAAAAAAATATATGAACAACATTTTGACGGTTTTCCTTTCCCTAATCGATGTTAATTAGTTAATTTGAAGCCGTTGGAATCTAATGGGATAATAGTGAGTAAAGTTTTAAATTAGTCCGAAATCTTAAATCAGTTTTCAATGTGATTTGACATTTTGACAAAAATCTGGCTCCATTAAGATTTGTAAGACAAAAAGTTTTATAAGTAAGCCAAATTGTAATTTTCTACGTCATCTGGGAGCTTCAAAAAGTTCCGAAATTAGAAAAAGACTTTGGAAATTACAAATATATAAACCAACTCCCCCTCCGCTCCCTGATTAAAATTTCAAAATCTGACTCCGTTAGAATTTGCAGGACAAATAGTTTTATAAATAAGCTGAATTAAATTTTCTACCACATCTGGGAACTTCTAAAAGCTCTGGAAAGAGAAAAAAGTCTTGGAAAATGGCACATAAATCCGATTATCTCCGCTTCCTGATAAAAAATTTAAAAATCTGGCTCCTTTAGGATTTGAAGTACGAAAAGTTCTATAAGTAAGTCAAATTTTAATTTTTTACGTCGTCTGGGAGCTTCAGAAAGCTTTGGAAAGTAAAAAAATATCCTTATCAAGTTATATATATATATATATATATATATATATATATATATATATATATATATATATATATATATATATATATATATATATATAGAAGAAGATAAGCACTAACTATCAATTTTTAGATTTTTTATTATTTTCTAAGTTTTTTTAGTTATTCTTCCTATTTTATTCTCTATAAATTTTACCATTTATTACGGCGATTGTAAAGAAAGGTTTTGATTTTTTTCCACAAGAACAAATTGCTTTCCAAATAATATATATTGGATTTCATTTTCAGTTTACAATGAGAAGGAGCATAAATAACATGACTATAAACTGTATGAGTGTCATGTCTTGCAATATACCTGAAGTTTGTGAAGCAGTATATTTTGTCACCCATAATCAAGCAATTTAATTTTTGTAACCGCTTGTTTTAAAAAACTCCAAATGTGTGATTTTGCTTTTAAATTTTGTTTTGCATTCATATCTGGACCTACATAAAAGTTATGTTATTTATGTATCTTAACTATTTGATGTTGTGCTACCATGGTTTTACTCGCGATTGCAAGTAAAAATACTAATAATATTTTAGATATCTTTGACCATGTTTATCGCCTTTTCCAACTGCAATAGTTCTACTTCTTCGAAAAAGCATAATTAAAAAAAATATATATATATATATAAAATGCGACTTTTCAAGCCATCATCTCGAACAAAAAAAACCATTTCTTATATATAAATGGCATTAAATGCCCTCATAATAACGTAAAATTTCATGAAATAATTATTAAAATATAAATCATGCTCAAGAAAAAAATTTTACATATTCAACTATAAATATTAAAATGAAAAATATTTTTTGATTCTGTAAAGTTTTAAGAATATATATACATTTATTTTTTTTTAGTTTCGAGAATAATTCAACGAAATATTTTTAAAATTGTAAAAGAACAGATAAAAAATTCTGCTCAAATTTCTTTAGAAATGTGTAAGCTTTTTTTTTTTTTTTTTTTTTGCTTTACATTTTAAACCGTAATTTTTTGAGTGCCTGTAAGTAATATGATATAAATTTCTGATACTTTTCTCAATATGCGATGTTCGACGATTAGCGTATGCGAAAAAAAAATTGCAATATAATTAAAAAAGTTCTAATTTCTCTAAAAATTAACATAAACCTTATATTATTCTTTCAAAAGTTGGCTTTTATCATAAGTTTAAAAATTCTATGTTGGAACTTTCTGAACTTTTTATTCGGTTATTATATAGTTTACCTTGGGATTTTGTCGAAAGGATTCTGCGAACTCTCTTTTATTTAATTTGACATAAAACTTATGAATTGATTTATTATTTGGAGATTTTTAATTTTATTTATTTATTCAATTCAAGTAATATAACAAATTTTAACAACTTAATTAAGAGTTTTTTCTCATACCTCAAAATCATTCTGTCGTTATATTCAGATACTGAAGTAGTTTAGAAGACATACATTTATTGGATAATATACCTTAATATTTCTTTTTATGAAATGCATCACCGCTGCGTTACACAGCTTGATTTTTGTACTTTGCCTATCATTTATAAAAAAATAAATTTCTTTGTCACTCATTGCTATCTGAGTTAAAATAGTATAAATCAATTTATGTGAGGTAAATATAAAAATAGTCTAAAAACTTACAAATGGTTTGTTCAATGTAATTCCTTCTTTGTTAACATTTTTAAGAAACTAGAATTCCGAATTTCATGCAAATTTTCACATTATAATGAGAAAACATATACTCATCAAAAATGAATGATAAAATGTCGTTATCATAAGTACACTGTTATTAAAAAAAATTAAAGTCAAATGAGATTTTAAAATTGTTTTAAAAACTTGACCCATGCACATTTTTTTCTTTAAAAAAAATGGGGCATCGATCCAAAATATGTAAAAATACAAAATAAAGCAAACAGATTCAAATTTTAGTGGAGACATAGATTTTTTTTATTTGCAAGAAGTATCAGCTTTTGAAAGTTTTATATGTACAATAATTAAGTAGCACGAAGTGCTTATTTTGAAGGTAATATAAGAAGTCTTTATAAAACAAAAGCTATGTTTAGGTGGCAAACAATATTTAATACATTTTAAATAGTTTACTCGCTATAATCTATATCAAAAACTTCTAGCAAAGATGCATAAAAAAGGAGGAAAGAATAGATTCTAACGATGTTAAAATGTAGTAGATTAATAAAGTAGTTGTTAACAACTCTAGATTAAACACTTTTGGTTGTAATTTTTCTATTTTTTTTTTTTTTATCTACATCTACTGAAAAAAAAAATGTTTTCTTTGACTCTCGTTGCCATCTGAGTTAAAATATAAATTATTTTGTGACGATATTTATAAAGAAATAATCCAAAAAATTACAAATATTTTTTATCAACATTTTGAAGAAGCTAGAAGTTCGTTTTTCACAATAATATGAAAAGTCATCCAAAATTAATGATAAATTAGTAAACTGTTTTTAACCAGCGCCGAAAGTTTTGTTGCAATTTTATAAACATTTTATATTTTTTTTTTTTTATTTATTAAAACCAAACCTTTAATAGACCATACGCACGTACCCCTAGATTTAAAGACATGAAATAATTGAAATAAAATTCGTGATTATAAACAAAACATCTTAGATACCAAAAGTAATTTCTTAAAAAATTATAATTAAATAAAAAGTGCAATAAGCATTGTTTTTAATGGTTTTAATCACAATTAAGTTGTTGATATGAAATTTGAATAAAATTTTAATTGGTTTGAAAATTTTTTGCAATTTTTCCCAATTTGAATTTCCGTTTTTTTGAGTAAACAAACCTGTTATTTGACAGTTCTAACGTTTGAGGATTGTCCTGCCGACCACAAAATTTCTCTTTTTATCTCCTAATTGGTATGATATCATAAATTCAACATATTGTAATTTTTTTTTTTTTTTTTTTTTTTTTTTTTTGTAAACATTTTATTTTTTACGCCTTTAACTTTCGATAAACAAAAGGGGCTATATGAATATTTTTTTATCACAAATTAAAAATAAATTAAGACAAAAAGGACTAACTATCATAACTTCGCGAATAGTGAGATTAAACGATTTATTTTTCAGTGTGAGGTTTAGTAGACGTAATATAATAACTCGTAGAAGACCGGATTGCAAAATGTTGAAAATTTAGTGAAATAAACAATGTTTATACTCTCCTAAACAATTGGGGTTTGTATGTGGCCCTTTTTAAAATAAGCCCTCGATATGTAAATTTAAGCAAAGATATGAAAGAAATACATTTTTGGTTAAAGACTTTTGAAATGTGCAAAGATTATTTTTCAAGCTTTTCGCTTCCGCAGATATAACTCTTTTCATTTTAACGATTTCTTTATATTGTCTTTTTTCAATTTGGCGGTTTTTTATTTTGACTTTTTTTAATTTTAGCATTTCTTCCGTATAGTCATTTTTTCGTTTTAATTATCTATTCCGTTGACTTTTATATTACAGTAGACTCGCGGAAACGTGAACTAATTTTTACCAAGGATGTTCACGTTTTCGAGACTGTTCACGTTTTCGATACAAAACTTTTTGTTTTAACCAACAAAAACAGGTATTATATTCTTCTAGGATTAGAAATAAAAATATTTTATTCTTATTCGAGGTTTTCCCAATTTTTAAACACCAAAAATTAAAAAAAAAAATTGTTCATATTTTTGAGCTTTCATTTTTTGTTCACGTTTTAGAATAGTTTGTGTAAAAAAAACATTTCTGAGTCGTTCTCGTTTTCGAGTGTTCACGTTTTCGAGAGTGCACTGTACTTAGAAAAATAAAAATCACAAAACAATTCTTCTGCTCGAAAAAATAAAGTTAATAAAACTTATTTTGTTAAAAAAAGTGAAAAAATAATGCCTTAACTTTTATAATAAAATTCATAACAATTACAGTCCCTAAATTTATAGATTCGAGTTTGCATTAATTTTCTCATTTTACTTTAATGTTTTCTTTTTTTAATTTTCAAAATATGAAGATATTTAAAATTCTTACTAAGATACAACTGCAAATGAAAAAAATAAAAACTTACCATCTTCGGTCTCAGCAATATTACCCGGTGTAAAGAAACATGTTACATAATTACTATACTTATCAATCAAATCAAAGTTATTGACTACTTTACTTATGCTCCAAGTGTCGTTAGAATATAGACGTGGGGTAAACTGTAGGCACCCATCTGATGAGTTACGCACCTCTTTAACACGTTCCTCCTGACCCGATTGATACGACATACCAATGGCCATACGTTGAACGATAAATTCTTTGTGATATTCCAACAAAGGAAAAATAAGTAAATGAGCTAATTCACGTGGCGTCATCATTGCAAACCGTATGTGAATAACAGTTTGTTCTACAAGTTGTATGAAATGTTCATGCTTTTCTGCATCTGTCAAACTGTCGTCATTATCCAAAAGATCTTTACGTTGTAGTAACCAGTTTTCCAAAATACCAAAAAGTTTATATTCACTGCGTACCACCAAATCATTTTGTTGTAATAGTATGGCCATAACGGCGACATCTAATTCTACAAAATCTTTAGAATCAGATACGATTTCCAAATTCCATTTGAGAAAACGCTTTAAGGCCTCCGTTAGTTCTTTATGTTGAGGACTAAAGGCAATTGTGTATTGCAACCATGATACTAGAAACCCTTGTGTAGCTGCTTTGGCTATATGTTTCATCATATATTGAACACAAAGTTCCACCAAATCTTGTACATTATATTTATGGGCCAATGCCAGCATGGGCATTACGGTGTTAAGTGATATATTGATTTTACCAACATATAAATATTTAAGAAATTGTGGAAATACCGCCTCACAGCAAGGTTCCTCAACCAATTCAATAACGTGTTTGCGACATTCATTCCATTCGGGATTCATTAGCATTACTTGGAATACATCGCTACTTGCACAAAGAATAACACGGTGTGCCGGATATTGTTGGTCTCCCACCACCAATATAATGTCCGACATTAATTGTTCTGCATATAGATTGGCGATCTTCTTTAGAACACTGCTAGAATTGTTCATTACACGCTAAGGAATATAGTTCGATTGTAAATTATATTAGATCTCAAATTTATTTTGAAAAAACATACCAAACTAATGGAACGATCTTGGGACTGCTCATCCATTTCTATTATCGACGGCAAGACCTCATCATCTCCTCCACTACTGCTGTTTCCACTAGATGAACCTGTATTTGAGGACATTTTCTCCATTTCTAGTTGTAATGAGATAAATTTCGTATAAATTTCTCACTATTTTGATCCAGTGAGTTTGTATCTTATAAGAACTTTCTGTGGATAGACTATAATTTTCCAACTTTTCTGATTACGAAATTTTTTGTTACATGGTATTCTTTAGTTCCTTGACGTTTAGGCAAAAATTTTATACAAATTTTACAACTTTTACGGGGATTTTTGTTTTTCTATTTTTAATAAAATTACTTTTAAAGATTTTTTCAATTAAATTTTTCTTTTAGTAAAAAATAATAATAAATGCTTCTTCTTATTATTAGACAAACAAAACAGCTGTACAGTACAGAGTTGTAATTTTTAGTAGCATATATTGAAGAGAGATGCCACATTGAAGAGAGATGCCACATTGCTGTTATTTTATTATGTTATTTTTACCCTCAAAATATTCTTAACATTTTATAATTGTATATGTAGTTTATTTTTTCAAATAAAAAATGTTATACTTTGCGGTGTTTCAACACGATAAAAACCAAATAAAATTTATAATTTATAATTTCATAAAACTTAAGCATTATAGATAATTAACAAGTAATTTTTTAAAAGAAATAATTTTATTAAATTTTGACTTTCTAATTTTATTAAAAATTTAAGATATTTTCAATAATAATTAAAAAGTATTATGTGATTTTTAATTTTTTTGAAGGAAAAGTACAAATTTTTCGGATTGTTTTTGATAGTATTTTAAAACTAAAAAAACGAGAAACGAAAAAAATGCCAAAACGAAAAAAAAACCTAAAATTAAAAAAGCGTTAAAATTATCAAATAAATAAAAAGAAGCACAAAAAATATAAAAAAATGTCTACACAGAAAAAAATCACCCAAAGGGAAAAAATCGATGAAAACGAAGACGGAGGAGAGTTATTATAGTTACTTAGAGTTTTATTTACCCTCTCTTCCTTAAACCGTTATTTCTTATCAAATTTATTTTTTTCACGAATGTTTTCCCTTTTTTTAGCCATTTTAAAATTAGCAAAAAATATTTGAAAAATATTTATTTACTACATAGATTAAAATTTTTGTATTTGATTAGTTGCAACCGTTAAACGTATCTACTAACGGATTAGGCGGGTTGTATTTTATGAAAAATATTGTATTCCCAAAACTTATTTTATTTACATTTTTTTATTTCAATGCAGTAGAGGTAGCGGAGCACCCTAGGTATATTAGTTGCAATCAAGGACAGAAAATAATCATTATTTTTGAAAATTTAAACAAAAAATTCAGATACAAGGAACGACCGGATAAAAGTGTTAAATACAGAAATGTAATCTTCAGAACAGGTTCTATAGAAATCCGGATTGTTTTTAATTTTTTTGCTCAACTCATGATTATTTTTGATTTTTATTTTGCTCAACTCATAATGATTTTTTTATTTACTAAAAGGTAAGTGTGATGATATCTTTTTCATAAATTTTTTTGCGAAAAATCCGATTTTTGTAAATAAAAATCGAATTTTTTTACTAAAAATAAAATTTTTTATTAAAAATAAAATTATTTATTAAAAATAAAATTATTTGTAATAAATCAAAGTTTTCACTAAAAGAAAAATTTTATTAGTTAATAGTTTCATTTCTCATGTTAAGTTTTATATTGTGAGCAAAAAAGTAAAAATCAAAAATAATCATTATGAGTTGATCAAAAAAAAAAAAAAAAAATAATAATAAAAATAAGAAATAATCATTATGAGTTGAGCAAAAAAATAAAAATCAAAAATAATGATTATGAGTTTTATTTTAAAACTCATAATCATTACGGTCCCTGATTGTAATTATTCCACGTTTTTATATTGGGAAGATGCAATTACGCAGATCATTGTAATTATTTATTATTTTCTTCATACAATTTAAGCTTAATTAATACAAGTTCTAATGCTTTTCGTTTCAAATAGAATTACATAACAATTTCCCAAAACCTAAAGAAATAAAACATTTTGTGTTTTTTTTTTTTTTTATATTTAAAATTTATTGTTTTTCTTTATTACTTGACTTCTTTTTGTTATTGTTTTTTATTTAACATAATTTGTTCTTAATGAAATAAAAAAATGTGCAAATAATTTTACAACAAAAAATACTAGACCGCAATTAAAAAGAAATGCATATAGAAATTATTAAACAAATCACAAACAATAAAAAACGAAATTATCTAAATATAAACATACAACAAAATACAAAAATAATTAATGTCTTTTCATTAAATTAAATGCACAAAAACAAATATGTAATTGCAAAATGTTTGTTTATAGGTAAAATGTTCCTAGCATATGGTGAAAATAATTTCAAATATAAGAGGAAGATGAAACGGTGGTTATAGAGTAAAAGGTATGTAGAAGAGAGCTGCTATAATTAGCAAAAAAGAACCTTTTACAACTCATCGTGACCAACAAATTTGTTGATATAACTAATTAATTCTGGCAGGGAGCGACTATCGTCATATTCACTTTGACGTTCACCGTTTTTGTAAGCAAACAAGGTAGGATAACCTTCAACTTGTTGGTCAACACACAATTTTTTATTCTCTGAGGAGGTACAATCAACTTTAGCAATTTTGATAGACTTATCGCCACCATGAATTTTCTCAGCCAATTGATCCCATACAGGACTTAATTTTTGACAGTGACCACACCAGGGAGCATAAAATTTAACAAAAGTCACACCTTCAGCAACCGTTTTCTCAAAGTTATCACCAGTCAATTGTAGAACTTGTAATTTATCTTGTTCACCACTTGATGGTTTTTCGGTGGGAGGAGCATCTTGACTAGCATCACTGCCCAACATTTTCTTAACATAAGCGTGCAATTCATCGTGACCACGAGAACCAGAGTATTTTTCAATTTTCTTGCCATCTTCAATCCACAAAAGAGTAGGATAACCCTTGACTTCAAAGTCTTGGCATATGGGACGATAGACGGTACAATCAATTTTGGCAATGCTTACAGCTTCTTCATTTTGCAAAGTCTTGGCCAATTGTTCCCAAGTAGGAGCCAAACGTTGACAATGACTACACCAGGGAGCATAGAATTTAACAAAATGATTACCGCTCGATACATGTTTGGCAAAGTTCTCCTCAGTCAATTCTACAAGTTTGCCTTTAACAGCAACTGGTGCAGCTGCATCCGAACCCTCACCATGTGGAATTTCATTATCAGCATTTAATTGTTCATTAATAAACTCTGTTATGGCTGGCATGTCACGAGTGCCCTTGAATTTTACTGATTCCTTTTCGCCTAATTTAAAGAAACGCAAAGTAGGATAACCGGTTATTTCATGTTTAGCACACAATTCTTGTTGCTGGGTACAATCGACCTTGGCAATTATGACTTGGGGTTCATCTTTAACATTCATCATTTCAGCCAATTGTTCCCAAAGTGGATGTAAGCGTTTACAATGACCGCACCTAAGGTGAAGAGAAAAACAATTAGGATAAAAACATGAAATTTAAAAAATAATGCTCTTTAACTGAATTAAAAAATAGTTCAAAAAACAGTTGAACATATCGCTATCTGAAATATAAACGAATTTTCGTTTCGTTTTATAGAATAAGACCCAAATTAAAATGTTAGTTTTCAAAAAGGTATTTTGTCATACTTTCTTTATTAGCATTAAAGCTTGATTAACATATGAATTAACATATGAATAACAACATAGTTCGCTTAACTTTACTTTTTTTTTTTCGAAATGTGAAAATTGCTTTTCCAATATATTCATGCTATATTTTAAAATTCCATTTTAGAAAAAATTTATAACTTGAAATATTATTTAAACAAAATATAAATTTTATAAAGGGAAAAACAACACCATTACATTTTTGCTATATTTTCGATAATCTATACACATATCGGTTTTAAAAATATATCAAATAATTTTCATACGAATTGCGGATATATTTACACGGAATATAATTCAAAATTGTATACCTATTACCTTTAACTTCAATAAAAACGAATTATGTAGTTTATTATTTTTGCCAGACTTCATAATACTCTACTTCTAAAATTACCATTATGTAGTGATTGAAAAGTTTTTAAGGACAGAAGTGTGCAATCATTTCCCCGAATTCAGAGAAAATGAGTTATGAACCGATATTCGTGGATTAGGCACAATAAGATATGCTGATATGAAATATGTTGTATTTCAGATAAATAAGGCATTAATTAACGATAAACAAATTTCGGGAGAACATTTGTATGGGGACTAGGTGAAAACATGGATCAATTATCAATTAACCAATTTCAATGGACTTAGCCCTTGTACTAAAACAATTACTCGTGCTAAATTTAATTAACATATCTTCAAAAATGTGACGTAAAGCTATCGTGCTAGAAGCCCGAATGTAACAACATTCTCGATTCTAAAATGATTAGTAGTCCCTGGTTTTTATGTAATGTTATTGATAATAAAAAGATTTTTTATCAGCAAATTATAAAACACATCAATATTAAAATACTTAAAAATTTACATAATATTTAAATTAATTAACCATGATTTTTCGACATTTAAAATTTTTATATTTGGGATTAGTGGCCGCAAATCTATATGAAATGAGTACAAATTTGGACTAACAAAAGCTAAAATCAAAGATTTTTATAAAAATACTTTAAGATTATTTAAAATTATTACTATGGGTCAAATAATGTTTTTGTGTTATTTAATCTTTCTTTTTGAAAACTTACAATGAGTATTGAAATCTTAACCAAAAATATAATGTAGCTGTAAAATTTTGAAGGGTTAGAAAATAATAAATACACTTTATTTGCATTAATTTTGGAACAGTTTATCTGCTATAAAATATGAAACTTTATATTAGATTAGCACTGTTTTCTTCAATTTATTTTGAACAAATTTTCTACAACATAAATGCATTTAGTTATTTCAAGTACCATTTTTTAATCATAATCAACAAACAATGATTAAATGTTATAGACAATATAACTACAAACTAATTAAGGATTCCTTAGATGTCGATGTTATCTTTATTTAGACAGTATAAAATATTGAGTTTAATGTACCCATATACTTTAAAAACAAAAGAAAACACTAACACGTACTGATAACAAAACAATCATTTGAAGTGTAACAATGAAACTATAAATATTTGAAATAGAAACAAATTCTTTCTTATCAACAACGTGCACAATTGAAAAAATAGAGGAAAACATCAAGCAAACATGTGTAAAAAAAGAAACATTATTCGAAACAAGATCAAGTAGCATTAATTTAAAGCCACACAACAAAATAAAAGAAAAGGAGTAAAATTTTAAGAGATAAGAAAAGATGGACACAATAAGCCCACACAAAAAAAAAAAAAAAAGAAAACTAACTAAAAGCGAAGCAGTAAATTTAATTGGTCAACATCAGCAAAAGGCTATGATGAAATAGAAAACAGTGATATGATACTTTGATTTATTATAATGATGATTTTTACTGCATAGTTACTAGGAAATTTTCATTAAAAATATGTAGGCGGTTAGAAGTTGTATTTTAAAATAATGGAGATAAAAAAATTAACAACTAACTTTAAACGTTTTACGTGTTTAAATTAAATTGGCCAAATTGAAAAATAAAACAAAGAACTTTGGCAAATACACACATGTTTATTATAGTCAAGTGAATCATAAATTTTTTAAATTATCTTTGTTTTAATAAAAACTTATTCTTTTGTTTTATCAACAATTTTTATTATTTATTATACATCTTGATTAGTGTCTACTTACCATGGTGCAAAAAATTTAACAAAATGATTGTTCTTTGCAATGGCTTCATCAAAATTGTCTACAGTCAATTCAACAGCAAAATTTTCTTCAGCTCCTTCTTCGGCGGCTATAAAAGTTGGCAAAATTAAAGCAACAATAGCCAAATATACAAATTTTTGCCACGCCATTTTTTATTTTTAAATTCGTTAAATGAACAAACACCACACACTAAACTACTTTTATTATTTATTACTTATATATAAATATTTCTTATTAAATTTATTGTTGCAATTATGTTTTAATTTTTTTACCAAATAAAAATGACTGTTGTTACAGAAAAATTTACGTGTCTGCCGTCAAAGACCGGCAAAAATTGTGTTGTTGACGAGCTTTTTGGGCAGAGACCAGCGTTTAATAATTTCAACGGCGGTGAGGGCTTTCTTAAAAGTTGTTGGCAGCGGCTCGAATTCGGCTGTGTTGCCAACTTTTTTTTGCAAAACTAATAGAGCTAGCAGTTAAGCCCAAATTACATTTATGCGTAGTCAGCAGCAGTAGCAGCAAAAATTATCAGCTGTTCACTGTCAGAAGAACGTATTGTTGCCGTTATAATTACATTTAAGCGTAGGCAGCCACAATTTACAACCATCATCCTGCTTTATTATACTCACCATCAAAAAGATGGGGGGTATATTGATTTTATCATTCCCTGTGTAACATGTCGAAGGAATCATCTAAGACCCCACAAAGTATATATTTTCTGGGTCCTGGTTAGATTCTGAGTCGATCTAGCTATGTCCATCTGTCCGTCTGTTGAAAGCTGGATAGGGCTCGAACGGGACAACGTAGTTGGACGAAATTTGGCACAAATGTTTCTATATAAGGTTTGTTTGGGATTGAAAATGGGCAAAATCGGTTAATAAACAACAAAATTATGGGCTAAAAACTAGAAACATAGGGTGTCCGTTTTTTACTTTTCTGCTGATTTTCTTCAACGAAAGCATGTACGATAACGAAATTTTGTACGTATAGTTCGGGGATCGATATAAACTCGAAAACCAAAAATGGGCGTGGTCCGCCCACTTTACCGCCCACCTCCCATATAAGGTGAAAATCAACTAAATTGTGTTTAAATAGTTCAAGGAACAATGTACTCGGAAAAAAAGTAGGCGTAGTCCACCCACTTTACCGCCCCCTCCCATATAACGTAGAATTTGAAAAAGTTGATGATGGGTATATAGATTCGGCCGGGCCGAATATAACATTCGCGCTTGTTCTACTTGTGTATTTGAGTCTCCCATTTCTTTGCTCACTCTGTTTGTCTCGCTCTCAATCTGAAATCAGCGCAGCAGCGTTGCCATAACAACATTTTAAGTGCAATTCTAGCACTAATTTTTCGGGTACTGCATGATGCGTTTTAGCAGCTTTTTATACTGTTTTGTAAATAAAATTAATTTTTTAGCATTAAAAGTGCATTTCTAGCACTTATTTTTAGTTTTTGCACTTTAATTTTAATTATTGATAAATAAAGCACAAAATAGCTAAAAATATCTTTGTATAGTTTACCGATCAAATCTTTTTTTTGACAACTCCAAAACTAATTGTCTTAAGGTATGGTCAGACTAGACAAAATGACGTAACTACTAAAAAATATTTTCTTACTTCTCCATTTGAATAGAAACATTTTTTACTAATTATTATTCATAGCTGACATTTTACCAAATTTAGATGCTGTTTTTTCTTACAAAACATTAGCAATATCTAACAGGTGTGAACAATTATTTGTAAAAGTAGTGGTTGCACAATTTTGGTAAAAACTTTGACAAATGTGTACAATGTTTTAGAAAAATATCGATTATAAGGACAGCATACGGAAAAACAAAAGAAGTAAATCCATCTCTTACATAGGGAATAAAATATTTTATCCAATACACAAATTAAAAAGGCCTTTCGACCTAAAAACTCTAAAGAGATGAACCCAATATTTTTATAAGCTAAATTTTATATTCCAGTTCTTCATGCGCAGTGCTTATATTTCTATTCTTCATGCGCAGTGCTTATCCTAATATATATTATAAAAATGAGGTGTAAGTTTGTTTGTTTGTTTGTTTGTTTGTTTGTGCGTCAATCACGTATAAACGGCTGAACAGATTTTCACGAAATTTGACACACAGATAATACCAGTGCCGGAGGTGGTTATAGGCTATGTAAGATCTCGATTGGATGCCACGCCCACATTTTACGCCCACTTTTTATAACTCCCAAACGACTGCACCGATTTTCATAAAATTTGACACACAGATAGTACCAGTACCGCTGGTCATTATAGGCTATGTATGAACTGGGTTGGATGCCACGCCCACATTTTACGCCCACTTTTTATAACTCCCAAACGGCTGCACCGATTTTCACGAAATTTGACACACAGATAGTATCAGTGCCGCTGATCATTATAGGCTATGTATGAACTTGGTTGGATGCCACGCCCACATTTCACGCCCACTTTTTATAACTCTCAAACGGCTGCACCGATTTTCATGAAATTTGACACACAGATAGTACCAGTACCGCTGGTCATTATAGGCTATGTATGAACTGGGTTGGATGCCACGCCCACATTTTACGCCCACTTTTTATAACTCCCAAACGGCTGCACCGATTTTCACGAAATTTGACACACAGATAGTATCAGTGCCGCTGATCATTATAGGCTATGTATGAACTGGGTTGGATGCCACGCCCACATTTTACGCCCACTTTTTATAACTCTCAAACGGCTGCACCGATTTTCATGAAATTTGACACACAGATAGTACCAGTACCGCTGGTCATTATAGCCTATAAATGAACTGCGTTGGATGCCACGCCCACATTTTACGCCCACTTTTTATAACTCTCAAACGTCTGCACCGATTTTTACGAAATTTGATACACAGATAGTAACAGTACCGGTGGTCGTTATAGGCCATAAATGAAATGGGTTGGATGCCACGCCCACTTTTTAAAACTCTTAAATGGCTGCACCGATTTTCGCAAAATTTTACACACAGATAGTACCAGTGCCAGAGGTGGTTATATGCTATAAATGAACTGGATGCCACGCCCACATTTTACGCCTACTTTTTAAAACTATGGAACGGCAGCACCGATTTTCACGAAATTTGATACACAGATAGTACCATTGCCGGTGGTCGCTGTAGTAGTCTATAAATGAACTGGGTTGGTTGCCACGCCCACTTTTTAAAACTCTTAAACGGCTGCACCGATAGTACCAGGGCTGGAGGTCGTTATAGGCTATGTAAGATCTCGATTGGATGCCACGCCCATAATTTACGCCCACTTTTTTAAAACTCTTTAACGGTAGTAAATGTTTGATATTCCCTATTAAGGGGTAGCGAAGCACACCGGGTTACGCTCGTATTTCTATAAATTTATGTTCTTATTTTATTTTGACAAAATTATTTAATACATTTTTCAATAAGTCAAACTTATGTATGAAATTTACTGTGATCCAAAAAATAATGAGAATACGTTCATAAGTATAAAGATAGGAAGTTATTCTGAATTGATTTGTTCCTTTAGAATTAATAATATGAGCAATATAATGTGCGTAAACCATACAAATTAAGAAAGAAATTGTGAATATATGCATAAATAACAAAAATGTTTATTCTAATTACTTAACAATTTAACAATAATTTAGCACTTATTTTTCCTAAATTGCACTTTTTTAATAGCCATTTAGCACTTTTTTCAGAAAAGTTCTGGCAACACTGCAGCGCAGTGAATTTAGAAACAGGGCTAAAGCCCAAATTACAATAGCGCGTAGTCAGCAATAGTATCAGCAAAAATTATCAGCTTATCTACTTGTGTATTTTAGCCTCTCATTTATTTGCTCACTCTCTTTGTCTCGCTCTCAATCTGAATGCAGCGCAGTGAATTTAGAAACAGGGCTAAATGAAACAGCACTGCAAACTGCTGCTGACCAAATGTAATCAACACCAAAACAAACAGTGCTTTCTAAATTATCAGCTGATTATGTCAGCACACACTGCTGCTGACTACGCGCTATTGTAATTTGGGCTTAAATGAAAGAGCACTGCAAACTGCTGCTGACTAAAGCCCAAATTACAATAGCGCGTAGTCAGCAGCAGTGTGTGCTGCCATAATCAGCTGATTATTTAGAATGCAATGATCAGCTGATTATTGCAGCACACACTGCTGCTGACTACGCCTATTGCAATTTGGGCTTAAGCTTAAAATAAATTGTTTATGTTATTAGTCTGTGGTTTCGGTTCTATAAAAGATATTGATTTCAATCTTTTTCTATATAACGAAAAATTATGTCAACTAAACAATATAATTTAGATGAAAAAATTGTTTTTTCTGATTTTTGAAACTAAAGTAAAATTTTTGTAAAAATTTGGTTTTTTAAGAAACTATAAACATTTTATATGTAATAAAATCTTTATTACGTAGAGTCTACACGAGATATTTTTGTATCATAATAAGTAACAAAACGTGGTCATATATGGCATAAGAATTATATCATAATGCTGAAATAATATACAGTTAGGGACAAAACTATTTGTACACCACATGCATTTCGTATATCTTCAATAATTTATAAAGAATAAAAAATTATTATATGTAGTTTTAATTCAGATCCATTTTCATTGAATTATTTGATAAAAAATAAATTAATATATAACACATTGTTAAAAAAAAGTACAATTTAAGTAAAAATCTTTGGGACAAAAGTATTTGTACATCAGTACTTTGTACAATTATTTGTACGTTGGACTCTTGTATGATGATTTTTTTTAAATACCGTTATATTTTCTTCGTTAATCGAGTTTTATTTTACAAAATAAGAAGTTGGTTTTAACGTTTTGAATAATAAGCACATCAAAAATGGGAAAGCGAAAAGAGTTGAGTTTGGATATTAAAAATTTAATTATTGATGAACATAAAAAAGGAAAATCTCTCCGGAATATAAGTAATTTAGTAAATTTGCAACATTCCACAGTACAATACATTGTAAACAAGTATAAAAACAGCGGATCTGTTGAAAATGTGCCAAGAACTGGACGGCCAAAAAAGGTTTCCAGACGGGAAGCGAACTTGGTGATAAAAGAAGTGGCAAGAAATCCAAGAGTAACTCGGGCAAAATTAGCGGAACAAATCGCAAATACTACCGGAACAATTGTTCATCCAAAAACAGTAGGAAGGATCTTACATTCTGCGGGATATGCAAGTAGAATTCCCCGCAAGAAACCGCTGATTAGTAAAAAAAACCAGCATTTGCGTTTAGAGTTTGCCAAACGATACATTGATAAGGACGAAGAATTTTGGAATAGTGTTTTGTTTACTGATGAAACCAAAGTCAATCTTTTCGGAAATGATAGCAGGGGAAAAGTATGGCGCAAAAAAAATACAGCGTTAGATGTTAACAATTTGACCCCAACAGTGAAACATGGTGGGGGAAGTGTTATAGTATGGGGGGGCAATAGCAGCCAGTGGGGTAGGGCGAATGGTATTTATAGATGGTGTAATGGAACAGCATCAATATAAACGTATATTGGAAGACAATTTGAAGGATTCCTTAGATGGTTTGGGTCTTGGCCAAAGTTGGATATTCCAACAGGACAATGACCCAAAACATACAGCGCGTTCAGTGAAGGAGTGGTTGCGTTACCATGCACCAAAACAACTTAATTCTCCTCCCCAATCACCTGACTTAAACCCCATCGAGCACTGTTGGGATACAAAGCACGTCCGAAGCAGGGATGAACTTAAAATTGCTTTGGAAAAAGCCTGGAAGGAAATATCTCCAGATGAAACGAGAAATTTGGTCCGATCGATGCCCAGAAGATTACAGGCCGTGATAGATGCAAAAGGAGGACCCACAAAATATTAAATTTTTCCAATATAAGTATTATAAGTAGGTGTAGATTATATGTACAAATACTTTTGTCCCAATGAATTTTCATTATTTTGTATTTTTTTAAATAATGTGTTGGATATTAATTTTGTTTTTATAACTTAATTAAATAAAAATATATTAAAAATAATACTGCATACGACAATTTTAAATTCTTTATAAACTATTGAAGGTATACGAAACATATGGGGTGTACAAATAGTTTTGTCCCTAACTGTAAATAAATTTGGTCATGTAATAAATTCTTATCATGATAAGAATTTGACGTTTGTTATGACGGAATAATCTCTTGTGTAGATTTTACGTTAGTAAAGATATCTTAACGAAATTTTTGGCGAATGTAGACTTTATCGTATAGAATGATAGTGGAAAAAACTTTAAGATTTTTGTAAAAGGAATCCCACGATTCCCAAGAAAACGTCGAAAATTCCAAAAAAAGTTTTTTTTCACATTTTCGGCTATAAAATCTAAATTTTTCCGAAGTCCCGTAAATTTTGATTGAAAACTTTTAACAACATATTACAGATTCCTATACTGCATACCGTTTGCCGATTCGTGCTTTGGGATTTTAGAAAATATAGACTAAAGTCAAAACTTTCATATAAAATGGGACATATTCTATTGAGTCCAAACTTAACATTGTACACTCTACTCTATACCAAATCTTGTGTAAATCCAACCAACTGATCAGAAGTTACAGATTTATTGGATTCCAAAAATTATCGCTTCTGCCCCTCTGTGTAATATTGCCATAAAATAAGCATTTGTAAAAATTCAATATCATAGCGTAATTAGAAAGTGCTCGCACATCTACAAAAACAAAAATTACATAACTAGTCGTCTTCACGTAACATAAAATATTAAATATTAACACTAACATCATGCGACTACCCCATCTTGTCGCAATGCAAGGTTGTTTAGGGCCGGGCTGGCGGTGGTGACATTAGGCACCACCAGTAGGGTCACCCATGCCAGAAAGATCTAATCGGAGCACTAAACTAAGAACTACCCACCCCGTTTGATAGCGCCTGTTTCTCCTAGTTGGAGCGGCTATCTAGACAACCTCTTCTATGCATCCTCTTCATATAGGATACATAGAATGCGTCCGTTGGCCCTGTTTGCCTCATAAAGGCCGTCGGTCTGCAACAATCTAAGTCCATCAGCGTCTGTTTCTCATAGTGAGCGGCTGATGGTCTGCATCTGACACCAGTGGAGCGGCAGTCCCTCTAAGCCTGGCAGTAGGCAAAAAATGCAAACCCCCCTATTTCCGTCCAATGTCCGAAAAAAAGTCATGCCCTGCGTATCCGGTAAAGGGCTTAATAATCTCCGGAGAACCAACTACTGCAGCGTCGGTTTCAGGCTGTAGTAAGTTGTATGCTACTGAGGCCTCGTCTAGTAGAGTTTCGGCGGGCTCTACTAGTCGATATGTTACTAGTGCGGAACAATCTAAAACGATCAAGCCTTCAGGCGGTCGTACGAGCTTGGTACAATGTGGTTCGTCGAAACCAGGTACCTCTAAGGCTCCCCAGGTCCGGATGGAATCAAATTCCATCAAAACCCATGTTTCAGGTAATGAAACCTCAGTGCCAAAAATTGTGAACGATGGACAAGCGAAGAACGATTCGATGTCCATCGTAGCACCTCCCTCGGCCTCAACGGCCTCAAATACTGAACCCCCCAGGCACAAAAATCCCTCCAAACGGGCCTTCACTACTAGGCGTTCCCACCTCGAGGGTTTACAACGGGTCTCTCCTCCTACGGAAGATGGCAAACCTAAACGGATGCCATCAGAAGCGATGCAGAAGGGCAGCGGTCCGCGGAAGACCCACTCCCAGGAACCAAGCGTTCCAAGAACATGCCTGCTCGGCCTCAAAATAGGTCGTACAAGGAAGTGACCAAAGACCACCTATCAACGTCACATCAAATTAATAGCTTGTTCAGATGAACGTTCAGCGTTGCTGTACAAGTCTGCCATTGAACCCTCGGGGAAGTTTGGCATGGCGCGAAGATTGAAGCAATACCTCTTGCCGAAGTTCCACAGAGGCCAAGATCTATTGCTAAGATCCCCGCTGTGCCATCCAACTCAAAGGACATTCTGGAAATTCTCCAGGTCAGTAACCCTCAACTACCCACACAAGACTGGAAAGTAGTTAAGGTCATTGAAGCTGTAGAAGGTTCCAGAAAGGCCACTGTTATACTAAACAGTGACTCGCTGCCATCACAGGTGAAGGTGTTTTATGGTTTTGAAACTATCTTCCTCCGAGTCTACAAAGGTGATGACAAAGAGACGCCTCAAGCTCCGGAGAATGTGGATCAGATGAGCTTGGACGACGAAACTGCCAACGAAGACGCACAATCTGTCACTGGATATGTGGGCGACTTCTTTGGTAAGATGGATATGGCAGATGATGAGGACTTCCTTCTGGAATCGGACGACGATCCAGAGAACGCTAACGTCACAGTCGTCCATAGCGATGAACTTTGATGAAGGCGATCCAAATCAACCTTCATCACTCCAAAGCGGCGTCAGCTGCCTTCCTCCTCCGCATAGCTTCAGGCACGGAGGACCTCATTTTTATCCAAGAACCATGGTTGTATAAAGACTGGGTTTGCGGATTACATATGGACGGCTATCGCATTTTATATGCTGCCGGACCAGGTCAGACCAGAGCTTGCATTATGGTCAAAAATATCCTTAAAGCTTTTATTCTATCTGATTTTAGCGATAAGGACACATGTACAATCGCTGTCGAAAGCAAAAAGCGAGTAGTATGGCTCATGAGTTGCTATATGGCACACGACCAAGGAGAAAACCACCGAACTCCACGACAAAGAAGGCGATATCCTGTGCTAATAGAAGGAATATCCCTCTCATAATATGCGCAGATTTTAATGCACATCATACCATCTAGGGCAGCTCAGACATCAACCAAAGGGGTGAGTCACTATTCAACTTTATTGTGGATAATAAACTAACAGTAGTTAATAGGGGTAATGAACCCACCTTTATTGTTACTAACAGAAGAGAAGTTATTGATGTTACACTTATTAGCGACAGATTTTCGAACTTGATCAGGAATTGGAGTGTGCCGATGGACTGCTCCTTTTCGGGTCACATGTATATCGACTTCGAAATTTCTTTTGAAGTAGGCTCTTCAGATTCTTTTATGAACAGAAGAAAGACCAACTGGTCGATCTATGCAGGAATATTGTGTGATAGTTACCTGTATGTCCAGCTACTATTGACGATAAGTCCCTATTAGAATCCACGGTGGAGCAATTGTCTAATGTCTCAGTTGAAGCTACAGAAAAATCCTGTAAGAGAACGTTCAGGATGGGCAAAGCTAAGCCTACATGGTGGAATGCTGAAATTGCGGAGAAACGCAAAGAATGCAGAAAGCTATTCAATGAAGCTAAACGTAGTGGAAGTTAGATTACCTACAAATCCTCACTAAATAGCTTCAAAAATTTGATCAGGAAGGCCAAAAGACTATCCTGGAGAAAATTCTGCAGTAGTGTAGAAAATTCTTCGGAAACAAGTCGACTACGCAAGATCCTGTCTTCAAGTCCGACAATACCATCGTATATTCAGAAAGCCGATGGAACTTGGACAACCTCCAGTTTAGACACCCTAGAGGAACTAATGGAAACACACTTCCCCGGCTGCCAGGAACTATTCTCACAGCCAGGAGAAGATCGGACAGATGTCCTTCAGGATATTTCACATATCCCCATAACAGAACACCGCTTAAGATGGGCAGTTAAAAGCTTCCATCCCTTTAAATCTCCGGGTCCGGATGGTATAATTCCAGCAGATCTTCAGGAGATCATAGATATACTATTGCCATGGCTCTTGACTATTTTCAAGGCTTGTCTACGTCTATCACACGTTCCAAAAATGTGGACAACATATAAGGTGGTCTTCATCCCAAAGTGAGGTAAGGCATCTCATACCAAGGCGAAGGACTTCAGACCTATAAGTCTATCATCCTTCTTATTGAAAACTTTAGAGAGAATTATAGATGCCCATAACAGGTCATCCTTAGGATCGAACACCCTATCAACGGCTCAGCATGCCTACATGAAGGGTAAATCGACCGACACTGCACTGCCTTCCTTCCTGGATTAAAGGCACCTTCCTGGATATTGAAGGTGCCTTTAATAACGTCAAACCTGACTCTGTCATAGAAGCTTTGCTACAACTTGGGATAGATCGAACGATAATTTCATTTGTCCTTAAGATGCATTGAATCGAATATGGACGCCTCGAATATTTGCAAGGTAGCAACGAGAGATACCCCTCAAGGGGGCGTTTTGTCTCCTCTACTTTGGAATCTGAATATAAACACACTACTTACACAGGCAAAGATCCGAAACTTCTTTCGGAAGTAATTGGATCTCCTACTCAAATGGTGCCACAGTTGTGGACTGGGTGTAAACCCAACTAAAACTGAACTGGTATTATTCACGAGGAAATATAAGATTCCTAAATTTGTAACACCGAAACTAAATGGTGTCACTCTGTCACTATCCGATAATGCCAAATACCTTGGACTTATTCTGGATAGCAAACTGAACTGGAACTTGAACACAATATCAAGGATAACGAAAGCGGCAACAGCTCTCTACTGCTGTAAAAATGCAATTGGCCTGAACTGTGGCTTAAACCCCAAAAATGCATACTGGCTATGCGAGTGTGTCGTCAAGCCTATCCTTTTCTACGGATCGACGGTTTGGTGGTTGGCTCTGGAGAAGAAAAATCAGCAAAATAAGTTCGAACGTATTATGAGAACAATGGCGATCATGATCACTGGCGCTCTTAGAACCACCCCAACCAAAGCGCTGTTGACAATACTAAACTTGTTACCACCAGACATCCTGGCGAAGCAAATAGCGGCACAAACGGCTGTGAGATTAAAAGCCAATAAGGCGTGGAATAATTATCATTATGGACATGCCAAAATCCTAGGTATAGTTAATTGGAATAAGGAGGTTGACTATGTTACACCAGGACCAATTTTCGACCCGGGTTTTCAAGTGAAAATACCGGATGAAACTTACTATGACAATGGTCTCCTGATACCGGATGACACCATTGCTATCTTTACCGATATTCAGAACAGCTGAACTTAAGAACTTATTCAGAACAGCTGAACTTAAGGCTGTCCTTCAAGCTTCCATGCTACAGTAGCGTATTACAGGTTGAGACTATGGCCATAAAATTAGCCGCTGAATGAATACAGTATAACGAGACATTACACAGGAATATCCATATACTTACTGATAGCAAGGCGGCCATAAATTCCCTAGTGAATGTGTACACCACATCGAAAATTGTTCAAGAATGCCGGGCGTCTCTGGAAGAGACATTCATCGGTTACTCTTATATGGGTTCCGGGACATAGGGACATAGACGGTAACTGCAGGGCGGATATGCTTGCAAGTGCAGGAACCACCTTGGATCATATCGAACCAAACTGTGATGTTGGTGTATCCCTTACGACATGTAAGCAGCTAATCTCACACAATCTCTATAACAAAGCGATAGCGATGGAGAAGTGAATCCACTTGCTCTGAGTCCAGAAAAATCTGGCCCAATATGGACAGACAGAGGTCGAAACAATTGTTGAAACTTCCCAGGATCCACATTAGAAACCTCATTGGGGTGATCACTGGTCATTGGAAGGCATGCTCAAAGGCTATTTCTACCATACAACGATTTTTGTAGAAGTTGCAATGATGAGGACTTGAGATATGATTTATTTGGCCATCGAAGTCTAACTGACAAAACTTGGCTTACTGATAATAGCCACGATAATTAGGACTTGTGGCTCGAAATGGACAAACGGTAACACAACGGGACCTATTTTTGGACCCAAGTGAGCCGCGCTTCAGGCGGCTGCCAATTTAACCTAACCTAACCTAATTTTTCGATGTTTAAACACGGTTGTTAAAGCAAATGTTAAAAGAACCATGTTTAAACATCGAAAAAATTAATTTAACATCAAATTGAACGATATACATTTATCATTAACATGATGTTAGTGTTAATGTTAAATATTTCATGCTACGTGAAGACGACTAGTAATGTCAAAATGCTATGAATAGCAAATGAGAGAATGAAGAAGTCGAAGAGTAAAAAAAGTTGAAAAAAAATTTTGCATATGAATACAAAAACAATTTGACAGTTCCGCAAGTTATTTCAATGAATAATTTGTAAAACAGCTGTTCTTACGAGTATATATTATAATTATACTATGTACCATAGTATAATAATAAAGTATACTCGTAAGACCAGCTGTTTTACAATTTTTTCATTGGCAAACCTCGCGGTACTGTCAAATTGTTTTTGTATTCACATGTAAAATATTTTTTGAATTTTTTTCTCTTGCTCTCTTTCGTTCTCTCATTTTTCCGTTCAAAGCATTCTGACATTGTGGGCAGTAGTTTTACACTAACAAAATACAAGCAATTTTTGTTTTTGTAGATGTGCGAGTACTTTATTATTTTACTATATATATACAATATGAAAGAAAGAAATTGATGCAGTCACAACCAAGGTAGATTAAAAAGGTAATGACATTAAAGCTGAGAATTTTTTTCTTTTTGAAATCAATATGGCTGCCTGTGTTTTGTAATTTGAAGTGTCAAATTTTTGTTTATGTTTACATTTTTTTGCTTACTTTTGTGTTATTGTGTCTTTCTCCTCTCTTTTTATTACATGAACTGTTTTTTGTAAAGAAACATGTGAAATGACAAAATTAAAGTTGACATAAGAGATGACAATGCAAAAACAAAATACATGGGGTTTTTTTGGTGTTGTAGTTGTTGTAGAGTTGTCGTTACCTTCTTAATCTACCTTGGTAACAACTAAACCCAATTTACAATATAAAAAAAAATTATGCTGGAGTAAATTTGAATCCGCTTCATCAGTAACCGATGATTTTGTATGAATTTCTCTAACAAAGAAATTTCATATTTAACTTAATAATTTGTAAATTATTTCAATAAACCATCACAAAATGTGCTTTTTAGTTGCTTCTACTTTACTCATACATATGTATGTAAATTTGGATGTTGTTCCTAACACTTCAGTGCATATTTTAGAGAAGAATTATAAAAATGGAAATATACTTCTCACTAGGCGAACAATAATAAAATTAATTATTATTCATTAAGCACTATTAATATATTAAGAATCGGTTTTAGTCTAAGTTTATCAAATCTAGGTCCAAAGATACATATTAAAAAAAAAGTGAACATTGAACGGCGCGTCAATAAAAGCTGAACTACAACAAAATTGCAAGTGGCATAATATTTATTAAATAAAATATATAATAATGTAATTTAATAATATTTTTTCGAAATTTAATTCAAAATTAATAAAAAATCATCTTTTTTTAAGATTTTTGCCACGTATTTAAGTTTTGTATACCAACTCTGATATAATTTAAAGCACCGTTATACCAATACCAACTCTGATATAATTTAAAGCACCGTTATACCAATACCGTTCTTTGTTTCGGTTTCCAACCTTTGTCAAATGGATTATTTTTACTAAAAGTGTGAATATCGATAATTGATTTTATTTCCATAAATAATTTTAAAATTTCTGTACTACTGTAGCAAATAATTAACTATCTGAATCTAGAAAAATCTATTTAGGTCCTAAAAGTAGTTTATACCACATCCTAATAACTTTCAAACGCTCTATTTAAATATTATCCGTTATAAAATTTATAAATGTCAAAACAATATTCCTTCTACTTCCTAGAGCAACTCTGTGCCGTGGATTGTATTTTTCCACATGAATTTCAATGACATAAATTGTCATTTAAAAAATGGTTTTTGCACAATGATTATGTTTTTGTAAAATAAATATAGCAATAATTAACAAAATATTATTTGGTAACAAAGTTTGTTTGAACAAAAATATTCAGTTTTTATAATACAAATGTCAAAAGTCAATAAATAAGTTTTAAAAGAGTTAGGGAGCCAAAAAGCAAAACGACATCGTTTGAGAGCTGTGTTTCATCATAAAAAATGGCAACAGAAAAAACACACCACAATAGTGTTGAGGCCAATGAAAATAAATTAGCTACAGCAAATACACAACTTGTGGAAAACAAATCAAAAGCACAACAAGATGACCAAAGATTTCGGATACGGCCTTTACAACAGGTGGCCTCAGCATGTACTGGTGCCATGTTAACAGCTACATTTAGTAAGTAGTCCCGTCTTGTTTGCATGAACAAAGTTCAATCGTTTTTATTCTTACAATTTACAGTGACTCCCTTGGATGTTATAAAGACAAGATTACAGGCTCAACAGACACAATTATCTAATAATAAATGTTTTCTCTATTGCAACGGCCTAATGGATCACCTATGCCCTTGTGATCCAAAATATCCAAATGTTAAACCTGTGCAACATCTTAATGGTACCATAGTATGTATGAAAAATGTTTTTTTTTTAAGACTTTAATAATAAATTATGGTTCTATTGCTTTTTATTTTTCCTTTTCTAAACAATAGGATGCTTTTGTTAAAATTAGTCGCGCCGAGGGTATTAGTTCCTTATGGTCTGGCTTAAGTCCCACCTTAGTCTCAGCTTTACCTTCTACTGTTATTTATTTTGTAGCCTATGAGCAGTTTAAAGAACGATTCTTACAGTTTCACTATAAATATTTGGCAGAGGTAAAGGGTTCTCCTAGAGGTCGTGATATTCCATTTCTTATACCTTTGTTGGCCGGCGTAACGGCCCGTGTCTGTGCGGTCACTTTCGTTAGTCCCGTCGAACTCATACGTACAAAAATGCAATCAGAAAAAATGACTTATGCCCAAATAACTTCGGCTATACGGACAGTGGTACAAACACAAGGCATATTGGGTCTGTGGCGTGGTCTACCACCCACTATACTGCGTGATGTACCATTTTCCGGCATTTATTGGACTTGTTATGAAGCAATTAAATCTCGGTTCAATGTTGTAGAGCCGACCTTTGCTTTTAGTTTCTTTGCCGGGGCAGTATCCGGTTCGGTAAGTTGGATGCATATATAAACATGTGTTACAGCTATGTTTTTCTATTGTAAATTTTAATCATACGAGCCGTATTAAGTGCTCTAAAGCTAATTATCTTTGTGCTAATAATGATTTCGCAATAGAAAAACTAGCATTGTAAGCATATGTCTATTCGCATTTGTATTCTTATCACTTTGTTTACCAATTGACAATGTTTACTTTGTTATTGTTGTACATTTTAGATAGCAGCCACAATTACGACCCCTTTCGATGTTATAAAAACCCATGAACAAATAGAATTTGGTGAAAAAGTAATATTTGCAGGTCAGTAAATCTCCAAGAATATGTTTTAGAAAGTCATTAAATTTGTTGAAGCTAATTATTTATAATTTCCTTATTTAATTCCAATTATAATTTTTTTAATTTTAGATAAGCCAGCTAAAGATTTACCCTCTCGTAGTATAATTAAACGACTTGCATCTATATATGCTTTAAATGGTTTCCGTGGAATATTCGCTGGTTTGGGTCCCCGCCTATTTAAAGTTGCACCTGCTTGTGCCATTATGATATCAACATTTGAATACAGTAAATCATTCTTCTATCAATACAATGTTCACCATTACAATGAAAATTTAATTGTTGGTGGCAAAAATAATGTTTAACATTGTTGTATTAAAAAATTTTAATATTTTATTCCTAAAATGTTATAGTAATAATTGTTGTGTACAGTTTTAAGTTTTAGTTTTTTTACATGTGCAAATTGAATTTTTTATTAGGAATACAAAGAATGTATTTAAACCAAAAATGTTTAGAACTAGACCATTTAATTATTTCGCATAGATTATAAAGAATTGATTTAAAAAAATTTTGTTTTCTTTAAAAATAATTTAATTTTTTGTTAAATTTAATTTTAATTTTAATCATTGGAACTAATTAAGATCTGCGGTTCAGTCAAAATAAAAACATTTTATTTTTAACATTAATAAAGGTTTATTCGAGTAGCCGGCTTTTGGCGGGGATCAGGGTCTTTCTCCTCTATGTATGTATGTCAAACACCGGCTTGTAAACTAAGATCAGCCAAATTTTTTTACATAAATTTAATCACAAGTCAAAACAAAGACTAACAAGAGACCAAGGTTTATTTACTATTATAGTTAATATACCTTGCAAGAGACGAGACTAATTGTCAAAAACCTAAGTCGATTGTCAAAAACCTAACTCATGCAACAACAAAATACATGTAATCAAATGCATTTTGTTGTTGCTAGAAGAAAATAAAAACACATTTTTGTTTACAAAGCAACAATGTTTTTCAATTGTCAATCGAGAATTTCGTCTTTATATGTTACTCTATGAGTCAAAATACCTCTAATTTATTATAAAAATTGTTACTTCGAGTCTACATTAGACAAATTTTTATCAAGATAAATGTCAAAATCAGTGTTTCTTTGTTTAAATAATTTTTCTTAATTGCGGCCAAAAATTTTTACATCGTTATATTCACCGTTAAAATTACTATCAATGGCAAAAAAATCAAATAAATCGGAGCTGAATTAGGGTGGTCTATTTACACCCAGCTGATTATTATTTTTTGTTGTTACAGCTGTCAAACTGCATATATAAAAAACATTAATGAATTCGCCATATTGTTGTTTTTGCACAACTGTTGCCACCATCCATAAATTCGAGTTCATTTTGACGTTTGACTTTGTGCGAACAAGAAAAAAGCTAGTATAGACGGTACGTAAAGAAAAAATGTTCAAGTACTCGTTTAATATTGACACATCACTAGAAAAATTCAACACTGTAAATAGAATCCACATGTAAAAGTACAACTCTGCATTACTTTGAGTCTACATTAGACAAATTTTTATCAAGACAAAAGTAAAAATTTTATCAAGATAAAGATTTGTCTAATGTAGACTGAATTTGTCAGTATTATTGCAGCGTTAAAAGAAAATTGTCAGCGCTCGAGCTCTGACAACGTTGTCTTGATAATGCTTGATAAAAGACGCCATCTTGATTGTTGTTGGTACTTTTTGCGTGGTTTATTATGACATACGTTTTCTCCTATAATTGAAAGAGATAAAAAATTATCTGCAATTAAATAAAAATTTGACGTTTGTCTTGGTACAAATTTCTCTAATATAGACTCGACGTAATTGATAGAGATAAAAAATTATCTGCAAATCAAATAATAATTTGACGTTTGTCTTGATACAAATTTCTCTAACTTTGAGTCTACATTACTTTGAGTCTACATTAGACAAATTTTTATCAAGACAAACGTAAAAATGAACTCGAATTTATGGAAGGTGGCAACAATTGTGCAAAAACAACAATATGGCGAATTCATAAATGTTTTTTATGTATGCAGTTTGACAGCTGTAACAACCAAAAATAATAATCAGCAGTTTAACTGAGGCTACCTTGTATAGATTTGCACCGATTTTGACGTTTGTCTTGATAAAAATTTGTCTAATGTAGACTCAAAGTTAGAGAAATTTGTATCAAGACAAACGTCAAATTTTTGTTTGAGTTGCAGATAATTTTTTATCTCTGTTAATTATAGGGGAAAACGTATATCATAATAAACCATGCAAAAAGTACCAACAACAATCAAGATGGCGTCTTTTATCAAGCATTATCAAGACAAAGTTGTCAGAGCTCGAGCGCTGACAATTTTCTTTTAACGCTGCAATAACACTGACAAATTCAATCTACATTAGACAAATCTTTATCATGATAAAATTTTGACGTTTGTCTTGATAAAAATTTGTCTAATGTAGACTCAAAGTTATAAAACGTCAGAACATAAATAATAACAATAACAAACACACGTGGAAATCGCATTATTTAGAAAATTTTGAAAGAAAAGTTAATTTTTGATTTAAAAAATATAAAATGACCACTGAAAATAATGAAAAAACCTCCACTAATGAAGCGGCAGCAGAAGAAACACAACAAAATGTTAATAAATCAAAAAAGGTAAAAAAATTGAAGAAACCAGAATCTGAAATTCCCCGTGGTAAGCCCAAGTCAAACCGACCATGGAAAACACCTAAAACCAAGTAAGTCCAAATAAATGTAGATATTATAAAGACATTTATATTTTCCCTCAATTTTCTCTCTACAGATTTTCATCAGTGAAAAAAACTCAACCACGCTTATCATTTGAAAAGAAAATGGAACTACGCAATGAATTGCGTGCCATTAAAGAAAAATCGCGTGAACTGAAGGAGGCCCGCAAAGAAGCTGCCATAGCTAAACATCAACGTCGTATTGAAAATGCCGAAAGACGTTTGGCAAATGAAAGACGTGCTGAAATAGTACAGGTCATTAAGAATCCTTCGAAATTAAAACGCATGAAAAAGAAACAAATGCGTCTTATACAAAAACGTGATTTAAGTGAGGTAAAAGTTGTGTAAGGTCTGATGATAACTGATTAATTTTTTATTAGTTGTAAATAAATTAGGTTTACTATTTTTTTTAATTAAATAAAAAATGTATTAAGAATATTTGTGGTTTACTATTTGCATTGTTATTTGTTCCAAAACACTTTATAAATTCGAAAATTAGTTTTTTTTTCGGAATTCTCTAAGGCTCCTCTTCTTTGGTGAAGAAGTGAATTTAATGGTGGCAGCCGTTATTCGAAGAAAGTGCTCGTTGGAAAGTAACATGGGTAATAAAAAAAATCGTAAATAAATGGGAATATTGTATATGGATGTTAAAACATTAAATCGATTAAGTAAATATTCCCAACAAGGTGCATAGGTAGAAAAGAGTAGCGTTTTAAGTTGGGCCTCCATTCAGAGACCAATCTCTATTATAATTAAAAAAGTATTGTCCCAAAGTGACCTTAACACCATAAAGGGATTACTCGCCCTTTGTATTTGAGGTAAGAGCCTATTAGAAACAAGGTCTTCGCAAAAGACCTATTCCGCCAAGAGCCAATACGAGTTAGCTCATCGGCTATTTCATTGCCGAAAATGTCACAGTGGCCATTAACCCAACAGAGTTTTATCATATAGATATCCATTAGACTTCTCAATTCCTTCATATACTCAAGTACTAGGTTAGACCTGACATAGTGATCTGTCATGGCAAAAGTGACGCCTGACTCCACATAGACCTCAAACTACTTTTAAACGTTTTCCTCTAATATGTGCTTCCCATTGCACCTGTGATGCTGATCGAAGCTTTCTCTCTAAACTTTATGTTAATTTTCTTAATACCTCTCACCAGATTGGTAAGAGTAGGTCTCACAACCGATGTGTAAATCGATCCCTATAGATTCTTTTGACCATCTCCTGAGTATTTGTCTTCCAAAATAACTTACTGTTTAGGTAAACAACTAAGGTATTTGGCCTCCCTTGACAATTGAAGTTCTATTCCATTCAGTACCAGTAGCCCAAAAGCATCAACCGTATATTTCCTGCTAAACAGAACTAATTGGGTTTTCTATCGGTTGACTCCCAGTTCCCTACTGTTGGCGCAAAGCTATAGTTTAGCAAGCCTGATTGCATGACCTCACTGACCGCAGGTAAAAATTTACCCACGAGCAGTACTACTACGTCATCAACGTAGGCTACGCTTTTTTCCACAGTAATGGAGAGAGAATCCCCACTTGCAGTGTGCACCTCGTCACAAGCTTCCTCATACATCCTGCTGCTCAGCATTAGAGTTTTTCACTAAATGAGAAAGCCACTTATATTTAGTGAAGCAAGCGAGTCACTAATCGTTATAATGTTATTAAAGCTCATTATATATCGTAAAAAGTTGATATGAGAGCACTCATACAGAGCACTCTCAACAGACTTAATATACATTCTGTAAAATGGCCAAATAAATATCATCCGGGAATGGTGATTTACATTTCCTAAATGAGTGTAGTAGTAACTACTACTACCACTACTTTGTCTCTAGTGACTTCTCATCTATGTCTCCTTCTTCTGACTCTGACTGTACGTTATCACTGACGGACCTTGGTTAATACCCACCTAAATCTAAATACTCATTTACAGAGTCTACATACTCACAGAAATTTATCCGTGATGCCCACTTCGCTCGTCTTACTTTGTGAAACTGTCATTGCTGTTCCAATCCTCGTCTCTCCTCGTAATTAATTTTTTTATTGGTTTTATGTTACTTTTCCACCTCGGAGGACTTCAATGAAATTTTTCCAGGGTAAGTATGAAAATTGTGAATGTTATCATACTTTAATCTTAGGAGGAAATTGGTTCTTATAGTGGTATATACGATACATTTGAATATAACGTATGAGGTGTCTTCAGTGACATTGCACCCATTGCAAATATCCGTCTGCCCAATTTACGATTCTCATGTTGAAGAATTTGTTTTCATTAGCGTTTACTTGGGTCTGATTTTACCATGTGGAATAACGAGCCATAAAAGGTCCCTTTGTTCTATCTTAGTAAGTCATAGTCTTATTGCTACTCGTCGCTGAGCGCAGTCTCAAATCGCCTAATGGCGTCGTAGCAGGACCATTTGACCTTTAGCAGCTTCGTCAGCTTTCTCATTGCCTTTGATTGCTGAGTGACCGGGAACAAAATGAAATTTAACACTTCACACATCACAATTCTCAATCAAGATTAGTGATTTAAAAATCACTATACAATTTTGATGTATTGTGGTTCCAGTAGTCCAAATATGGTCCAAATTTAAAATTCTATGGAGATGTTTTTTTTTTTTTTTTTAATTTTTTTCTAAAGTTATAAATTTTTTTAGACGTTTCTCCACATAATTAATGATAACTTCAAAAGTGTTAGTCCGATAATATTGAAATAAACTTAGAAAAATTTGAATTTTCATAACCTTTAATCTCTTCATATATTGCGTTTCGGAGTTATAATAAAAAAGTTAAACAAAAAATATAATTTTTACGTGAAAATAGCAAGTTTTTTTGTTTTAAAAAAATCATAAAAAATCGAAAACGACAAAAACTGTTCTGATTTATTGATTTATCGTAAAGCCACATGTAATAGCTACAAAATGAGATATCGATCATAAAAATCGATTGATTCGTTTCGAATTTAATCGCAATTAAGTGAATTCGCTCATTTTCACAAAATTTTAGTTTTTTGAAAAATTTCTCCAGTTATGTTGTCATAACTCAAAAACAACTTGTCCGATTTTGTTAAACTAAATTTACAAAAAAATTGGCTAACAATATCTTTAAATGATGTATACAATTGTTTTTGATACGATCAATAGTTTGAAAGTTATGAAAAAAAATTGTTAGGCAAAAAATATAAACTTAGTAAAAAATTTAAAAAACAAGCGAGAATGTTATATTCGGCTTTACCGAATCTATATACCCACCATCACCTTTTTATATAAGAGGTGGCGGTAAGGTGGGTGACCACGCCCATTTTTTATTGCCAAGTTTACATTGATCCTTGAACTACTTATACAAAATTTCGTTGACATTTCACCTTATATGGGAAGTGCCCAATAAAGTGGGCGGACCACTCCCATTTTTGGTTTCCAAGTTTATATCGACCCTTTTACTATTTACAAAAAATTTCGTTGTCATAATGCTTTTGTTTCAGATATATTAACAGAAAAGTATGAAACGGACACCCTGTGTTTCTAGTTTTTAGCCCATAACTTTTTTATTTATTAACCGATTTTGATGGATGGTATTTTGATTTTGTCATTCCGTATATAACATATCGAAAAAATCATTTAAAACCCCACAAAGTATATATTTTCTGGGTCCTGGTTACATTCTGAGTCTATCTAGGTATGACCTTCTGTTGAGAGCAAGATAGGGCTCGAACGGGACAACGTAATAGGACGAAATTTATCACAAATATTTTTCCTATATAAGGTTTATTTGAAATTTAATATGGTCAAAATCGGTTAATAAATAAAAGTGTTATAGGCTAAAAACTAGAAACACAGGGTGTCCGTTTCATACTTTTCTGCTAATATTTCTGAAACAAAAGCATGTACAACAACGAAATTTATGTACTTTTAGTTTATTTATTTAATTTTGACAGACTCTCATGCTCTGTCTGTAAACAGTAATGGCCTTGAGCAAACCTTGTTCTCCATTCATTTTATGTTATTTAACATATAATCCAAAGTATAATAATAAAGTATACTCGTAAGACCAGCTGTTTTACAATTTTTTCATTGGCAAACCTCGCGGTACTGTCAAATTGTTTTTGTATTCACATGTAAAATATTTTTTGAGTTTTTTTTCTCTTGCTCTCTTTCGTTCTCTCATTTTTCTGTTCAAAGCATTCTGACATTGTGGGCAGTAGTTTTACACTAACAAAATACAAGCAATTTTTGTTTTTGTAGATGTGCGAGTACTTTATTATTTTACTATGATATAATCTTTAAAATTTAGCAAGTAGCGTTTTTTCATAAAACACCGTATCGAAAGAAAAAAAGACTCAATAAATATTTACTTACTTACTTACTTACAACAACGAAATTTTTTGTAAATAGTACAAGGATCGATATAAACTTGGAAACCAAAAATGGGCGTGGTCCGCCAACTTTATCGGCCACTTCCCACCTCCTTTATAAAAAGGTGATGGTGGGTATATAGATTCGGTAAAGCCGAATATAACATTTTCGCTTGTTTTTTTTAATTTTTTTACTAAGTTTATATTTTTTGCCTAACAATTTTTTTTCATAACTTTCAAACTATTGATCGTATAAAAAACAATTGTATACATCATTTAAAGATATTGTTAGCCAAAATTTTTGTAAATTTAGTTTAACAAAATCGGACAAGTTGTTTTTGAGTTATGACAACATAACTGGAGAAATTTTTCAAAAAACTAAAAACTTGCTATTTTCACGTCAAAAATATAATTTTTGTTTAATTTTTTTATTATAAGGTTATGAAAATATAAATTTTTTTAAATTTATTTCAATAATATCGGACTAAAACTTTTTGAGTTATCATTAATTATGTGGAAAAATGCCTAAAAAAATTTGTAATTTTACAAACAAATTTTTTAAAAAAAAAAACCTCTTCATAGAATTTAAAATTTGGCCCATTTTTGGACTACTGGAACCATAATACATCAAATCTATATAGTAGTAATTCAAGCCTTTTTTTGCTGTTGACCTGTGATATTTATCCGTTTCAGAACAAATAAATCATTTTGGCATCGATTTGTTAGAGCATATTTTACTCTTAATGGCATATTTTTGTATTTGGCAATTTTTAGTGCATATTTATAGCATATCTTGTTATTTTTAGGACATATTTAACCCTTTTTGAGGATATTTTTACATTTTAAGTATAGTTTTTTATACCTCATGAAATGTGAAAGATATAGTAAAAAATGGGGAATCAAATTTTGACGCGGTTGATAAATTTCAGTTTTGTCTTATTTTATAACGTTGAAATATTAATAAAACCATTTGTTTTAATAATTTTGGTAAAAAATTATACGAAATCTTTGTTTTTACTGCATATTTAATTCGCATAAAATCCATTTTTAGAGCATATTTTGGTTTCCCTGGTCATTAGTCTTTTCGTTGTTACCATAGAAGTATCATTAAATAACTAAAATTATAACTTAAATAAGCCCAAATACATCACTTTCTTTATTGAAAATTAAATGAAAAATTTTAATTTTTCATGAAATTAATAGTTATTATGGCACAATCATCTTTCCAGATTAATTTCAAATTATTTGTTGGCAATCGACCCAATATCAGTTATTTAATTTTGTATTTAGACTTAGTAATCCAATTGCACGAATTTAGTGTTTCAAATCTCTATTTCTTAATGTCGAATGAAAAATTCGTTTCGCTAAAAAGTATGGAAAACAACAAATTTGAAATTTATTTAATCTACGGTATAGGTCGAGGGCACTTTTCACTTACTTGCTGCAATTAGTTGCCTATAAAACAACAAATTTTTTTAAATTAAGTTCATTATAATAAAAACGGAATTATTTAATGATAATGAATTTTTGTGGGTATTTCACTTAAATTTAATTTCTTTTGTTGTTTGTTAATTGAAGTATGAAATGCTATATATCATTAAAAAGCTAATAAAAATTCCCGTATTTTGATGCTAAATTCATTTAAATTCATCTAATATAACAAATGAAAATTTCTTTTTGAAAATTTCTCATAACATTCAAAGCAGGAACAGAAAATAATCATTATTCTTGAAATTTTAAACAAAAAAATCAGATACAAGGAACAACCGGATAAAAGTGTTAAATACAGAAATGTGATCTTCAGAACAGGTTCTATCGGAATCCGGAATGATTTTTATTTTTTTGATCAACTTTTAATGATTATTTTTGATTTATTTCTGATTTTTACTTTTTTTGCTCACAATATAAAACTTAACATGAGAAATGAAACTATTACGCAATTTTTAATAAAAAAGATTTCTCATCGTAAATTACATTTATTTACTAAAAGGCAAGTTTGATGATATATTTTTCATCAGATTTTTTAAAAAATATCTATTTTTTTTTTATAAAAATCAAATTTTTTTCTAAAATTTTATTATTTTTTTTTTTTATTAAAAATCAATTTTTTTATTAAAAATAAAATTATTTGCAATAAATCAAAGTTTTTACTTAAAGAAAATTTTTTACTAGATAAAAGTTTAATTTCTCATGTTAAGATTTATATTGTGAGCAAAAAAAGTAAAAATCAAAAATAATCATTATGAGTTGAGCAAAAAAATAAAAATCAAAAATAATCATTATGAGTTGAGCAAAAAAATAAAAATCAAAAATAATCATTAAAAGTTGAGTAAAAAATAAAAATCAAAAATAATCATTAAAAATTGAATGAAAAAATAAAAATCAAAAATAATGATTATTTGTTGATTTTTATTTTAAAACTCATAATCATTACAGTCCTTGATTCAAAGTAGTCCGAATTTTAAAAGATGGAAGAAATCGTTTCGGTATAACTATTAGAATATTATATTGAACAGTCGTATAATATGCATAAAAAAATTAAAATTTTTAAAAAAAATATATGAACAACACTTTTCCTTTCTCAAATCGAAGTTAAAGATTTTAATCTGTTAGAATTTGATGGGATAATAGTGATTAAAGTTTTAAATTAGTAAAATTTTTAAAACCAAAAATAAATAAAAAATTGACGTAAATGCCCTCCCATATCAGTTATCGATATGATTTGGAGAGCAAACAATGAGTATAGCAAATCAAAATTTCTTAAAACCAAAACAAAACTAAAAAATGTACAGTTAGGGACAAAACTATTTGTACACCCCATGCATTTCGTATATCTTCAATAATTTATAAAGAATAAAAAATTATTATATGTAGTTTTAATTCAGGTCCATTTTTATTGAATTATTTGATAAAAAATAAATTAATATATAACACATTGTTAAAAAAAAAGTACAATTTAAGTAAAAATCTTTGGGACAAAAGTATTTGTACATCAGTACTTTGTACAATTATTTGTACGTTGGACTCTTGTATGATGATTTTTTTTAAATACCGTTATATTTTCTTCGTTAATCGAGTTTTATTTTACAAAATAAGAAGTTGGTTTTAACGTTTTGAATAATAAGCACATCAAAAATGGGAAAGCGAAAAGAGTTGAGTTTGGATATTAAAAATTTAATTATTGATGAACATAAAAAAGGAAAATCTCTCCGGAATATAAGTAATTTATTAAATTTGCAACATTCCACAGTACAATACATTGTAAACAAGTATAAAAACAGCGGATCTGTTGATAATGTGCAAAGAACTGGACGGCCAAAAAAGGTTTCCAGACGGGAAGCGAACTTGGTGATAAAAGAAGTGGCAAGAAATCCAAGAGTAACTCGGGCAAAATTAGCGGAACAAATCGCAAATACTACCGGAACAATTGTTCATCCAAAAACAGTAGGGAGGATCTTACATTCTGCGGGATATGCAAGTAGAATTCCCCGCAAGAAACCGCTGATTAGTAAAAAAAACCAGCATTTGCGTTTAGAGTTTGCCAAACGATACATTGATAAGGACGAAGAATTTTGGAATAGGGTTTTGTTTACTGATGAAACCAAAGTCAATCTTTTCGGAAATGATAACAGGGGAAAAGTATGGCGCAAAAAAAATACAGCGTTAGATGTTAACAATTTGACCCCAACAGTGAAACATGGTGGGGGAAGTGTTATAGTATGGGGAGGCAATATCAGCCAGTGGGGTGGGGCGAATGGTATTTATAGATGGTGTAATGGACCAGCATCAATATAAACGTATATTGGAAGACAATTTGAAGGATTCCGTAGATGGTTTGGGTCTTGGCCAAAGTTGGATATTCCAACAGGACAATGACCCAAAACATACAGCGCGTTCAGTGAAGGAGTGGTTGCTTTACCATGCACCAAGACAACTTAATTCTCCTCCCCAATCACCTGACTTAAACACCATCGAGCACTGTTGGGATATTTTGAAACGTAAAGTCGCTACAAAGCACGTCCGAAGCAGGGATGAACTTAAAATTGCTTTGGAGGAAGCCTGGAAGGAAATATCTCCAGATGAAACGAGAAATTTGGTCCGATCGATGCCCAGAAGGTTACAGGCCGTGATAGATGCAAAAGGAGGACCCACAAAATATTAAATTTTTCCAATATAAGTATTATAAGTAGGTGTAGATTATATGTACAAATACTTTTGTCCCAATGAATTTTCATTATTTTGTATTTTTTTAAATAATGTGTTGGATATTAATTTTGTTTTTATAACTTAATTAAATAAAAATATATTAAAAATAATACTGCATACGACAATTTTAAATTCTTTATAAACTATTGAAGGTATACGAAATATATGAGGTGTACAAATAGTTTTGTCCCTAACTGTATATACATATTTTTATTTTTTTTTAATCGCGTATTTCTCGCTACCTGTTGAAAATCTGTCTTCGTTAAGATTTGTAGGACAAATAGTTTTAAAAGTAAGCCGATTTTTTGGTTTTCACATTAAAAAATCTCTGGAAAGTGAAAAAACGCTACGCTCCCTGATAAAAATTCGTTAGAATTTGTAGGACGAAAAGCTTTATAAGTGAGCCAAATGTTATTTTTCTACGTCGTCTGGAAGCTTTAGAAAGCTCTGGAAAGGGAAAAATGCTAAGCAAATTGTATATAGATGATTATTTTGGTCCTATTTTTTTAAACATTTATATGTATGTAAAAAATTCAAATTTCCAAATTTGTGGTGAAACATTACATAATTTTGGACTTATTTGGACCTGTAGTGCGATTCTGTAACTTAAGCCCAAATTACAATAGCGCGTAGTCAGCAGCAGTGTGTGCTGCCATAATCAGCTGATTATTTAGAATGCACTGTTTGTTATGGTGTTGATTACATTTGGTCAGCAGCAGATTGCAGTACTGTTTCATTTAGCCCTGTTTCTAAATTCACTGCGCTGCATTCGGATTGAGAGTGAGCAAATAAATGAGAGGCTAAAATACACAAGTAGAATAAAGTAAGATGGTGGTTGTAAATTGTGGCTGCCTACGCTGTATTGTAATTATAACGGCAGCAACATGTTGTACTGACAGTGAACAGCTGATAATTTTTGTTGATGCTGTTGCTGACTACGCGCTATTGTAACTTGGGCTTTACTTTAACGATAATCGAATCGTTTAAAAAATTAAACAACAAAATTGTAGATTTTTCTATTCTGCAACACTTTAACGACATTCGTTGTCTACTTCTGTCGTTAACTAAACCACAATATTTTTGTCTTGTTTATTTGTATGTTAAAAACAAGTGTTTAGCATACAAAAGCAGTAAGTATACATGTGCACAGTTTACAAATAATTCCCAAATTCTTTTTTATTTCTACTCCTATTTATTTTGACAAAGTTACCAGACGAAAACAAAAGTTATTTACTATTGTTTAAATGTACATAGTGAATCATATAATCGTTACTTTGAGGCTACATTAGACAAATTTTTATCAAGACAAACGTCAAAATTTTATCAAGAAAAAGATTTGTCTAATGTATACTGAATTTGTCAGTGTTATTGCAGCGTTAACCCCTAGTCTCCACGCAGACATTTTTGTGTCCGCAATTGTCAAATTCTATCTCTCTCTTCAAAATGTTACGTGTGGACCAATAAGAAATCTATTGCGCAATCTATTTCGCAATAAATGTTTAAACACAAAGTTGAGCAATAATGTTTAACATAAGCTGTCAAATTTAATGTTATTTTTTTAAATTTTGATTATTTTAACAAAACAAAGATGAAAAATGCATTGAAAAATAAAAACCGAGAATAAAATAAAATTTTGCTTAAAAAAGACAAATTAAAATGTTCATGTACGTTTTCTCCACCCCTTAACATAAAGTTGGAAATAAAACCTTTTTCCTATTATTCTGCCGACGTTATTTTTTATGTTAGGAAATAAAAATGTCTGCGTGAAAGAAAATTGTCAGCGCTCGAGCTCTGACAACGTTGTCTTGATAATGCTTGGTAAAAGACGCCATCTTGATTGTTCTTGGTACTTTTTGCATGGTTTATTATGACATACGTTTTCTCCTAAAATTGACAGAGATAAAAAATTATCTGCAAATCAAACAAAAATTTGACGTTTTTCTTGATACAAATTTTTCTAATATAGACTCAACGTCACTGCAAACAACAAAAGCAACTGACATATTTATCGATTGTCGAATCGTTAAAAGTTACAGAATTGCCCTACTGGTCCTATTTTTTCTGGCAATACTCTTTCACCCTAATGTATATAGGTATGTAAGTATATTATGCTCATACTAACGTACAGTTGCGTTCATAAAAATAGGAGTGCCCTTATATAAAAAAATAAGTTTAAATTTTTAAACACAAAAAATATTTTTGTGAGTAACAATAATGATTAATTTATTATTGTAGTATGAGAATAATTCGCTATATTAAATAAAAAAAACGATATTTTAACAAAAATATTTCAAAACTGGTTGTTCATAAACATAGGAGTAGTGTAACTTTTTTAAAAATTAGACGGGAAATTTGCTAAACTACTTTATAAATGTTTCCACAATAGCTTAAATACTTTTAGTAATTTATGGAAAAAGCTTTAATTTTAGTGACTTCAGCATATCTAATAGTCATAGAGTCAATGACATCCCGACCAAGCCTTACTGGAATTTTTCACCAATTATCTCACACTAAGGTCCACAATTCGTCAGCATTTGACAGTATTTTTTCCGTAACACATTTTTTAACGTCTTTCCATAGATTTTATATGCGATTGAGGTCAGGGAACTAAGAAAGCTACGACGTAACCTCAACCCCCATTGGTACGAAACCAATCCTTTGCCATTAAATGGATGTATTTAGGATCGTTATCCTGTGTTAACTCCCAATTGAAAGGGATATTGTACTCAGCTTTAAATTATTCATTGTTTCCACACGTAACCGTTGATCCATTATCCTTTTACATGGTGTATTAGATCAAGACCATTGTATTATAAAACTCACTATATTATCACTTTAGCACCAACATGAATAACAGTGTTTTTTATATTGTGATTGAAATACTATGTTGGAAGGGCATTGGACATACTGTCGGAGTCTTGTTCCACCAATTTTGCTTTTGTCTGACCACAGAATATTCCTTCATTTTTCTTTTGACCTGTTAATGTGCTCTTGTGAGAACTTTAAGCTGTAGGCTGCGTGTTTTTTTTGGAGAGCAGTGGTGTTTTTCGAGGACTTCGAGCAAATAAATTATTTTTAATCAAGCGTTTACGAATAGTAAGAGTACTAACTGCCAAATTTAGCTTCTTTTGGATGTTACTTGCTGACAGAAAATAATCTATTTTACTAAAAAGGATACACGAAGGTCATCCACACTCGATATTTTTCGCTTCGGCTTAACATTTCCTCTTTCTTTTTGTACGATAATGCATTTGTCATCATTTAATCGACACATGATAACATCTACTTGATTTCTCTAAAAAAATTTACATGATTTCTACGATTTTATTTTATTAATTTCGCTTTTTCAAAAAAAAAAAAACTATTTAAACTATACTTAGCTCACTTCCTCATAATTACTTTTTAATTTCATTAAACAATTTTTAACGTAAATATTTTCATTTTTAAGCATTCACCATCACTCCTATTTTTATGATCAATGCACATTAAACGAAAAATGAAATGAAACAATTGTGCATTAAATCTTAAACGTAATTGTTTTTGGGATTATTTCTTTTGTGTTTAACTTTTTAAATTCCGTTGTAAATACAGTTAAAATTTTGCGAGGTTTTAAAATTACCTTAGTATAAATTTTTACTTAAGAAAGTTTAATTTGTCACCATTCCTATTATTATGAACGCAGCTGTATATGTTTCCCGAAAGTGAGCTTTTTATGGGAACTGTATGTAATTATGGACTGATAACCATGAAGCCAATTTTTTCCTTGTAGCAGATTCTGTATCGAATGTTATAAATTTATGTGAGTATGTGAAGACTTTTCTGGGCGTTAAAAACATCAGCACAAATACATAAAGCCTTTGTTAGTCGAACGCTTGTGTATGGCCGTACATCACATCAGCGTTAAAACCCTGCAAACATTTTCTATTGTGGAAGTGACTAAGAAGAGTCTTCCAGAAATTGAAACTCATCGCCAAAACTATTGCCAAAGTATCATTAAAATCATCTTCCGTGGGGAAGAACTGTTCCTCGTGGAAGTGTCTTCCAGACGATTTGAAGAAGACACCTCTGGAAGTGTCGAAGAAGACTCTTCTGGACGCCACCCGGAACATGATCTAGAAGTGTCGTCTTAGTCTATTTTAGAAGATGATTTTGCATTTTTTTAATTCTGTATTTATAATTGAAATTAAAGATTTTTTTATATTTCAGAGTTATCTTTATTTCACAATTATCTATACGTATACATATAACATTACAAAAGAAATAATTCACATAAACATTTATTTTACATTTAATAATAAAATCTTCATGAGAAACTTCTGATAAAATCCGGTGCCTTTAAAAAAGAAAAGAAGATTAATAATAATACTTGTCTGTTTGATAGAATTTTTCCTAAAACAAATTTAAATTGTGAATAAAATCCAATATTACTAAATAAAAGTTGAAGAAGATTTACTTACCTTTTAAAAAGTTTCTTTGTTAATAATATCCAAATTATGACATTATTAACAATAAAAAACACTTATATAATTATTAGGGTAAATTTGAACATTTTGATATTGGGATATCATACCTTTTTAGAAATTTTTAGCAGCAGTAAAAATGATGGCGTAATTTTTTTTTTTTTAATTTTCCAACTCCTTCCCCTGCATATCTGCGGCTAAAAACGCACATTTTGAGCGCCACACTTATCGCTTTAAAGTAGAAGGTATTAAAATTTTCATATAATAGCAAAAAAAAAAATTTTTATTTAAACCAAAATTAAAAATATTGAATATTGTAACTGTGAATTGTAATGCTCATGTTTTAAAATTTTTTAATAACAATTATTTTTTAAGATATTTATTTTTTATAGTTATTATTTGAAAATTTCTTAGTCTTATAACTCTAAAGCGAAAAGTCGTAGATTAATTATTTTTGCGCCATTTTTTAAAGCAAATAGTATATTTTCACTGTATTTATAAAAAAATATATTTTTAAAACTTTTTTGAAAAAAGTAAATTTTTCGGACACCCTAATTGGAACACGACGCATTTAAAGCGGGTTAAATAGTGCTCATTCTTACTGAAATTGTATGTAGAGTTGATGTATAAAGGAAATTTTTTTATAAATCAATTGGATTCGTCTCTGCGCAAAATGGCGCTCAAAATGTGCGTTTTTAGCCGCAGATATGCAGGGGAAGGAGTTGGAATTTAAAAAAACAAAATACGCCATTATTTTTACTGCTGCAAAAACATTCTAAAAAGGTATGATATCCAAATATCAAACGAAATTTTTCTTTTCGAAGCGAACTTTAATAATTATGTATCAGGAACATCTTTCTTTTTATGTATTACTAGTTAATACCCGGTGTGCTTCGCCACCCCGCGAAATGAAATACATAGTAATTAAAGGATTAAAAAAATATACTAATTTTTGTATTTAATTTTTATGGGAGGGACCATACCCCCATAATCCGCTAATTTATGGGGGTATATTTTCATGGATGTCAAAATTCTTTGTGCAAAATTTGAGCATTCCAACTCCAATAGTTTCCCAGATATACGAATTTTTGCATTTAATTCATATGGGAGGTACCATGCAACCTACTTCTAGTCCGCCCATATTTTAGGACTCTAACTGTTATATTTTCTCAGATATGATAATTTAATATTTTCTTTATATGGGAGGTGCCACGCCCACTATTGCTAGTGTACCAATTTTTGTCCAAAATATTCATATTGAAGTTAATGCTAGTCGTACAAAATTTGAGCTCTCTAACTTTTATAGTTTCCCAGATATAAAAATTTTGGTATTAACTTTATATGAGAGATGACACGCCTACTATTTCTTTTCCGCCCATTTTTGCACAAAATGTTCAAATTGACACTTAAGTTTATTGTACAAAGTTTGGAAAATGTAACTGTTATAGTTTCCTAAATTTACGGCATTTGGTATCTATTAGATAGATAGATAGATAGATAGATAGATAGATAGATAGATAGATAGATAGATAGATAGATAGATAGATAGATAGATAGATAGATAGATAGATAGATAGATAGATAGATAGATAGATAGATAGATAGATAGATAGATAGATAGATAGATAGATAGATAGATAGATAGATAGATAGATAGATAGATAGATAGATAGATAGATAGATAGATAAATAGATAGATAGATAGATAGATAGATAGATAGATAGATAGATAGATAGATAGATAGATAGATAGATAGATAGATAGATAGATAGATAGATAGATAGATAGATAGATAGATAGATAGATAGATAGATAGATAGATAGATAGATAGATACCCGCAAGGGTATCCTCAGGAGAGGAAAACGGGCTTAACGACCCCGCGGACCCTAGTTGTGGCAGGCATGGAGAGCGTACAAAAAATGTACAAGTGCTCAGTGAAATCCTGTGTCAGAGCGAGTGGATGCCGCTCTTATCTATGTATCCAACCACAAGGGTACCCTCTAGAGAGGCGTAGTGTGGAGAGTGACGACTCCGTGGTCTTTCCCTAGTCACGCGCATGTGGATCATATGCGCATAGGAACTCCACTGAAAGGCATTAAGATCAAGCCCAGTACGGTCTTAATTATGGTATTTCTGGAAACATGGATCATGAATTGACAGTACCCCCGGGCTGACAGATGTGGTATTCTAGAACCTCAGTATGTGGAAGTGAAATTCTACAGAAATGGCTTCTAGGCTAATGCCACCTCTGCCTCCGTCCCATTCAAACCTGGCAAGTCTCAAAGAGCGCTCAACAATCGTCACCATTAAGTTGGCGGTGTAGGATCGGATGCATATTCCCGACTTACACGGATCTGGCTCTGGCAAAACGTCTCATAAGGACCTCTTGTCAACCCGTGCATGGCCTCCCTGCTCTGCATAGATAACCATGGGATCTTTTAACGTGACTACACAATCGATTTGATGATAGCGGCTTTGAGTTGGGACCATATCGAAAGAAAATGAGCACAAACAACAACACAACAATTATGAGTGAAGAGGCTCGTATGGCAGACAAAAACGAGTCGAACAAAGAAGATAGGAACACCGGGAGTTCCACCAATACTGGTGATGGTGATTTGAAAAAACAGATAGAGGAGGAAGAGAAAATGTTTATTGAAACCTTCAATAAACTGGGAAACAAAATAACTTCTGCATTTAAAGTGGTACAAAGTGCTAAAAATATACACAAGTCCGTGCGCGAGGACGTTACGTGTGCTATGGCACTATATGAGCAGTTAAAAGCAGCAAGGAAAAATATAGCTGACCTTGGTATCATAAAAAGAGCTGTCAGAGAAACCGTTGTCCCGCTGGAAGAAAAAACAATACAAGCTACTGTAGCCAGCTATGATGGAAAAAGAAGCAGAAAATCTCGGTCGAAGTCTCCAGAATACGAAAGACATCCTAAGAAACGTATAACGGTAGAAACGCCAAGAACCGCACAATCATCCGTGGTAAACAAAGACTCTACCAAAGAAAACAGTGATAGAAATGAATGGAAGAAGGTGAAGCGTCGTAAAGAGAAGAGAAAGAAAATTAAAACTAAAGCAAGAGCGAAACAAAACCAAGAAGAAGCACTGACAATAAAAACAAATACTGAGTCTACCTATGCTGATGTGCTCAAGGAAATGAAGAAGAACATTGATCCCATAGAGATTGGAATTGAGATAAGGTCAATGAGAAGAACAAGATATGGCGATATCCTTGTAAAATTCAACAAGGGGGAGGGTCAGGCAGAAAAGCTAACTCAGGCCATAGAAAACACACTCGGAAATAATGTCACAATTAAAACCATTAGGAAGAGATGTATAATCGATATAAGAGATATGGACGAAGTAACAGAAGAGGAAGATATTAAAAATGCGATTACAACTGCTACAAACGTGGCACTCGCAGAGATAAACGTGCTTAATATTAGGGAGTCTTTCGCTGGGACAAAGCAAGCGCTAGTACAAATTCCGGAGAATATTGCAGCACTCCTCCTTGAAACCAGAAAAATCCGTATTGGTTGGGTGATATGTAGAGTTCGCAGAAAAGCCAAAAATATACAGTGTTTCAGATGTCTGGATCAGGGGCATATAGCAAGTTCTTGTAAAGGTGAAGACAGATCTGATATATGTAGGAAATGTTGCAGCATCGGTCACAAATCTAAAGACTGTAAAGGTCAATTAAGATGTGTTATCTGCCAGAAAGCTGGACTGGAAAATGTAGAACATTATATAGGCAGTATGGCATGCATAAACAACAGACGCAAAAATCTTAGAAATGACTAAATTTCTTCAGATAAACCTTGGTAGAGGTAGAGAGGCGCAGGACCTTATGATCCAGAAAGCATTGGAAGACAATATAGACATAATACTAGTTAGTGAACCATATAATAAACAACCGACAAGTGCATGGTACGACGATATAAGCCATCGCGCCGCCATCCTAGTACTAATTAGGAATGCGAACATAAGCGAAATCAATGAAAATAATTTTGGTTTCGTATATGCCACAATAAATAACGTGAGGATCTATAGTTGCTACTTATCACCAAATTTGAATCATGAAGATTTCACCAGAGCCATAAACAATCTGGAGGATTCTATTCGTACGGCAAGGAGCAAAGTCATAATAGGAGGCGATTTTAATAGTAAATCTCCAGAATGGAACTCCCACACCCTTGACCACAGAGGTACAATAGTCTGTGAAATGATTGGCAGCCTTGGAATGACTGTTTTCAACAATGGCCAAAAATTAACGTTTAGAAGAGGCACAGGCGGGAGTATAATAGATATTACGTTTGGGACAACAGACCTCTGCAGCGAAGAGATGAACTGGATGGTTCTCGAGGACTTCACACTGAGTGACCATCAGTATATTACATTTAACATCAATGTCCACTCTTCCAGAGCACAAACTGAAGAAACCCTCCCTAAATGGAACATTAGGAAACTAAAGAAAGACAGGCTGATTAACTACATCACCAGATGTAAAGAAAGAGGTACACCAACGGAAGAGGAAAATGTTGATGCAGTGGTTGCCTCGTTAACCAATGTGTTAACAAAGGCCTGTAACGTTGGAATGCCTAGAGTGAAACCATACCGGAACAAACCTTCGGTTTATTGGTGGAACGACGAGGTTCGTGATTTGAGGAGGAAATGCTTATTAGCTCGCAGGGCACACACTCGTCACCACAATGATCTATCCCTGAAATTAGAATTTAAAAGAGCTCGAAAACTCTTGAAATCAGCTATAAAGCACAGCAAAAAGAGGTGTTGGGTAGAACTTTGTAAGGAAGTTGATTTTGACCCCTGGGGTAAAACTTTTGGAATGTCTGATACTAAAGAGACTCACTAAATGTATTGATGAAGCTGGCGGTTTGTCGCCGAATCAATACGGGTTTCGGAAGGGAAGAAGTACTGTTGACGCCATCAACGAAGTGGTACATATGGCAATGGAAGCAAAAGCCGCAAAAGGTTTTTGTGCAATAATTACACTGGATGTACGAAATGCTTTTAACACGGCCAAGTGGGGTGTAATTCTGAAAGCACTTAGGCAGAAAGGAGTATACGATTACTTGTACAACATAATAGCAGACTACCTGGACAACAGGGTCTTACAATATGAAACTGATGATGGCATAAAAGAGTACCAAATAACAGCTGGTGTTCCACAGGGGTCTGTACTAGGTCCGTTTCTGTGGAACGTTATGTATGATGGTCTTTTGAATCTGACACTTCAGAATGGCGCGAAAATTATTGGATACGCTGATGACATCGCACTCGTTGTAGCACAGCCCACATCCGAACTTATACAAATAGTCTCAAATGATAGTTTGAGTAGGTGTAACAAATGGCTCATGGAAAATGGCTTACAACTGGCAACGGCCAAAACAGAGGCCATATTGGTAACAGCAAGAAGAACCTTTTCTAAACCGGACATAAGGTTACAAGGAAATTGTGTTTCCTTTCAACGTAGTTTATGCTACCTAGGCATTCAACTGGACGACAGATTAAGTTTCGGCCAACACTCGGTTATCATCCGGAACAAAGCGTTAAAAACGGCAACGTCCCTGGCCAGAATGATGCCAAACAGAGGGGGACCAAAGCCCTACATTAGAAAACTCATAAATAGCGTCGTTCATTCGCAAATGCTATATGCTGCTCCCACTTTTGCCATGGCGATGAACCAAACAGGCAGAGTAAAAGAACTGATGAAACCACAGAGAATCACTGCTCTACGAATTATATCGGCGTACCGCACAGTACCAACATCAGCAGCGTTAGTACTGGCTGGCCTTCCGCCAATAGATCTTCAAATTTTGGAAAGAGAAGAAATTTATAAGCAGCTAAAAATCATTCGCACAAGTGGTGAGGATCAATTGAACCAAAGAATCCAGGAAACTGAGATGTTAAAGAACGCCAGAAATAAAACGATAGATAAGTGGCAGGAAAGATGGACTCAAGATCAAAGAGGCAGATGGACATACCACCTAATTCCAAACATCCAAATGTGGATCGAAAGAAATCATGGCAACGTTGGATATTACATGACCCAATTTCTGACTAATCACGGAAGTTTCAACCAGTACTTACACAGGTTTAAGCTGAAGAATCATCCGTCTTGCGACATATGTGGATCAAATGAAGAAACTGCAAACCATATACTTTTCGAATGTCCAAAGTGGGCAAACCAGAGAAGACTCCTAAACAGTAAACTGGATGAGAATGTAACATCGGAAAACATTATTACAACTATGTTAAGTTCGAAGGAAGCTTGGAAATACTGTGAGGAATATATAAACACAGTCATGAAGGACAGATGCTCAGTAGTTCCGAACCTCCCACGATAGGAGGACGTAGGAACGAAACTGTAAAAGTGATAGATGCAAAATAACCCACCCATCCTGATGAAATGCTGACGCAGTCCCGGGGTGGATTGGAGAAGTCGTGGGGCCACTAGATGGTAGCTTGCTACCACTACGTCCAAAAAAAAAAAAAAAAAAAAGATAGATAGATAGATAGATTGCAGCCAAACTGTAGCAAAGTTAAATTATTACTGAAATTCATGATTTTCTGCTTTTTTATTGTGTTGTTTTCTTTTCATAAAAAACTGACAATTTTCCCAACATAAGCCAAAATTATTGCGCAATAGAAATGTATTTTGTTTTTGTTAAATTCGAATTATCATCTTATTATCTTCCAGAAGTGACTTCAAAGTATACTTTTGGTAGATCAAAGGACGATAGTAACGTATTTTGTTTTTGTAAATTTCTTACACACTTCTGACAATAATCTGGAAGCTACTAAGAAGAGACGTCTGGACGATTAATGCGCAGTAACAATGTATTTTGTTTTTGTAAATTTCGAACAATCTTCCGACAATCATCTAGAAGTCGCTAAGAAGTGACGTCTGGAAGATTGGCAACAAATTTATCTTCCAAATGTTTAAAGGGAAAATACACATATTTTTTTAACAAATGTGATGTTACGTTATTTTGACTTAAAAAAACCATTGCCTTCGTTAATATAATCGTAATTATCACACGTATTTTAGAAAAATAAACTATATTTCATCAAAAACACAAATTTGAAAATTTTGATGTTACGTTGTTTTGCATTTTCGATGACGATATACTTATGAGACGCTACATAACATCAACATAAAAATTCTATAACTGTTGTAATTACAATACACCATAGAAAACAACTAGAAGTCCAACTTGCTCTCCAAAAAGCTAACTCAGCTGTTAAAAAACCTAACTTTTTGTATGTGTTAGTAGAATTTTCTAGAGAACTAATTTATACGTGTGAAGATATTTATTTTTCTTTGCTGAGCGAATTAAAGATTTGGACTTCTAGTTGTTTTCTATGACTCCAACCTATGCACCGTGGGGCAGAATAATTTTTTTTTTGTAAATAATTCTGTAACTTCTAATCTTAAAACTCTCGATAAGACCTATGAAATATTATTTATCTCCTATAGTTTTCAAGTTATCTGCATTTTAAATTTCAACTGTCTCAATTTATCCAAATCCTGGTCCAGAACATATAATAATTTTATACTTTTCTGATTAGTATCTTCACAGAGTTGTTTTTACAATTAAAAAAGCCCAAACGCTCAACAAGACTATGTTCAGACCATCCCGAATATGACCAATTTTATTATTATTATTATTATTTTTTTTTTTTTTGGTTTATTTTTCATTTAGAAAATCAGATAAAATTATTGGGCTATATATTCATTTTTTAACATCGATCAGAGTCTGAACGATGAGTGTATGAATGTATAGTTACTGAAGACTGAACGATTAATGTTGGAATAAAGAGACAACAGCTGAAACTGAAACATTGTTTGATTTGTATTGATTGTTTGATGTATTTGATTGATGTATTTGATTTGTATTTTAGAACACTTTATAAGAAAAAAATTGATGAACAAGAATAAATCTAAATCAATTGTTTTGAACAAATATTTATAAAACTATAGTAAAAACGATGATTTATAATATAAATAAAAAAAACTAAATTTAATTTGAAGCAATAAAAAAAAGCAATGCAAAAATGAACGATATGAATCAAAAAGAAAGAACAAATCAATATCGATTATTTTACTGATTCGTTCAATTGCATGGATTCGTTCAAGAACGACACAACTCTACTAGTGTTCTTACAAATTTAGAATCTGACGTGAAAATTTTATTATGAGCTATTTTCGAAAATGATAAATATTTTACTTATAATCAGGGCAAGATTTTCAAGCCTTTCGCTTGGAAAGTAAGCATTTGCATATTTCAAAAGAATTTCACAAAAAATGCTTATATTTTAAATCTTTGCATAAATTTGCATATAATGGATACAAAAGTTAGTTTTCTTAACAAAAACACAATTTTTTTGTGATTTTTTGGAGTTCATTCAAATGATTTCTAAAATTTTTTTTGTGAAGCGTCAAATATGATACTTAAAATTAAAGTAGTTATATTTTTATAAACATCGAAATCTATTAAAGATTGAAAGTTAAAAAATGCATATTTGTGCATATTTTCTACACATTAATATATAAGAATGCATAAATTCGTTGGTATTTATATATATATTCATGCTATTTTTGCATATTTCTGTGCATATTATACCATTTTTTCGTGCTTTTTCAAGCACATATTTAAATTTTATTTATGCATACAAAAACTTGCCCTGCTTATAATTATTATTAGGCCTAGTTCGTCAATAATTATTTTTTATACAATTCTCAAATATGTTTAAAAGATTCACTTCAAACCTGTTGAAAAATTCTGTAATCCATTTTTGTAAATTCTCACTAAAACCGTAATTAACTATATCTTATTAGTATTGGATAATTTTATCAAAATTTAACATTGAAACTATGTGTTATATTTTCAATATTCGCTAAATCTAAATTTTGAAATAAAAGATTTTTTTCATTAATTTCTTTTTTAATAAAAATTTCACACATTTTATTAAAATTCATTTTACACATTTTATATAATACGAATACGATATTTTATTTAGTTTAAGCTCAATGCTAAAATTCTTCAAAAATATATAGTTACGCACGCACACAAATCATGGCAGAGTAAGATTATTAACTTGTAATGTAAAATTAAAAATTAAAAGCAATAAAAATATTAAAGTAAAAAACACAACAAAAAGTTCATTTATTTGGTTTTGAGTATCAAATTTTTTATTTATAGTTCTTTTTTCATTTTTAATAATATTTATGCAAAAAACAAAATATTTCTTGCATAAAATATTTGAATACATTAAACATTTCATACCAATTAATCTGTTCTATGAGGATTATGTTTCATTTCATTTTGTAAAAAAACACATTTATAAAATATTAATAAAAACTTATAATTGCCCAATAAATAGAAAACAAAATTAAAATTAATAATAATGTTAAATTAATATTAAAAAAACAAATTAAGAAAATTTAAAAATAGCAATTATTAATTAGATTTAAGAACATTTTAGCTTTTTTCACATATTCTTCTTTACGAGCATCATCCAAAAAAGCTAAATAAAATTAATAAAAGGAGTTGCCTAAAGTTTTTTTGGTGGTGATAATTGTTGTTGTGATGATTTGGAGTAGCACACATTTGATGTTGTAAGTTTTAATAGGAGTTGTTGTGCTAAATTTACTTGTGAGTGATGGGAATCATAGTTTCACCAGCAGTAAGAGCCGGCAAAGGAGCGTCTACAGTAAGTACACCATCCTTGCTGAGTGAAGAGCGAATGGATTCGGGATTAACACCCTTGGGCAACAAGAATTCACGATTGTATTCCCTGTAAACGCTCTTTGTGTCGGATTTCTCTTCGTGTTTGGCATGTACCTAAAAAATGGAAAAGAAATTGAAAATTAATAAAATTGGAGTATTGGTATGAGGCATAAAAGTTAGTTCAAGACTTTATAGGAGATTGTTATTGAAATTTTGAAATAAAAATGTTGGCGAAAATTTAAATTTACTTAAAATATTTAAATGATTAGAATAATAAAAAAAAAATGGATTTAAAAATGTCTTCTTCAGTACGAAAAGCCAGAATATTTTGTCAATTTATAAATACAAATTATTTAAAATTTTAAACAGTTTAGAAATAAAATTGCTTAAATCTCTCATCTTAATAAACTTTTAAATCAATAATCATTATTTTCATTTATGGATTATAATTGAATTTTAGAAGTTTAATATATGTAGGTGTTGAGAGATTTATTAAAAAATGCAAAGTACTTGTTCAACAGATTTCATTTAATTTGTTTTGTCTTCGAAAAAGGTGTATTTAAAAAAGATTTATAATATTCATAAATTTTGCAAAATAAACTGCCTTGGCATCATAATTTGTTTTTTTCTTTTCGCAAAAAATTCTCGAAAATTCAACATCATTTTCGCCAAAAAAAAAAAAAAAAAAAATAGAAATGAACAAAAACATGAAAATTAATTCAATTTAACAAATCTTTAATAGACGTATTCAACAATACACAAATGAGTCATTAATTCAAAAATAAACTTGCAAAAAGAAAAAAACTTAAGCAAACAAAAATCTTTTAAAAATAAAAAGAAATGTTTTTTTTTCTTTCTTTTAAATTTTAACACTTAAGGGTACATGAGGGTCATTTAAGTAATGATAATTTAAATTTCGAAATTTATTTAATGTCATTTAAAATAATTTACTTTCTGGAAAATAAATTTAAATATATCATTTTAATTTAATGTATAATTTAATTGCTTAGAAGATTTAATGAAATCAGAGAACTTTAAGGGGTTAATATATTTTAGTTTCTCTTAAAAAAAAAATTTTAATAAATATTTACTCACCAATAATTTTTGATCAACAGTCTTGACAACAATTTCTTCGGGGGCATATTGACTGACATCGAAGCGTAATTTCAATACTTTGTTATCACCATCCTCCTATAGAAAAATAAACAAAAAAGGGAAAATATTTAATAAACATTTTTTATGAAATTTAAATAAATATTACATAATCATTATGTATATTAAATATACATTCATAATTCTTGGAATTTTAGAACAATTATTTTATTTATTATTTTTATTATAATTTTGTTAATTAATTATAAAGTTTCTTTTTAATAATAAAAAATTGCATATATTTTTAAATATAAACTGAAAGTAATTCCACGAAAACGTGACAATATTCAATTAACTTTAAGTGGGTGTTGAGAGACTTTTAAATCATCAACATCATCATCATCTCATCATTATGTTGTGAAAGTTTTATATATAAAAAAAATATTAAAAAAAAACAGAATTGAATTAGTAATTTACATTTTTTAAGATGCTACTTATATCAAAATTATACAAAATAAGTTTTTTAGATGCTAAGTAAATGTTTTTGAAACAAAAAATCGTTTGCAATAAACATATTTTGATGAATTCTTTTTGGGTTAGCTTACAGAATTTTAAATACATTTCAAAAATTATATAGTTAAATAAGAATCAAATATTTAAATAACCATCTAAGGTTGAAATTTTTATATAAGGACTGCTCACGAAAAAAATAATTAATACAATTCATCTTATTACACAGAAAAATGTACATAAATTTAAAAATTTTGTTCATAAATATTTTGAATCGAACATGACTTCTAGGGTGATCGACTCGGTTTTCCAACCGGTTTTTAAACCGGTTTTTTCTGTCAATGTGCTGTCGGTTTTTTCAAAATGTTCATTTTTCGAATGTCGAATAGACCGGTTTTTTTAAACACAAAAAACCGGTTTTAAAAATGGCTTTTTATTTCAAAAAACATGTACTAAATACTGATATTTGAATCGAAATTTATGATTTTTTTTTTAATTCATAAATTGTTATTTGTAATGTTTTAAAAATATTTTTAAATATATTCAAAGATTTTGTTTTACAAAAAGTTTTACATGCAGAATCTTTTTAAATAAAATTGATTCTGGCTTCTTCATATTAACCCATGGTTGTTTATGCTAAATAAAAGCTAATTATCAGTTTTGATGATTATTTTTTTACAACATTTATACCCTACACCACCATAGGTTGGAAGGGTACTATGCGTTTGTGCTGATGTTTGTAAAAATATTGGTCTAAGACCCACCTTATTTTATATCAATCGTCTTTAAGTCGATTTAACGATGTACGTCCGTCCGTCTGACCGTCTGTCCGTTCATGTAAACCTTGAAATCAAAATACAGGTCGCAATTTTGAACATAAATTAGTGAAATTTTCTTATAGACCAAGGACGAACTGTGTTGAAATTGGTTGTGATCAGTCCATCATTTCACCAAGCCTTCATAAAAATATCCTCCTGGAAAAGGTGGTTTAACGATCATAAATCCCATAAATGTAGCAAGAATTTTTGCTCATGTAAGTTTCAAATAAGTTTAAATCTATGTGCGGAATTTCATGAAGATCGGTCCATAATTAACCATAATATTGGTCCACAATCCCACAGGTCTAGAAAAAAAGACTCCTCCCCGAATTCTGATGCACACAATGGTGTAGATATTGTCGGGCTTGGCCGACTATATCTTTCTTTCTCGTTCTTAATGGGTTAATAGTTATTTTCAAAAATAATTATGTTTAATAAATTTTAACTTGAACAATAAAAGATTTATTGATTTTTCTTTAAGAAATGTAGTCTTTTGATAGAAATATTAACTTCTACAAAAAAACCGGTTAACCGGTTTTTTCTGAATTTAAAAAAGTGCAACCGGTTTTTTCAAAATACCAACTATTCGAAAACCGGTTTCTCCAAAAAGTCGAATAATCGATCACCCTAATGACTTCTGTTCCCAAACTTTTTTCATAAAAAATAAGATTTGTTTCATAGATATTAAATTGTACTTAATAAAAATTTTAGGAATTTTGCAAAAATGTTGCTTCAATTCTGATTTTTTTATAAGATTCTAATGCAAATGCTAAATAAAAATAGTTAAAATAGAAAATTTTAGAAAATTTGGAAATTTTCCAAGAAAAAGTTGTTAAAAAGTGTTTAGAAATTTGCACAAATTTGATGCCATTCTGCAGCACATACTATATGTACATAATTTTATTAAAAAGCGCTTCTGTTCTATTAAATGATCACAATATGTAGCTAAAAATAATTAAAAACTAAAAAATTTCCAAAGAAAATTTCAAACATTTCTTTACAAAAGAAAATATTAAATAAAATTTAAGCAATTTGTTTAAGTATTCTTGACTTTTGATTCATATAGAAAAAAGTATTAATATTTAAGAAATTATTCTTAAATATTATGAACTAAAATCAATGAAACTAAATTTTTATATTTATGTACAAACTTTTTTCTGTGTAAAATAATGAATCTTTATGAATTTTTAATTTTTTTGTTAAATGCGGTTTAGTTTTAAATTTAAAAGAAAAATAAATTTTTTATTTGTTTTTAATAAAATTTTTAATATTTTCTAAAATACTCTGAATAAAACTTTATCATGTACTTTTTTGGGTACGTTTTTTTTGAGTTGGTTGACTTCTTTTTAAAACCAATTTTATTTTTTACTCAGCTTTGTTTTCTTTTTTATTTATATATATATATATATATATATATATATATATATATATATATATATATATATATACATATATTACTAAGTCTTTATATAATTCTAGATTAGCTTTATTCATAGTTCACTACATAGCACATATTTTTTTGTTTGTATTATTTAGAGAGGAAATTTTCTCTTTTATCTGCCTATAAGTATTCACACCTGAGTTTGGTTTTATCTAATAGATTTTTAATTAAAATTACTACAGTAAATCTTAGAAAAAATAAAATATTTCTGAAAAACAGTTTTAACATTTTAAAAACTAGAAATGTAATTATGTTTAGATTTAACTTCGTAATAATAAAGTCTCATTTGGCTTAAGAATGTCATCTCAGATACGAAACGAATGTTCTCGTATTCAGGAAAAAAACTTTGTTTACTACAAACCTGAAGCTATGTTTACATTTGTCAAATATTTGACCAAATGTTTGATCAATATTCGGTAAAATTACGGTTTTTTACTATGATTAATGATAAGTAAAAAAATGTTTCACATTAAAATGAAAAAGTTAGAAAATATTTTATATAGTGGTTACGTCATTTTGGTCAAATATTTGGCTAGTCTGAACATACCTTAAGAATATTGTTTCATGTGTTCGCTAAAGAAAGCTGTTCTTAAAATGACGATGTTTTTAAATAATAAAGTTCGCGATAAAACTCATGATATTTCACGAGTCCAAAATAATTTTGGGTAAAATATTGTGCAAATAAGGAGAATTTATAAATAAATAAAGCAAATTATTTCGCTTATTTTATAAAATTAGGATTTTTGTTTAGGTGTTTTTAAACTATAAGTTTAAAAATTATGTTGGAGAAAGTATTTGACATTTAATCTTTGCTTACAATATTTAATAACTATGTAAATCTTTTCAAATTAATAAATATTTTTTAAAAAAATTTCTTACCTGAATCAAAGGTGAATTAATATCCGAAATATAATTCTGTTTGGGTCTGGAGGAAAGGGCAGAATTTGTTGTTGAGCTATAATAAAACAAAAGAAAAATAAATTTTAGTTATTAAAAGAAAAACTAAAGAAAATATTTTCAACAAATAAAACAATACACCAAGATTACGAAAAAAATAAATAATTTTTAAAAAATAAACTTAAAATTTTACCTATATGAACGTGTATGAGTTTTGGTATGTGTGGAAAATGTACGATTAAAAGTGTTCATGGTGATTTAGTAAAATAAAAAAAATATAATTTAACACCAACTTTAATTTAAGTTTAAACAACAAAGGTTTCTTTAAAACTAACTAAAAATCAGGAAATGAGCTCCAGTTTTTATATAAAATTTTGGAGAAAAATTCAAATAAAAACTATATTTATATAAAAAGAAAAACTACCCTTAAAATTTTAAAAGGGGAAAACGGATGTTGTAAAATAGTGTTTCTTTAAACTATAAATAAACTCAGCTCAATACTTATTTAAACGAAAATTTTTTTAAATCTTTAAATTGTTTTCAAATGTTTATTTGTACATCTACTTACATACATAGCTAAATTTAGATTAAAAACAAAAAACTAACAGCTGTTGATATTTGTTCGACATGAAAAGTGTAAGAAATAAGGATTGAATTGTTATTTTTCTAACAAGAAAAGATAATTTAAAAATAAATTATTTTAAAGTGTTTCAAGAGGGATAGGTTATGTACCTTTTGCCAAACATTGAAATTTTGTTTTGAAAAAAATCACAAAAACTTGGCAAATTTTAAACATAATAACATAAAATTTTATCGAGCAGTAAAAATGAATTAGTTAACAAATTTTGTTAGAAAATGTATTCTTGTATTCTTTTGTTTTTGTGAAATAAATTAAGCACCACTAAAATTAAATGACGCTTAAAATACACTAGAACCATAATGAAAAATACGAAGAAAATTTAAATTAAATTTATTTAAAATGTAAATAAAAATACTTCGGGAAAAAAATACATAAACTAATAATAACTTAAACTTTGTTTCATTTTAAAATTAATTAAAAGAAATGTTTTTCTACAATTATAAATATTTCTAATTTCATTTGAAGAGTTTGAAATATGGAAAATTTAAAAATAATATATGATATATAATTTTGTCAGACACATGTGTGTAAAATATTTAAAGAAACAAACAAAAATGTGGAATTTTTACTGTTAGTCATATTAATAATTTTCAAGAAAAATTTATAAAACTGTCACACTGATTTGATGTGTTGCTTTTTCTATTTCTCATAAAGTATGTCATGAAAACACAATTTCCCCATTAATTTGACAGGTGAAAGACCGTACAAATATGTAGATTTCTTTTTTTGTTATGTTAAAAAAAAAAATAATAATATAAAATAAGAAAAATAAATATGACTGTGAAAAATGTGTAAAAATTATTTTTTGAGTCATGTGTTATAAATAATTTTGAAATTTGTCAGTCATAAAGAATTTTGAAAAAAAAAAAAAAAAAAATATTAAAAAATGTATACGAGTATAAGTATTTTGTAATTAGCAACAATATGAAAGATACAAATAAAATTTTAATATATGCATGAATTACAAAATAGTTGTACAATTAAAAATTATACTACAAAAGAAAAGTTAGTCACTTAAATAAAAGTAATTGATAATATTATTTTTGTTAAAAAAAAATCAATGTAATATTCAAAAATTTTAATTTTTTAATAAATATAAACAATTTAGAAAACTTATATCTTAAAATTTTTAAGATTTTACCATAAGAATTTCTATATAGGAATGACTACTTTATATGGTGAATATAAAGCTTTAAAGAAAAGTTATTATTATTATTTAAATTTATAGAGTGATAATCATAAAAATTATATTTTTTTTTACTTTTTTTGAAATATGGACTCATCTTTCTTGAAGAGAAATCATTATTTATAAATTCTTGTTCATTAAACCGCTAGCCATAGTGTAATAAGAAAGTATTATATACACTATGGGCGCTGGCTAAGTTTCTATCAAGGTGATTTCAAACAGAAGCCCTCACTTAATCATCTGATTTTTTATTTTTTTTTTTGGTACTTGTATGTACAATCTTGAAGAAATGAAATAGATGGGAGAAGTTTTACAAAAACAACAATACGGCGAATTCATTAATGTATTTTATAAATGAAGTTTGACACTTCAGCAGGAAAGCTTAAAAAAATAATCAGATGATTAGGTGAGGTCAACTGATTGCATTCGCCTTGTGCACTATTTTCACTTACGCGCTGAAGTGTCAAACTTCATGTATAAACAAATTTATGAATTCGCCGTATTTGTTTGAAATCTTGAATTTCCATTATTAAATGATATGACCTTGTTCCTTAATGGTACATATGTTTTTAAATTAAATGTTTAATTTTATTTAGAATTTCATAACCTTGATATGCATATTCTGTTCTAAATCGAATATGCATCTTAAGGACAGAATATTACACATATAAAGTATATTTGATCTGAATACTTTTACATTGAATTCTTTAGTTGAAATCACTCTATAATATTTTTAAAATAATATACTACATTGATTTTTTTTTATCTCTTTATTGCATCTAAAATTTTAATTTATATGAATACCTTTTTGTTGTTGTCTTTTTTGTTGTACTGTTTTATAATGTATATGAATATTATTTAAAAGATTTATTTGTTTGTTTTATATGTATTTATTATTTATATATTTAAAATTTTCATTATTTGTTTGTATCGCAGCCAAAAAAATAAATATATTAGAAATAGAAAACGTCCATTATATTACAATAAATTTTATAGATATTATATTTAAGCAGCATTTTTTGTAAGCCAGAGAAAATAATAGAAAAATATATAAGATTAATATATTAATTATATGTAAGTAGAATATGTATACATATATAAAATAACTAATTAAATAAATGAAATACATAATAACAAATAACGGCCGTTAAATTTTAAGCAAATTTGTAGAGGGTTTCTGTAATAAAGATAATTAACTTTGAATTTTATTTTAATACTTTTGCCTTAAATAATTTTATTTTAATTTAGATTCGTTGGTATTTTAATGTTTTTTTTATTAAAATTTTTTAGAAAATTTAATAAAATTCTTTATTTTTTCATTTCTGATTTATTTGGAGATAATTATGGTCTTTATAATCATCTGGCAGCCTTGTTTAGTGGTTATTTAGCTCTCAATGTTTATTTTCTCCCGCAATGTTTTGATAACTGAATAGTATTAAGTTGGAAAATTATCATTGAATTGTTAATTAATAACTTATTTTTAAAAAATAAATAATTTAAGATTGTTATGGGAATGATAACCATGTTTCCTTATAAACAATTTAATAAAGTACTAAAAGAATTTTAGTATAATTAAAATAATGAAAATAATACTCAAACTTGCAAAACCATTTTATATTTTTTTTTAATTTTTAATCTTCTTAGTATTAAAATTAAAAAAAAAATAATAATAATAAAAACTGTCATGTATTAAATTTGCAAAATTTCTTATTTAAAGTTCATTATCCTCTGATTATTTTATCAATTGATATGGGTATACATATTTATATTTTTTTAAATGCCTTTTTTTCAATACCACAGTAAACCACATTTGTTTTTTTCACATTTTTATTTTGTTTGTTTTATTTGTTGTTTTTGTAAATACAAGTATACATATACATTACTAAAACAAACAAATATATTTTTTTGTTTCGTTCAAATTTATTGAATTAATAAACAATATTTAGAAAACTTTGAAAGATTGTTTGTAAATTTATGACATCATATCATTGGTGTCTGATAATTTGCATATTTTTGAGCTTTAATCATCATAATTTGTTGCGTATTATTTACAAATTATTCAAATTAATTATGAAAACTAAATAATTGTGTAAATATTTTATTAATATTCAATTCTTATTGGAAATAAAGTGATATAAAACAGGAAATGTTGTATTAATTAAAGATTTAATTTTTATTTTGCCCATATAATATAAATAAAACTTTTATTTAGTATTTTTTTAACTTTACAGTTATTAAAGTATTTGTTTTATTTCTTTACGAAACTATTACGTTATTTATATTAATTTGTTATTCATTATCGTATTATAAAATTTACCTTTTATGGTTATTGAATAATTTCAATATTTTTATATGCAAGAAAACACTACAATTTTCGCATCTCAACAAAAACGTTTACAAAATTTTTGAGTACAGTTAATAAAACATGACTTAACTAACAATTTATCATTGATTTTTATACTTGCAAATAAAAACAAATTTGCATAGATTTTGTCATTTCAATACAAGTACAATTTAATTTTTTTTTATCAATACGTTTCAATTCCATATTTAAACTTTTATATTGTCTGTTAAATTTCAAAACTTAAGCTGCTGATGTGTCTTTCGTATATGTATATAACAGCTTACAAACACTCGCTTTTTACACTATATTTTGAACTTGAAAATTTAATTGAAAATAAAAACAAATTTTTAAATGATTATCGTCTCAAAAACACACACACACATAGACATTTAATATTCATTAAGCGCTAAATGAATATTGTTTATTATTGAAAATAATAATATAATGGTTTTTGCATGTGGGTTACAATCAGAGCTTCGAAAGAATTAATTAAATCTTAGCTTAATTCCCTTAAATCCTAATTCTGAATTGAGAAATACAATACCATTCTCAAAAATATAATTAATTCCTTATTGAATTAATTCATAAAGAATTCATTAAATTTTTGTTAATTCAAATCTTCCCCAAATTGAATGAAAATATTTTTCTTTCATTCAATTTGTAATATTGTGTTTTTTAATCTTTTACAAAATGAATTTAAAAATATTTTCTAAAGCCAATTTGTAATAGATTTGAATTGAAGAAAATTTTAATGATTTCATATATTTTTTAAACTTGAATTTTAAAATTGATGAATGAATTCTTTAAGGAATACAACATTTAACAGAATTTATTAAATGCAATTTTTAAAATATAAAAATCTACTTGTCATTCCCGTAAACCGTGAATTTTTTAATGTAAATTCTATAATTAACTTTTCAAATAATATAATTTAATAATTAATAAACATATTTGTGAATACAAGTAAATATTTCTGAAATTTTAAAAAGAATACATACTTTGTTAATTCTGTATTGTTTATTGATAATAAAGTGTTAAATTATTAAAACTAGACTTGAAAGTATTTTTATATTCTAATATGTACTACAAGTCTAACTAATTGTCTATAAATTACAAATATCTTACGTGGGTTTTCACTAGCAATAATATTTAATAAATTCGAGGATATTCTAGAATATGAAAAAAAAAAAACATTTCGTGTAGGAGGAATATATTGTAATATGTCATTTTCAAATTTAAATTAATAAAAAAAAAAAATAATAATAATAATAATAATAATGAAATTCTGATAAATAACTTTAACATTAGTAAAGTACTTCCTCGTTGTCTTGCATTGCACTATGGGGAAACTGAACAATATGAAAATGTTTAAATAATTAGTCGTATGTAGCATCTACAAAAATTATCCAATTATCTCAAATATTTTTTCAAATAACAGCACGACAATAGCAACAAGGTGTCTAAAATATTACTGGGATAAAACAAAACTATAAAATTTCATACAGATAATTGATATCTAATCACTCTAACTCCGAGTCTACATTAGACAAATTTTTATCAAGACAAACGTCAAAATCAGTGCGAATCTATACAAGGTAGCCTCAATTAAACAGCTGATTATTATTTTTGGTTGTTACAGCAAAAACATTAATGAATTCGCCATATTGTCGTTTTTGCACAACTGTTACCACCTTCCATAAATTCGAGTTCATTTTGACGTTTGTCTTGATAAAAATGTGTCTAATGTAGACTCAAAGTAAGGAAATAAATATTTTGTCATTGATTTAAAATAAAACCTTAAGGTATGGTCAGACTAGGCAAATATTTAACGAAAATTAATTAACCACTAAATAAGATATATCTTAATTAATTTTTAATCAGAAAAATATCCATTTACTTAACATTAATCACTGCTGATACTAACATAATTGTATTTATTTATAACATATTTATGTTTTTGATCAAATTTTTGATCATAGTTTTAGCATTTCATTATTTGCTTAATATACCTATAGATTTTATTTCTGCATTTTACAATGTAATAACTTTAAAATTAAGTAAGTGCAAAAAAAAATTTAAAATTTCTTACTATTTTTCAACAATAAATGAAACAATTTTTATTTTAAATATTTTTAAAATAAATAAAATATTATTAAATATTTTTTTTAAAAGGCATTTTCCACATATTATCTCACATATGTTTAAAAATATACTTATTAGTGTTAAAATAAAATAAACAATTCGAAACAAATTCTAAACATTTTATTAGCAATCAAAATATTTCACAAATTTAGGAAAAAAAAAAAAAATAATTAAAACATACGAATAAACATCATTATTTTCAATCGATAAAGTTTATATGAAATTGTTTAAACAGCAGATGAGATCATGCAAATTATATTTGATTTTTATAAATGCATTAAAACACCAATAACAAAAATAATCAAGTTTAATCTAAACAAAAAATTTAAATATGTACATTCATATATAATTCATATAAACATGATTTTAAATTAATGGAATTTGAAAAGAAAAACTAAACATATGTTACAAAATATTCAACATTTAAATATGGAAAACATTGTTTGAAATTAAACAGTAACAAAAAACACTTGCTCTTCATTTCTCTCAGTGTTGAAATTAAACAGTAACAAAAAACACTTGCTCTTCATTTCTCTCAGTGCCAATATTTTGTTGGTGGCTTTTTGCCGCCAACATTTGACAGTTGATTAGAGATTCAATAGTTGTGTTCTATATTTCAAAACAATTACGTTACAAATTTTTATTTTATGGCACGAATTTTATTATCTTTCAAGTTTTTTTTAAGAAATTAAAAAATAAAATATTCGAGAAGAAAATAAATGTTTGCTCTTGTGAACAAAATTCACCTTATTTTTACTTTTCCTATAGTATGAGTATAAAAACAAAAAAATATCCACACAAATACATACAAATACACCGATTCAAAGTTTATTCAAAATGTTTATTTTTAAATCAAACCAAGCATGACATCATCATCAGTGAGAGAGGGAGAATTTTGCTGGCTTTCAGTGTATTTTTGTACTACACGAATTCATTTATTACCATGCCAACTAACTAACCAGCCAGCCAGCTATCATCGGCAGTCGGTCAGTTAGCAAATGTGGGATGAATGTCTGCTGCTTGCTTGGCTAACTGTGTTTGATGGTAAAACTGATTATAACTAATTACTTTTTTGGTTTTAACGGTAATTTTTTAGTTATAGGAAAATAGGAATTTTATTTAATTATTTTTTATTGCTTAAATATTATAAAAATTTTGTCAACACGATAATTATTTAATAAAAACTGTGTTAAAAATCATTTAAGTTAGAGGTAATGATTTTTGAAAATCTCGCCACGAAAATTACTTTGATCAAGGTGCTATTTTGATATGGTGCCAACATTACCACAGCTGATTATTTATTTTGATTTATATTATAATGATATCAAATTCCATGTATAAAAATAAATTTCTCCCTCTTAATAGTACGTAAAAAAACCTTTCTTTCTTAAAAAAATTAAAGTTTGAAGTGAAAAAAAAATATATACTATATATATATAATATTTTGGCTATTTTCATCAATTTAATTTTAATTCCAGCTTCCAGTCTGAAGTTCATCAGTATTTAAAATTTCGTTAAAATCGGTTCAGCGGTTTAGGCGTGATTGCGTCACAAACAAACACACACTTAACTTTATAATATTAATATGGATTACAATTATTTGAAGTTTTCCTTATTTGTTAAGCAATTTCTCTTGAAATAAGTTTTAAGCCTGTCTTTATTTTTTTTTATAAATCTGTAATAAAAAATATAAAAGCAAGTTGACAATTAGAAAATTTGAAATTTATTTAAATAAACTCTACACGTCATAATACACATCTTATTAAATGCCCACATATGCAGACATTCAAAAGATACCCTGTAGTTCTGGAATTTGTCTTTTTAGCCTCTTTGGGTCAATAAAATTTTTGACTCGACATCATTTTAAACAAATCAATAAGGAAGTACTTTGGACTCAATACGATTACAGAAAGTTAAAAAAGTTGCCACTAAAGGTACGTTCAGACTAGTCAAATATTTGGCCAAAATACAAAACATTTGCAAGATCAAACAACGGCAAACAATTTGTTTGTAGAAATATTTGACCAATTTTGCGTGGTTGTAAGGTAGCCTGTTGATTTCTTGTTTTATTAAAAAGTACGCATACATGAAAACTGTGTAAATATCTGTAAATTGAAGCCAGACAACAAGATCTGTTGGAAAATGCGAACCTTTGTATAAATGTATTGTATAAAAGGCCATTTTAATATTTTATAACAGTAAAATACTCATACATACAAGTGTCAGTTTATTTACTTCATTAAGCGGTAAAACAATTATTAATGACACTTTAATAGTACACAGAAAAAATTATGGCATAAAATATTTTAATAAATTTCTTTTTTAGTTTCAAATTTGAATTTAATAATAATTATTTATTAATATAATTATTTTTTCTTAAAAGTACCTTGACTTAAATGTAATTTGAAAAAGAAAATAAAAAATTACAATTCCCAGAAAATTAAAACAAGAAAAAAATATATTTTGAAAAAATAAAAATTAAATTAAAAAAAAAAAAAAAAAATTATTAAATGTAACCAGTTTAAAATTTCATAGGACGTTTTGTATGTTTTTATCCAATGGTACGTTTCAAAATACGAAGAATTCGTGTATATTTTACAGTAAGTATTGGCTTTGCATGTTAGGTAACATGTATTATTGATTGTTCTTATATTACTGCAGATATTTCCGTCATATTAAGAAGTTATGGGTGTGTTTTTATACCCTACACCACCATAGGTGGTTGGGGTATTATGTGTTTGTGCTGATGTTTGTAACGCATAGAATGAGTTATCCAACACCCACCTTAAAGTATACCAATCGACTCAGAATCACATTTTAAATCGATCTAACGATGTCCGTCCGTCCGTCTGGCTGGACGGCTGGCTGGCTGGCTGTCCATGTAAACCTTGTGCACAAAGTACAGGTCGCAATTTTGAAGATAATTGAATGAAATTTGGCAGGTGGGACTTTTATGATACAAGGACGAAGCCTATTGAAATTGGTTATGATCGGTCCATTATTTCACCTACCCCCCATACAAATGTCCCCCCGGAATAGAGTTTCCACACTTAAAAATGTCTTAATATTAATTTAATGAAATTCGGTCCAAAGAAGTTTTGTACAAATACCACGGTCCACGATTGACCATAGCTCCCATATAAACCCCCTTCCGAAAATCACTTTAACGTGCATAAATCCCATACGAAATATAGTATCAAGTTAATATTCGACACAAATAAGTTTTATTTAAGTAGAAACAACATTGCCAAAATTTATGAGAATCAGTCCACAATTTACCATAGCTCCCATATAAACCCACTTCCGGAGATCGCCCTATAATGTATAAAATCATCAAGATGTTATTATTAACGCATTACTCTGTACTTGCATGCTTTATTTTAGATTTAGTAAAAGTGTTGGTCTACAGGTCTAATATAAATCCACTTCCCGAATTTTTATGCTCATACGCAATGATGTAGGGTATCATATAGTCGGTCTTGACCGACTATATCTTCTCTCGTTTTATTTGAGTTGTGGTCCTTCAGATGATCTACAAGAACAGGATTTAGAAAAAACAATTCCGTGTGAGTAAATATTTTTACTGTTTTAGAGATTTTTCCATTATTTTTCATAATTTTTCTTCTAATTGTTTCCACTTTAGGATGAAATGGAAGTTTGTAAAATGTATCTTTTAATTTGAAATTTCTTCCATTGAAATTTCCAGCCAAAGAGGATTCCGTATTAGTGTTAAAGCTTCAGTTATTGATGACAGAAAAAAACAGGATCTATACATTTTGAAAAAAACATTCCCGAAAAAGGATAAGTAGTTACACATTATTTGTATTTTTTTTATTTCCAGCGTCTTTGCTATAAATCTCCAAACATTCAAAATACGTGCATTAAATTCTAGAAGCGAGTAACCCCATTTAATTCCTTAAAATTTTTATACCCTACACCACCAAAGGTGGTTGGGGTATTATGTGTTTGTGCAGAAGTTGTAACGCAGAGAAAAAATCTTCGGACCCCCACCTTAAAGTATACCGTTCGACTCAGAATCACTTTCTGAGTCGATTTAACGATGTCCGTCCGTCCGTCTGGTCGGCTGGCTGGCTGGACGGCTGGCTGGATGTCCATGTAAAGCTTGCGCGCAAAGTACAGGTCGCAATTTTGAAGATAATTTGATGAAATTTGGTACATATGCTTTTTTCAACACAAGGACGAAGAATTTGGTTATGATCGGCCTATTATTTCAGCTAGCCCCCATACAAATGTCCTCCCGGAATAGAGTTTTAACACATAAAGATGCCTTAAAAATATGAATATTTTATATCAACAAAAATCCGTCTGCCAAATTTCATGAAGATCGGTCCATAACTGACCATAGCTCCCGTATAAATTCCTCTCCCGAAAATCACTAACGTGCATAAATTCCATACAAATGTTAGTATTATGTTAATATTTAGCACAAGTTGTATATAAGTAAAAACAAAATTATGTGGATCGTAATGGTGTAGGGTATCATATAGTCGGGCTTGACCGACTATATCTTCTTCTCTCGTTTATATACTTATTACATTCAAATATTGCATATATTTCATTTACATACATAAATTGTTGAAAATATTTCAATAAAATTTATATATGAATTACTTAAATGTTTTTATTTTTGATTTGGGGGTAGCAAACTTTGTCAAATTTTTTTTTTTTTAATTAATGTTTTTCTTAATTTTATGCAAAAATTTAATTATAAATATTATTTATTTGATTAAAAAAAATTAATTGAAATTTAGAGAAAAATCAATTAATTATACTTACTTAATATTATCATTTTGATGATTGGAGCAAAATCAAACAAAGTTTTAATTGATATAAGCAATTTCGTAATTGAAATCCACTTTCATTTTTTTCTGTGTAGTGGATTTGTCATAATTTGCGGTCCACACGAGCCGTTTTCATGCTCGCACATTGAACAAAATATTGTGCGCACATGCATTTGGATAGTGTGGACCCCAAGTTGTTCATGTTTTGTTCTTGTTCGCACACCGTTGTTCGCACAATTGTTCGAGCAACCATGTCTGCCATCAAACGTCATTTTGTATGCGGAAGAAGAGGCGCTGCATGTAAAAGTATCGAAGCGACTCTGACGACAAACAAAAAATTATGATTTGTTCGACAAATGTTCTGCCCACTGAAAACAAAATGAAAAAAATGTGTGTGTTGCTCTGCCGACGTTTTGTTCTTGTGCGAACAAGAAAAAAGCTAGTATAGACGGTACGTAAATAAATGAAAACAATAATAAAGAATGAAACGTTTTAATTGTTGTGATTTTAGAGTAATTAAAGCAGATTTCATTGCAAAAAGTAGAGTGCAATGATTCTCAAATGAGAGTCCATAAAAATATTATATAAATACAAAATTTAGGAACAGATTCTGATCTTATTTAAATGTATATGGTGTCCTGCGTTCAAGGAAAATGATATTTAAATTATCTTTACAAAAGTTCCTATTTGTAAAGATAATAATGTTTAAAATTTCTTGGACAACAGTGTAGAACCCCTGTGTTAGTTTGTTTATTAAAAGTCGTTGAGAGTTATGTTTTTTGTTATCAGTTAAATATTGTTCTAAAGATAAGCAATTAATATAAGGAACGAGCTATTTTTTATACGTAGTACATTATATATCTTGTTAACATATTTATTTGTTTAACTTCTTTTGTATTTTTGTAAAACAAAGAATGACAAGAAGGTATTTTAAACAATATAATAAAAGTCATATAAACACTTCAGAAATACTGCATTTAGTATTTCAACTTAAATAAAAACATTCTTAGGGGATAATGTACAGTAATTAAAATGGGTTATATACCATATATTATGTAATTAATAGAAACAAATTTATTTTAGGTATTTATCACATTTAATTATGTAGTTAAATTTTTTACTTTTAAAATCGACACTGATTTTTTTTATATAAAATTTATTTTTTGATTTCGAATTCACATGTTGTACAATTTTTGTTTAAAAAAATCGACTTTTTTAATTTCCGTTACAGCGTGTCCAGACTAGACAATATTTATCAAAAAACAAAATCAAAATTTTATCAGAATAAAAATTAGTCTAGTGTTGACAGATTTTATTAGTATTATTGCAGCGTCATGACGAAGTTGTCAACGCTGGAACTCTGAAAAATATTGCTTGATAAAAAACTATCAGGTATGTGATAAAAACCGATCTTTTCAAATCGAATCGGTTTGAAAAGTTGTGGTGAATTTCGATCGATTACAAAAATAATTTTTCAACAATGATATATTTTTTTTTTCATTAAGATTATACAGCTCATGTGAAAAATAACAAATAATTTTAGAGAAATATACAAAATTATGTAATAAAATCTAATAGAAAGTGATTTAAATATAATTTTTATCAATAACAAAACATAAATATATGTACATCACTCATTTTTTCGTTTTAAAATCGATTCGTTTTCGAAACCGTTTTCCATCACATACCTATATATGGTGGTTGTTTTCACAAGCTCGTACTCACATATGTACTTCTTTCCCTATAATTGATAAAGATTATCTGGATATTAAAGGAGATCTCTGATATACTTCCGATTTTTGTAGTAGTACTTTTAACGGTGAAGTTAGATGGTCTCAATGAGTTCCATTATCTCTAATACAAAATATGGCTTGTCTAGACTGGAGTTATGCAATTTGCCATATAAATATTGATTGTAAACTATTTTTATTTTCAAGAAATCTTTCGTATAAACATAGTATATGATTTGGCCATAAAATAAGAGTCATTATATTTTAATCTTAGGAAAACACCTAAGTTTTATTCAAATAAACTTGAACAAACGAGAGTATACATATATTGTATATTTAAACAAAAGCTAATTCCTAATCTTACTTTTCAATCATCTAATAACAAATCCATTTATATAAGTATGTACATACATACAAACATATTTTTTACAAGGGTAGGAAGTAATTCACTTGTATCAAATGACTTCATGTTCAAGAAATGAACTTTATTTTTTATGAGTCATATACAAAATTCACTAAACCAAAAACAACACAATTTTTCTACATATTCAATAAACAGACAACGTCTACTACGACATTTAAGCACGTTTTGGATAAAAAAGAAATAGTGACCTCATAGATATGTATATTCATCCATAATACATACATATGTATGTATATGCATAATAATATATGTATGTATAAAAGAATAAACAGTCAATTGGAAAACCAAAACAAAATATACATAAATCTATATACATACTATGTTTATACGCGCGTTTTTTTTCTGCAAATAAAAATTTTATTTATAAATAATCAACTCGCTGTATATACGGCAAATTGTATAAGGAAATATGTATGTGTATTATATTTACTTATTTTTCTGATTGCAAATAGTTTTACTAATCATGATTTGTTTTCGTAAGTTACATTTTTGCAAATAAATTATGAACTCACCCTCTATGCGAAAAAAATTTCATTTTGCAATATTTTTAATTGCAAGCAAAAGGTTCGTATAAACGTAGTAATAGATTACAAAGCGTTAAATTCGTTTGAACGCAAATTAGAGGGGTAAAAAGTTAAAGGTCGTAAAAATTTATAGCAAATATAGAGCACAAAAGAAATTTAAACAAAAATAATTTATTGTTTATATTTCTGGTAAATCGATATTAAAAAGAAAACAAAAGAAACTTTTATTTCAAACTTACACTATCAAAGAAAACACAATAAAGCGACAAGATATACATCCAAGCAAAGGTTCGAAAGAATTAATTCTTTAATTCACTTTTTAAAATTGAATTAAACTGTATAGAATTATTAATTCTTTCAAAAAAAATTCATTGTAATTAATTCTGAAGCTTAATTCGTAAAGCTTTTGATAAAATGGAATTAATTCATTAGTGAATTAATTCTTTGGGAATGCTTAATTCTTTTGATTTCATTCAAATTTGTTTAAATTCAAACTATTACAAATTGAATTATAAAAATTTTCAACCATTCAATTTGTACTAGATTGAATGAAAGTTTTATTTTTTAATTCTTTATATTTTGAACAAGTTTATATAATTGCAAAAATGATGTTTGGTAAACCATATTTATGTACACACATGTTTCGTGGCGTGCACTTCTTTTAATATCAGATATCGAGTACTTTTATCAGTTCTGTATTGAACGTGCACTAAATTACATCTGTTATATGCACTTAGACTATTCTGAATCATGGTATTTATCCCTAGATCTCACAGAGTACGTATTACGAATATTTTTTGTCTTTAAAACTGTGAAGTCCAGCTTCTTTCAGCGTTTATTTTGACACAATCATTTTGTATTTTATGTGGAGTTTAGCTGGATAGTAACATGTTGATTTTGTATTGATTTTAGCTAAATACCACCGATTTTCGACTTTTTTGATACTTATTTTGAAAATACATACAAAAATAGAATTAAAGAAAAATGTCATTCAATTTGTAGTAGAAGGGAATGAAAGAAAAAAATTTATCATTCAATTGAATTTAATTTTGTAAGGAATTAATTCTACATATTTTTCATTCAATTTGTAGTAGAAAGGAATTAAAGAACAATTTAATCATTCAAATTGAATTTTCATTCTTTAAGGAATTAATTCAATACAAAGTTAAGCCTAAAGAATTAAGCCTAAGAATTATTTTCAGAGGAATGATTTTAAAGAATGCTAAATTAAATTTTTATAAGCTGAATTTAATTTATAAGTGAATTAATTCTAAATAGAATTCATTCTTTCGAAGCTCTGCATCCAAGACTTAATATTTACAAATATAAGTACAAACATATATAGAGTCTTTGTATACATATTTCTAAATATTTTTGCTAAAAAAGGAGGAAATTAATTATAAAATAAAAATACAAGTAATCACCTTTTTCTAACAAAGGCCATTCACATCAAAAAGTTCATGAGACTAAATAGGCATATATGTATATTTTATAAATTTAGGATTAACAATTTAGCTTCTTCAGCAGAAAAATATAAAAAATTTCAAATGTAAAAAAATTATATTGTAATAAAGAAATTGTGTGAAAACGTCTATCAATCTCATTCTGTTTAAAAACAATTAGTTTTTGAGGGTTAAATTTAGTCTGCCAAGCAACTAAATATGTATATCATTTATTTGAAATGTAAAAATAGGTCAAAGTTTATTATTTGGAAAACGAATTCTAATAAAAAAGAATACAAACTGCTAGACTTGGTAGGTGGTAAATGTAGGATAATAATAATTTTGTAAACAAATTATTACCATTGCTATTTATTATACAGAAGACCACAAAAGGAAAAATACCAGCTATTAGTACGAGTAATTTAATGGCGGCGAACTTAAAATAGAGGAGGATATGTCTAAGTAAAAAATAAACCAATAAAATATTATTACTTAAATTATAAGTAATAAAATTAATTGGCTTAGGGATTTAAGACTATAATCAAGCAAAATAATTTTTAAATTATTTTATGCAGGGAAAAAGGAAATCGCGAAAATAGTTTTGCAACTATATTTTAACATAAAAAATAATATTTTTACCAAAATATACTAAACAAGTTGAATAGGTAAATAAAATTTAATCTAATCACAAGCTAGGGAAAACGTCACATTAATTTGAAAAATATGCGATAATAACCAAATACATAAGTACCTACTAAGATATAAAAGAATATATTTGAAAACAATTCTACAAATTAAAATTGTTAAAAAGTTACACAGAAATGTCATCATTGTTTTCTAGAATTTTAAAAGATTTAACTTTAATGTCCCCCCGGAATAGGGGTTTAACGATCATAAATGCCTTAAATATAGCAATATTTCAATGAAACTCGGTATAAAGGAGTTTTGTATAAGTGTAAATCTTTGTGCCAAATTTCATCAAAATCGGCCCATATAAGTCCCCTCTTCCGAAATTCACTTTAACGTGTATAAATCCAATGATAGTATCAATTTAATATTCGAACCAAATAAGTTTTATATAAGTAGAAACAACATTGCCAAAATGTATGAGAGTCGGTCAATAATTTACCATAGCTCCCATATAAACCCACTTCCGGGAATCGCCCTAAAGGGCATAAAATCATATAGATGTTAGTATCAATGCATTGTTCTGTATTTGTATAATTTATTTTACATTTTGTAAAAGTGTTGGTCTACAATTGGCCACAGGTTAAATTTTAAGCTCATACACAATGGTGTAGGGTATCATATGGTCGGACTATAGTTTCTCTCTCGTTTATTATATTATTATTCGTAAATAAATAGTGGAAGTGTTGCCAAAGTTTGTACCATAAGATTGATAAAACGCTAACGGGAAATTCTGATGATCAATGCACATCGTTTTCGAGAAGATGATCATAGTTACAAAAAGCTTAAAACTTCAAATTGTCCAAAACGAAATATCAAGTTCATTAATGTGCAGAGTTTTCAGTGGAAAAAAATACGAACTATTTTTATTCGCGCTTAAAGAAAATTGAATAAGTAATTGTAAGAGTTAAAAAAGGAAAAAAATTATTTAAAGCGGGATAAAAATTTAAAAAGCGGGATAATACCGCAAAAAGCTCTTACGAACTAAGTATGCATGGAATTTAAATTGCTAAAATATGCTTTTAAATAAGGATTTTCTATGAAAATATTACAATATATTTTGATAAGCCAAACATTTTTCTGAAACGAATAAACAGATAACAGTTTGGTTCTTTTGAAGCCCTGATAATAACAAACAAATTTAAGAAAACTGCTACCAATTTTCTCTAAATTGCCTATTATATATCTCAAATTTATATATGCTTATAGTTTTCCCGATAAGAACTATGCATATGATTATTAAAATTCAATTCGATTAGCAAAACCATTTCAATATTTGAATAATTCATAAACATCTTTCAATATCACTTAACATTTTTTTTTTTTTTTCTTATTTGAGTCATATTTACATTTTTTTTTATATATTTTAAATAAACATTTCGAAAAATCATATTAAAATTTATTATGTAAATATTTACTTTAAGAAACACATGCACCCAAAAGTGTATAAAAACTATATATTTTATGTAGTGAAACTAAAGTGTTGGTATTCATATGTCTGTGTTCTATTTAATTTTAAAAAAATTTCAACAGCATACATACATCCATGAACAATTTAAATCAACGACCTTGTTATTAAATTAAATTTTATTAAATACTTTAACTAATAAATATTTTATCAGCACACGCATAAAAATATTAGGAAAAAAATAGAAAATTCCTGAAAACAAGTGTTTTTGAGAATTATGTACATTTTTGAAATTAACTGAAATGCAATTTGAATTTTGTAGGCGTATAAGAGACACAAATGTAAGAGTATGAGTAAGTATTAATTTCATTTGCTAAACAGTGGCTATAATTAGTTAAATCATTAATCATTTGGGGCATATGTATAATCTTATTGAGTAAGTGTGTATACTTTTTTTGTGAGTGTAGTTTTCTTTTCTTTGGAATAGATAATGTGTTTTTTGTTATTCAGATAATCTTAAGATAAAATATCATTGCTTTATAAATAAGTATGTACAACAATTATGTGTGTATATCTATTTTGTAGTACATTTAATTCTTTTTTCATTAGTACAATTTTTGTACGTTAAACAAAAAAATAAAAAATTCTATTCTAAAAATACATCTAAATTTTCTTGTATTTCTTTCCTAAATATTCTTTTTTTAAAATTTAAACGATTTAGCAAAACGTGTGTGTCTATCATAAAATTTGTTGTTTTTTCCTTTAACTCTGTTTCGTTTCTTGTGTAAAGAGATTTGTTTGCTTGGCAATATTCTAAAAATTATTCTTCTTGGTTATTTATTATTTTTTGTATTTTTATATTAAAAATCCGTTTTGGATGAAGAAGAAAATGCCGCCAAGTAGGAGGCCGTTGTTATAGAAAGGCACTCAAACGTGTTAAATACAAATCATAAAAACAGTGGAGTCACAAAAATTATTATATGTATGTACATATATACATAATTATTATTATTTATTATTAGAAAACACTCTGCTACTAAATTACACTTTATTTTCGTAAAAAAACGACCTGTGGGTTGTAATCTTGAGGACATAACAATTTTAAACAAATTCAAAACACCCTCTAAATTTTGAGGTATTCCCAAAAATCCGTTTTAAGGGTAGTCACTGCATTAAAGATCTCGTAGTTCCCTAAACATAAAGTCAATTTAGATTTTTTAATCGATTTAGAAAGTAGAATATCTTAGTTTTTTTTAACTATATAAAAATATTTTAATAGTTACATATAGCAACAACTTATTCAACATTTTTAAGCTTATTTTCTTTTTCAAAATTTCGTCTTTGATGTTAATTTTTTAATTTAAAGAAATGTACAAAATTATGGAATAAAATCTAATAGAGTCATTTAAATCAAAATTTCATCAGTAACGAAAATGACAAATTAATTTTTTTGATTTCAAATCGATTCGTTTTCGAAATCGTTTTTTATCACATCCTGTATTTATGTATTTTCCGACAAAATATTTTATGTTATGTTTAATTTGGTGCATACTTTTTGAGGTAAAAATGAAAGATATATGTTACTAGAGTTAAATTCCAATAAGTTCTACATCTTTTTGTCTAATTTCAAAAAATAAATAAATAAATCTTGTATTATTGAATTAAAAAATTATTGCACCGAAAATGTATAATAAATTACACTTAAACTCGAAATTATGTGGAAAAAAATTTTATATTTACATAAAAGTTGTTTAACAATTTGCATTTACCATTTGATCAAAAATTAAATATTTCCCAAAACATTTTAAAAATAAAAAAGAAATTACACAAATAATACTTATTAATGTGAAACCTAACTGAACAATTTTTTAATATAAAGTTTTGTGGTCATAATTGGAATACTTAAGACCTTATTCAAAAAACCATGTATTAAATACACTATGTCAGCGAGTCAATTTCATAGTTATAAGTTTCCAATTATGATTCTAATTGATAAATTTTGCTAGATTATATAGAAAAAAATATTGTGTAGAAAAATTTAAAGAAAATTTTTGATTGGAATTAAGAAAAGATTAATTGAAAATTAAGATTTCAAGTTTTGAAAAGAAAAATTTAAAAGATTTTCCATTTAAAGTTTAAAAAAATACAATTCAATAAAGGAAATTAAATAATAATTCAAATAAACGAAACCAAATAAACTGAAATTAAAAAATATGGAATGAAATTTGTGTAATTTATCATGTATATATAAAGAAATTGAAACATTATATTCTGGATGGATCTGCTACAAAATTTTATTTGCTAAAATGTCAGATGCATTAAGATTACCTGCACATTATATTTAGTGTTTTATTTTTTTTTTCACATTTCAGTTTTTCCTTTTTAAATTCCAAATTAAAAACTCGAATTTTAATATTTCTTTTCTGAATTTAAAACATACAATTGAAATAAAAATGTATATTTTCTGAATTTGCAATGTAAAAAACTTTGTTTAAATAGTTCTTTTCTTATTTTAATATAAAAAACTAAAATTAAATTTATTTAAAATTTGTAAATAAATAATTTAATTATAAGTTAATTTTTTTCCAAATTCTAACCATCTTTTTCATTGTTCTTTTCTAAAATATTAAGGAAAAATAATAATTTCGACTGCTTCAGTTTAATTTAAATGAAAAATCTCAGCATCGATTGGTATTTTTATATAATTAATATAATTTTAAATGTATTTTACTATTATTATTTTCTAAATTACTGTTAAAAATGGTGCTGGTACAGTCAATCTTATTTTAATTATTATTATTAAAATCGTGAAAATTTTTTCAAAGAAATGGAATTGAAAAATTTTGGTTTAATTGTAATCTCCTAATTATAGTTCTATATATTTTATTAACTATTTATTGAGCATATAAAACAGATTATAATTAATATTATATTATAATAAAAAAATTCAAATACCCTACGTTTACCTTTCTCAACGTTGTTTCTTTGAAAAAAAAAAGAAATAATAATAAAAATATTTTTATATTCATTATTTCTTTTAATTTGTCTGACGAATTAAAAAATTTCATAATTTTTTAATTCAAAGAATTAATAATTCTAATCAAAATATAACAAACTCTACCCACGGTACTTCTCTGTTGGCCCACAATAATTCATTCAACCTTTTTCAATGAACGTATAAAAAACACGCTATAAAATCAACAGAAAAGAAATACCTTACCGTTATTGTTGTTGGTAATAGTATAATACCAACAACCACAACAAAGATAACAAACTCTATTATCTACCTCCGCAGAATAATTCATTTGGCAACGTCCAAAAGAGCGAAAAAAAAATAAAGAAAAAGAAATACATTTTATTCTCTTGGTTGTTGGTTAATTGTTGTTGTTTTACGACACTAATGTGTGGGAAACTTTATTAAATTTGATAAAAAATCTAATAGAAAGAATTCATAATAAATATATTTTTAACCAGGAAATAACAACAAAATTACAACCAAAATTTAGAAAAATTTATAAAATAAAAAATCCAATCAGAATAAAAAGCCGGTAAATGGGAAAATATCCGTTTCCTTAAAAACTACATTCAAATTTAATTATCCAATTAGAACTTAACTAACAATTTATTCTTCCACAGCAGCCGTTATTTGTTAAGTTTTATTAAATAATATGTAATTTTTAACTGTGTAAAATCTTTTTAAAATAATTTACCTGGTGCTTTCGAAGAAATTAGCTTCACGATTCATAAGTTCATGACGGAATTTAGCCATTTCTTCTTCCATTTTACGCATTTCAGAATCGAAACGTTCTCTAATACTGCTGAATTCTGTATCGATAACGCTGAAGTCACCCAATTTGATAGGAATATTACGTTTGTTAGAATCGGCCATTATGTTGATTTCTTTTTTGTATTATTCACTAAACCTCACAATATAAAAATTTCACCAAAATTTATTTTTTATTGCTTTTTTGTTGGTTTTTTTTATATTTAATTTTCTAGTACACTTTGTTTATCTTGTTGTTGCTAGATATTTTTCTTCTTTCTGAGATTTTTTTGTTTTTGCGCACCACTTGTTCTGAATTATTAGCTGATTGTTCGTTGTTTGCACTTTGCTTTTATCTTTAAGACTGTTTTGTATTTTGGTTGGCATGGTGCTTTTATTTGACAACATGTGTATTGAAAATCAGGGATGATAAATAAGATTTTCGTTGTTGTACTAAATTGAATACAAAAGTGTACTTTTTGAAAGGTAATTGTACTAAAAATATAAGAACATCTTTCCGTGCAAAACTTTGTTTTCTTTTTATCAAAATAGGTACTCATATACCTCCCTAACTCACTAAAAATATTTCCTATACTATTTATCCAATTGCAAAGATTAATGTGTCAATTAAAAGCTCTTAAGCGTGCATTTACAAAAATAAAATAAAAATAATATAAAAGTTTCGTAAAGACAACTTTTTAAGTATTTTAGTATTTTTCTTGTGCAAAAAAAAAATTTGTTTGTGGAAAAAATTTTTCTTAATAGCCGGCCTTCGGCCGGGAGGATGGGTTTTTAACTGTGGTATGTCCAAAAGCGGCTTCGCTAACGTAATTCTTCCTTTTTACCCAACTATTTTTATAAAGAAAATTTTCTTGATACGAGTTTCTTAGGGAAATTCGATTTTCAAAGCCCTATAACTTCCATAAAAAATCAAACAAATCGGAGATGAATCAGGGCGGTCTATTTATGTCTCAAAATATTTTTAGCTGTGTTCTTTTTTACGAAATAAAACGTATCGCTCCTAAATATTAGATTAGACACATAATTTCTGTTACCATTTCAAATAAAATTGTAAATATGCCATTACAAAATTTTTTGAAAATTTGGGACAATTTTTAGATTTTTATTTCATAAAATTTTAAATTTAAACCTGTCTTAGAGTTGGTAACATTTTTATCCCTAAATAATTTTTAAGCAGCTAAAGATGGTTTTAACCTATTATACTTTGTATTAATACCAGAGTTTCATTTTCTATACTACATATCAAAAAATGTATTAAGGAAAGTATTACTAAATGTCATTTTTTTTATTTTCTTTATTAAAAATTTTTTTTTAAATAAAAACGAAAAATTGAACTGACTTGAATAGAAATAACACTACAAATAAAAAGTGGACCAAAATCTGTTTAAAGAGATGCAATTACGTTTTTAAAATTTCAAGATTTCAACATACAAAGTATTGAAGGTATTTATACCAAAACAAATTTGTAAATAGTTTTAGTATTAATACAAGGTATACGTTAGTGTAAAACCCCCTTAAAACAATAACTACCTGTGTAATTTTGTATTAAAAATGTATATACATTTCGAAAAAACAACTATTATTGCCAATCAATTTTTATATAATTTTAGTGAACAATTTAAAATAATTTAAATACAGATGTACTTTTGATCGAATTGTACAGAAAAAAAGTACAATTGTACTGAGTTTATCATCCCTGATAAAAATCTAATATGAAATTATAGCAGTTTATAGAAGTGACAGGGTTGTATTAAATGGCAGCAGTGTTGTATGTGTAGAAGTTTTTAATAAACAGTTGCAAGAAAGTGTAGCGTTTTTCTCATTAAATGAATTTAACAGTAAATTTGAAGAAATTTGTTTTTATTCTAGTTTGGCACTAAATAAAGGTTTTAAATATTTAAAGGAATGTTTTAACTTTCACTTATTTCAAATATATAAATATTTCAACAATTATATTATTAATTTAATATAAAATATTTGTCATCTTACTATTATATTGAATAAAAAGTGTTAATAAGTAGTAGTAACTGATTAACAATGATTTCCGATTAATTAAAATAAAAGTAGGTGTAATTCTAAAATCATCTTCTATTATTAAACAACAACAAACCATGATCTTACCAAATTTATATAAAAATCATAAAAAATATTCACTTGAACTTGAAATTTTGTAACATGAATTCATTATTTACAAAATAAAATAAATATATCAAAGTGATTAAGAAAGAGTTAGTAACCCCTTGAGCGACTAAGTTTTGAGGGGGCGACAATTTTGTGTGTGACAAAACAATATGAAACGTACGTTATGTATCTCGAATTTTGTAGAAATTTGTCGTTTATGTCGATGATACAAACAAAACAAAAAATATTCTTTTCACACAATAAATATGAATTATATTGTTTGTAAACAAAAATGTATCACGCCCACATAATTATTAAAATATACATATTGAATATTATTTTTAAAATTAGAATACTATTTCATTGACGATTTTGCAAACAAATACATACCTATGTCTATTATTTACTAAGTTTTGTTTGAAAAATTAATAATGCACTTTTTAATTTTTTATTTTTAAATAAACTTAAAATAAATTTATCTAGTAATAAATATATTGTTACAAATCGAACCAAATATGGCCAGAAATAATTGTTGCTATGTTATACAAATGAAAGCAGTTGATAACAATGTTTTATTTTAAAATTGTCAACTGATGCACACTGGTAAAAAATCTTTTTTATACCCTACACCACCATAGGTGGGGAGGGTATAATGCGTTTGTGCTGATGTTTGTAACGCACAGAAATAATTATCGGACCACCACCTTAAAGTATACCGTTCGACTCAGAATCACTTTTAAAGATATCTTGATGAAATTTGGCACAGATAATTATTTTGGTACAAGGACGAAGCCTATTGAAATTGGTTATGATCGGTTTATTATTTCACCTGGCCCCCACACAAATGTCCTTCCGGAATAGGGGTTTAACGATCATAAATGCCGTAATGAATGAAACTCGGTACGAAGAAGTTTTATGTAAGTGCCAATCCATGTGCCAAATTTCATTAGGATCGGTCCATCATTGACCATAGCTCCCATATAAACCCATCTTCCGAAAATCACTTTAATGTGCATAAATCCCATACGAATGATAATATCAAGTTAATATTCGTCACAAATAAGTTTTATATAAGTAGAAATGATATTGCTAAAATTTATGAGAATCGGTTCATAATTTACCATAGCTCCCATATAAACCCACTTCCGGGAATCACCCTAAAGGACATAAAATCATATAGATTTTAGTATAAATGCATTGTTCTGTATTTGTATAATTTTTTTTTTACATTTAGTAAAAGTTTTGGTCTACAATTGGCCAAAGGTGTAATGGTGTAGGGTATCATATGGTCGGTCTTGACCGACTATAGTTTCTCTCTCGTTTTTTTTTTTTTTTTTACAAAAATAATAAAGGAATTGTAAAAAGTGAATGCAGCCGTAACCAGATTTAACTTTTTTACTTAAATATTAAACAATTAAGTAAAATTTTTAAATCGATCACTTAAAACATAAAGCTTCCCAGCACTTTGGTTGCCATGTAATAAGTTAAGAAGCTAATGTAATGGCTTTTCACTACTTACACATTAGCTGAATACTTTATTTTAACACGGTGATGGCATTTGAGGCAACTACTCTCATTATGTCATTACTTAGATGTCCTTACTCTATGATTTTGAAGTATTACTGAAGTCAATATTAGTAAAAACAATAGAAACTAATTACATTTTAGGTTATAAATAACTAGTAGTAATTTTAAAAATCTGATCATAAATAAGTAATTGCCAGAGAAGACAAAAAATGCGATACACAGAGAAAACACTTTCGTTGTCACAACCGAATTTTTCGCAAATCGAATTTGGTCGGTTGTATGTATGAGTTCTCTTATTTTTAGATACATCTTTTATATCTCCCTAGTTGTGAATTGAAAAAGATTTAATAGCCCAAAATATTCACGGCATTGGTGTTTATCTAAGCATACAAAGCATACAAATTTAAAATTAGGAAAGATTCCATCATATGTTTGAAAAATTTCCTTACGTACCATTATTGTAATCACTACTTATTCCTGTTTGTTAAGGGTTTTTTTCGGAGCAGTTTCCAAATTATATGAAGATCTTCAGCATGATTAGGCTTCCATCAAATTATTACTATTTATTTTTATAAATTATGAATTTATCTTTTTGTTTTATTGAAATTTTAATTTTTTATAATTAATTTTAAAAATGTCAGAAATATTATAAAATTTTTGGTTGTAAACATAGAATTTGACTTTCTATTATTCTATCTGATTCTTTTTTATTAGTTATAATGAATAATTAATTAAAATCACTGTAATTTAGTTATGGTATTCAATATTTTGCTTAAAATTCGGTACTCATAACAAATTTTTAAAATAAATATTCGACGTAAATGAATTGGTTTCGATGGCCATATATAGCATTGTATGAACACTTATTCCTCCGCAATTAAGGTTTTAATATGATAAACATAAAGTATTTTTTGAATTTGTAATTATTTTTCAATAGCAATCAAATATTACACATATTTATTAAATTTTAATTCTTGTGATCGTTTTCCAACTAATTCTTTTACTGTGTGTTTTAATAATAATAATACTAACATTTATATGAATTCATCCGCTTTAGGGTGATTCCCGAAAGTGGGTTTATATGGGAGCTATTATAAATTATGGACCGAACCTCATAAAATATGGCGCTGTGATTTCTACTTAAACAAAACTTACATATTTGTGTTTAATATTAACTTGATACTGACACATATACACGTTAAAGTGATTTTCGATCTTGATGAATTTTGGCACAAAGATCGACACTTATAAAAAACTTCTTTACACCGATTCATTAAAATATTGCTATATTTAAGGCATTTACGGTCGTTAAACCTCTATTCTATTGACCGATCATAACCATTCAATAGGCTTCGTTCTTGTGCCAAAATAATTGTTCGTGATAAATTTCATCAAAATAAAATGTTAAATTGCGACCTGTACTTTGTTCACAAGGTTTACATGAACAAATCGTTAAATCGACTCAGAAAGTGATTCTGAGTTCTGATACTTTAAAGTGGTGTTCTCAAGATTTTTGCTGTGTGTTACAAACATCAGCACAAATGCATTATACCCCAACCACCTATGTTGGTGTAGGGTATAAAAAGCAACATATTGGAGCAAAAAAGCAGCGGAAAAAGAGCACTTTTTTAAAAAAGGTTTACTGCAATAAATCAAAGATCTCCAACGTATTATGACAAAAATGTTCATTATCTTTTGAGAAACTTCATCTAATATCAGCGGATATTGATAGGATGGATTTAAATATAAACTTCGAATAAATTCATCATAGCAATATACACCAGGAAAAAAATATATTTACATTTAAAAATTATCCCATGTTTATTTGAAATACATACTGCATTTAATGCGCTGAAATACTTTTTATACAAATTTTTTAATAAGCACAAAAGTTATGTGTTAAATACTAGAAAAAAAAAATTGTGTTCTCATAACTCCAGTTCATACTTTTCTGACGATATTTAACTGTTACGTAATCTGGTCCGAAAGTGATGTTTACCCGAACAGGTACACAGTGCCACATTTATCCAAATTAGAACGACAAAACTACGAAAATAAAAGCTTATTTATTGAAGTAATACTTTTCGCATTTATTACTAGATATATCATATATTATGGAAAAAATACTTAAAGTATTGGAAAGTGTCTATAGCGCGAATTGTGAATTTTCAAAGTTGCAACTTTTAAAAATATTTTAATTTTATTTAAAACTTTTGTAAAGAAATATGTTAACTTTTAACTTCTTAGATCTCAGTAAAAACTGCAAATATTTTTGTGATTTTTATATATGTATACTAGCTAATATCCGGTGTGCTTCGACACCCCCCGAAATGAAATACATAGTAATTAAAGGATTAAAAATATATATTTGTCTAGTAATAGATAGATAGATAGATGTTTCCCGTGCAAAATTTGATTTGTTTTTATGGGAGGGACCATACCCCCATAATCCGCTAATTTATGGGGGTATGTTTTCATGGATGTCAAAATTCTTTGTGCAAAATTTGAGCATTCCAACTCCAATAGTTTCCCAGATATACGAATTTTTGCATTTAATTCATATGGGAGGTACCATGCCCCCTACTTCTAGTCCGCCCATATTTTTCTTAAATATTAATATTGATACCAAAGTGGCTCCGACAAAATTTTAGAACTCTAACTTTTATATTTTCTCAGATATGATAATTTAATATTTTCTTTATATGGGAGGTGCCACGCCCACTATTGCTAGTGTAAAAATTTTTGTCCAAAATATTCATATTGAAGCTAATGCTAGTCGTACAACATTTGAGCTCTCTAACTTTTATAGTTTCCCAGATATAAAAATTTTGGTATTAACTTTATATGAGAGATGACACGCCTACTATTTCTTTTCCGCACAAAATGTTCACATTGACACTTAAGTTTATTGTACAAAATTTGGGAAATGTAACTGTTATAGTTTCCTAAATTTACGGCATTTGGTATTGGCAAGCAATATTAAGCGTGGGATGTGCCACACCCCCTTTTGCTAGTTCGCCTATTTTTTTCCGGAATGTTCATATAGGTGTCAAAGTTGTTCGTGCAAAATTTGAGGACTCTAGTATTACCAATTTCCGAGATATACTACTTTTAATAGTTATTTAGTAAGTGGGCGTGGCACCTCGCCCACATGGAATTTCAAAATAAAAAGTAGCCTATTTTTCCTGCCAGGCATATAGGAACACACTGTGAAAAATTCAAGAAAATTGGTTTAGCTGTTTAGGCGGCTATAGACTTCAAACATACATAGATACATACAAACAAACACACATTAATTTTTATATATATATATATATATATATATATATATATATATATATATATATATATATATATATAGATTAATAAATGTATTTATATTATTCCATTATAATTTGCTAGGTTAAAAAAATTAATACAGAAAATATTGTTTTCCAAAGAATACTAAGAATGGAAAATAGTACTCTTTCCTACAACAACAACATTTCTCTCTCTTCACATACAAGTTCTGTGTGAATTCAACACACTTGTGAGAGAGAGAAACAACACAAAATAAACAAATATTGTCCTTAAAATTTAAGGAAAATTACACACGCGACACATTTTTCCACTAACACACGATATTTTTATTATTTTTTCACACGCGTTTATAGTATTTTCACTCCCGTTAAACGAATATTTTCCGCAAACTGAAAAATATTTTTTTATTTTATTTTTGACATTCTTTTAATTTGAAATTTAAATTGAACGAACAATGTTGCTAAATTTGGCATTAAAAATAAAAAAGATTTTAAAATAATTTTAAATTATTTTCATATTCATCAACAAAAAGCTAAAAAATGTAATTATATTACTATTTGTGGATGTAACCCGCATCAAAAGATAAAAATCTGCGAATATCATTGTGATGAATTATATTTAATAACTTGTTAATACTCTTTTGTGCAACTATGTATGATTATGTGTGGTGAAAGTGGTTTCAGCACCAATACATATAAATAAAATTTGACTAACACAATCTTAAAGTTAGGTTTTTTTTTGACAACAGAGTTAGGTTTTTTTTGACAAGCCTTCTTTTCTTAGTATTCTTTGATTTTCCATTTAAAAGAAATCATAATATTAAAAAATATATTTTTTGTGAAATTCTATTTTTAATGGACAGGAACTAAAAAGTTCCAACGAGTTCCAATTTATAAATACGATTGTTATATAAAAGAACATCTATAAAATTACATTTGAGAATATTGCCTGCGACTTTCTGCGATCTTTTAAAATATTAAAATTAAATGTGCGGTACCTCATAATAGCAATTTTTTAAGAATTATTTAAATATTTTAAGGTAATGGCTGAAAATTTGTTATGCAAATGTTACACTAAGATTGGTGTGATTATATCTTGGTACGCCTGCTTTTAAAATATCTTTTATTTAAATAAATTTTACAAAAATGTATCCGAAATTTATACAAATAAAGTAATTTTTTTCAGTATGGGAGTGGCAGTGATTCTACCCGCCCATTTTTAGTGGGAATGTTTACGGCCTTATCTACTAACAGAATATAAAATTTCAGACCAATATCTTCAAAACTGGATTTTTGTCGTTCTAAAACTGCCAAATGTGACACTGTGCGGTGAACAATTTTATTTATTATTTTTTTTACATACCATGGGGCAGATGTAATTGTTCTTAAAATTTTATTTTGGCGCCTTTGAATTTTTTCAACATTAGAAGCTGAAGACGTGCCACATAATTGAATACCATAGCACCATATTGGCTTTAGAATTGTGTTGTAAAGCAATAATTTACAGTCTAAACTCAACTTAGAATTTCTTCCAATGAGCCAGTTAATCTCAAGAGCTTTCAACTTCATTTGGGTTAACTTTGCTTCAATATGCATATCAAGGTATTTAACCTCCGTTTGTTGGGGTATAACTTGATTATTTATTCGAATTGTTGGACATGATTCTCTCCTCAATGTGAATGTTATGTGTATGCATTTCTGCTCGTTTACTTTTATCTTCCATTGCTTTAACCATGTTTCTAGATCAGATACATGATCTTGCAGCAGTATAGATGCTTCTTGGGGGTTTTCATGAACGCCTAGAATAGCTGTGTCGTCTGCAAATGTTCATATATGGGTTTTACTATTTGTTGGCATACCAGAGGTAAATATTAAGTATAAAAAAGGACCCAGTATGCTTCCCTGCGGTACGCCTGCTGCTATAGGCTGGGGTGAACTTAGGAAGTCTCCTTCTTTAAGAATAAACTTCCGTTGAGTTAAATAGCTTTCAAACTTTTGTGTGTTTGTGGGTAAATTTACTCTTATTTTATATAACAAGCCTTCGTGCCATACCTTGTCAAAAGCTTGCGAAACGTCGATGAATAGAGCAGAACAAAATTTCTTTTCTTCAAAAGCCTCGGATATAACATTAACAAGTCTGTGTGTTTGTTCAATAGTGCTATGTTTTCTTCTAAAACCAAATTGATGATTCGGGATGCAATCAGTTCGATTCATTATTATGTTCAACTTGTTCATTAATAGCTTCTCGAACAGCCTTGATATATTTGATAACAGGCTGATGGGTCTATACGATTCTACTTTAGTGTGATCTTTTCCTGGCTTAGGTGTCATAGTAATCAACGAAACCTTCCATTCTGGTGGATAGTGTTCAAGGCATAATATACATACAAAATACATTTTTTAACACAATTATTAAATAAAAACAACTTACATTTTCGACGAAACAGCAGTAAAATTTTCCTTGATAAGGTGTGCCATTTAGAATGTTGTATTGATGAAATTCCTTGAATTAATTTAACAAAATCTGCTGAAATATATGAAAATTAAAAGTCGGATCATGTTTATCAATAATATTCGCAAACTTACCATTCTTGATGCTGTTTGTTGACAAAATGACTTCTTAATTTCAGAAAATTTCTTAATTATTACATTTTTTATATAATTTAATATTTTGTTAGAATTTTTATATTTCAATTTATTTTAAAATGTCAAGAAATGACTATTCTTGCTCAGAATAAATTTAAGACAGTAAAATTAAATAAAAAAAAACATTTTTTTGCATATTACACGCTTATAAAGCTTTGTACGTGTTTTGATGTTATAACAACATTTAAAGATAACAAAATTTCCTACAAATATCCTGAAGAAAATTTTTATCTAACTTCATTAATTTAAGAGTTATATTGCATTTTATGTATGATTTAATATTGATATATGGATTCATATATGAAAATTAATTTCATATTCAATGTTTTCTTTTATAACCGATGTTTTATATTGGTATGTTTTAATATGCTTAGCAATTTTCTAATATTTAGTGCTTAATTCTCAGATAATTTCAGTTTTATTATTAGCTATTTTCGATAAATGTATGTTGAGTTAAAAAGGCCAACAACTACAAATGTAAAATTCATCTCTTATTTGCTGATAATTTAAATAGAAATTAATGAAAATTATTACCATTTATCCAATAATATAAATAGAAATAAATAAAAGTTATTTCTATTAGTTTTTTAATTTTTGAAATGTGTAATTTTATTTATCTAAAACAAGTATTTTTGGGAGTTCGTTATAAAAGTAGTTTTTTGTATGAAAAATTCTTGTTGGGACCATAAAAATGTGTTCGTTATAAAAAAAGTTCGCTATAACCGTGTTTGTTATAAACGTATTTATTTGTATGGAAAATGTTGGTAAAATCAATAGGACCGTTATATCCGGTGTTCGTTATAACCGTGTTCGACTGTATTATTTTTAACGCTATCCGGGTAGCTCCAAAAGCATCTTGTTACAGATTTTATCAATACCAGGGGCTTTTTTGGAGTTTAAATCAACAATAGCCTTCTCGATCTCTCGAATCTCAAAACAAAGGGGTTCAACTGCTCTATAATGGGGTAAAACTGGTGGCAACTCTATTATGTCATCTGATAAATTTGGGGTAAACACATTCTTTAGATGACTAACGAATAGATTCCCCTTTTCGCTGTCATTTCTTGCCCAGCCTCCATTTGTATTACGTAGAGGAGGTCTGCTTAAAACTGGTCTTTTTAAATTTTTTGTAGCTCGCCATAATGAGTAATTTGAATACGGTGTTGCATCTAGGTTTTCCAAATATTTAATAAGTGATTCAGTTTTTTGATACTCTAGAAGCTTATTAAGGCGTTTTTGGTATTCTCTTAGTTTTGACTTGAGTTGAGGGGATCTATGGAGTTGCCACTCTCTTCGAACTCTTTTTTTTCAGTCAAGAGCCGTTCGACATCAACAGAACAAATTCTATTGTATCTGTTTTGTCGGGGGGTTAGGGTAGCATGTTCAGCAGCAAGTTTTAAACTTTTTTCAAAATTATTGAGAGAGAGATCGATTTCTTCTGGAGTTTTTAGCGATATATTTCCTGTGCAGTGAGTGCTGATATATTTTCTATATTTCAACCAGTTAATTCTTGTGTTTGATATCGCTAAATTACCAGTGGGGGATACAATTTCTCGGGGGTTAAATAGAGTAACAAAATTGGGTGAATGATCTGAAGATAATTCCAATGAAGATTCCACTTGAATAAATTCCAATGAAAAATTTTTTACAACTGCAAAATCGAAGACATCTGGTATTTTATTTGGATCAGTAGGCCAATATGTAGGTTCTCCACTCGAAATTACATTCAATCCCATTTTAGAAATTGTATCAAACAAAACACGACCTTTCGGGTTAGTCAGTCATGATCCCCAGAATGTATGCTTAGCAATATAATCGCCAGCTGCCAGAAAACAGGGTCCTAGTGATTTATAATAAGTTTCATATTGATTTTCCGATATTGAAAATCTAGGGGGTGAGTATATCGATGAAATCACTAAGTTTCGATGAAAATCTTCAAGGCAAATTGTAGTAGCTTGAAGATATTCTTCGCAAAAATCACACATTAAGTAGTGTTTAATACGAGTTTTTATCAAAATAGCCGAGCCTCCGCATGCTCTACCTCTGGGGTCTTTAGTGTCATAAAAGACATATCCATTCATCTTAAATAAGCTTCCTGAAGTCAAATGTGTTTCTGAGATTAAGATTACATCTACTTGATGGTTTTTAAGAAAATATTCCAGTTCATTCTTGTGTTGGCGAATGTCGTTTACGTTCCAAAAACATATTTTTAGGCAGTTCATGGCTTGTTTAGTAGAGCCTGCAATAACAATGAATGCACCTTGAGCATTTCCTGCATCATATTGCTCATAGAGTTTGTAAAATTATTTACAGATTGCACGAGGGTCTCTATTGTAGCTTCTAGCCGGGTGAAATTGAAAGCGGGGGTTTGCTCTCCTACTTCAAGGTTCAAATTAGGATTTTATACATCAGAGTTTTAATACAGATAAAAATCGTTCAAATAAATGTTGAAAATCTGATTATTTTAGCCAAAATTGTTCAAAAAGTGTAGTTTTTTGTTTTAAAAATTGTAAAATAAGCATAAAGGCGCAAAAAATTACATACCGGATTATAATTAATTTGTTATTAAACTACTACCTTGTAATGCAGATGGTATGTCTGTAACTATATGTCATTACCAAGTTTTCGTTGGGACTCTTCAAACCATTATTTCTTAAATGAATACGCTGTTTCATATATGAACTTGTTGTTATGGTCTTATAACAATTAACCCTTTGAGGCCCAAACTGTAAAAACTTTACAACTTAAAAAAAAAAAAAAAAGTAAAAGTGCTATATTCGGCTGTGCCGAATCTTATATACCCTTCACCATCGTTGAGATGGAATTAGATTTGGTTTTATCTATATATGTAAGAGTAATGACTGAGTAATTGACTGACTGATTTACTTGGTGATTCATCATCGCACAGCCCAAACGGTTAAGGCTAGAAATATGGTCTATGGATTGGTCTCCTACCGAATAGATCCACTAAGACGGGATTTTTGGAAATTCGAATGTTTAGGGGGCAAAAAATGGTAAAAACGGGTAAAATCGGTAGCCTCATATCTCCTAAACTAATAGAGATACAATAAATAATAAATTAAATAGTTTGAATGTTTAATAATAATAATTCTAAGACAACATTAAATTAAAAATGGGGCATCGTGAAAATTTATGAACCGAAATTCGAAAAAAATATATATGATCGATCTGTGCAAGAACAAAGTCCATAGCTCAAATAGTACCGTAATAACGCGTTTTGGCCTATAACTCGGCAAATACTCGACCGAATTAGTTCACTTTTTTAACACAAAATTTAAAAAAATTCTGAATTTTCAGTGTAAGAACGAAGCCTCTAGCTTACATAGTTCCTTCAAAAAGATGAAAAAGAAAACGATATTATATGCCATAGTTCATTGTTGTTGTTTTTCAGCACCCATGAAAACAACAACAAAGGGAAACGCGCATTAATTAAATAAAATAAGATTTGCCAATAACTCGGTTATTTATTAACCGATTTGGTTGATTCAAAAAACCGAAATTCAAGAAAAATATTTGTGACCGATCTATACAAGAACTAAGTCCGTAACTTATATAAGAAAATCGGTAAAAATATTTTTTGGCCAATATCTCGGTTAATATTGGACGGATTGAGTTCATTTCTTCTACACTAAAATTCAGAAAAAAATTTCTGATCTTTTGTGGTAAAAACGAAGTCAATAGATTATATAGGGGATTCAGAAAATTAAAACCGTTTTTTTTAAATACCTCGGACATCTTTGAACCGAATTTAATTCAATAGTAAAGTTTTAGAAGAAATTTCTGATCTTTTGATACATATCATGTTATCGGAAGGCTTTATAAAAACCATTTACAGCATTTTTAAATAAAAAAAAATGTTTTTTTAAACATATCTCCTCCATTTATAAACCGATCTTGTTGAATTTCAATAGAATTTCCGATCGTTTGATATACATATATATATATTACATATGGCAGTTGTCGGTGGGCTTCATAAACGCCATTTCAACCGACGGACAGACGGACATTCTTATAAGGATCAAGAAAATGTAAAAATGTTTTTCTCTCCGACGAAAATTATGGAAATTACAAACGGAATGACAAATTTATATATACCCTTTACACCTGTGGTGAAGGGTATAATGAAATTTTTTTAAAAAAATATTGAAAATAGTAGATTTTATTGTCCCTGAACAGTTACTTTTGCATTTTATAGTAAAGATATTGCTTTTTAACATATTAAAAAAATTAAAATTGAAAGGGTAGAAATTTTTAAAACATGCATCCTAAAATTGCATTTGCATTACGAATGCGTTTTTAAATTGCAATATTATTTCTAAATTACTACATTAAAAGCATATTTATCTTCCATATGCAGTTTAAATCATTAAAATCCATTGACAACTTTTAGAGATATTGATGTTTAAAGTTACACACTTTTTCGATTTTTTTGACTTTTCGAGAAATTAAAATCGTGAAAATCGTGAATTTTTTAAAATTTAAAAAAATAAAAATTGAGATATTTAAATGGCTCCATAGGATATATGCGTGCCAAATATGAACAAAATCGGATTGGCATTTTTTATAAATCTTTCATGGAATGGACGATATGTAATCAAACTCATGCAACAACAAAATATACGTAATCAAATACATTTTGTTGTTGCTAAAAGAAAATAAATACACATTTTTGTTAACAACACAACAATTGTTTTCAATTGTCAATCGAGAGATTCGTCTCTATATGGTCTAGGCCAGCGATAAGCAAAATGAGAGGCACTAAAATAAGTGTTAAGGCTCAACTACATAGAATACTTTCGCTTCAACTGCGACTGACAGCTACGCAACGCATAAATGATATCAACCCAGTCGTTGCATTATTTTATTATTAAAATTTTATATAATAAAATATTAATTAAAAAAAATAAATTGTATTCACGGTTGAAATAATGAACTATTAAAATAAGAATAAAAAACCGACAAAATGTATTTACGTACTTCGACACTTCAAAGTTGAACATTTTTCATATTTGAAGTACTTTACGCAGAAGTTTGGTGTACTGATTTGGTTCCGTTCCACACAAATGCATGTATTTTACTGCAGCTGTCAGTTGCAGGCATAGTTGCCAGATAAATTTGGTGAAATATCGTCAAATTTGGAGGAAAAAAAATCGTCAAAATCGTCAAATCAACTATTTGAAATCGTAAAAATAATCTTCAATATGAAAAACTACGTATTTTATATGTTAATGAACAGTTTTTATGCTTTTTCTGATGAAAAATTAAATTTCTAATTGAAAAGAAATTAATAAAAATTACATTAATTTTTTATTGGTGGCATATTATGAAAATCAAGTACACATTACCTATTAAGTCTGATTATACATATGTATACATACTTATGCATACTTATTTAAATATACATATTTTTTGTATTGTTCTTATTGTACTTTTATTAGTTCCATAATCTTGTTACATATTTTGCCGTTTCCCCTTTTTTAATCTTACAAAAAAAATTTAAGCAATTATGCAACACTTCGCTTATAGTTTAAATTTTTTTATTTTGTAGCCATTATTTCATTAAAAAATCTATTTTTTCAATAAATTCTTTCCAATACGCTACCGTAATTTGTGTAATTCAAAGTTTGTCACTATTGTTTATACGCGTTATACCAATTTCGCGTTAAATAAAAAGTCGTATTTAAAAAAGTGGTCAATAATAGAATCGCGTTATAAAGAAATTGCGTAAATGAAGTATCGCGTAAATTGAGGATTACCTGTATGTAATTTTGTATGACTTTCAAGCCAAAATAAGTTATTTATCTTACCTTGTTATAAAAAACACATAGTCTCCTTTGTGAACCTATCTACAATATTTAATTTTGAATGAATTCATCAAAAATGTCTTTGGATTCTTAGTTCGACTATTTAAGTATTTAGGTAATTTTGTAGGGTTTATTTCGTAATAAAATAATATTATATTGGTTCCCATAAATCCTTCCTAATAAATGAACCATTTACATTAGCAAATTTAAGAAAATTTTTATTTAAATTGTTAATATTTTTGTACCAACTAATTTAATTTTAAAGAATAATATATAAAAAATTGTAAAATTAGTTCTGAATTTTCTTGTAGTAAAAATCGTCAAATTAGGGGTAAAAATCTTCAACAGGCCATTTTTAGACTCAAAAATCGTCAAAATGACGATAAATCGTCAAATCTGGCAACAGTGGTTGCAGGTGAAGCAAAAGTATCATAGTATAATAATAAAGTATACTCGTAAGACCAGCTGTTTTACAATTTTTTCATTGGCAAACCTCGCGGTACTGTCAAATTGTTTTTGTATTCACATGTAAAATATTTTTTGAGTTTTTTTCTCTTGCTCTCTTTCGTTCTCTCATTTTTCCGTTCAAAGCATTCTGACATTGTGGGCAGTAGTTTTACACTAACAAAATACAAGCAATTTTTGTTTTTGTAGATGTGCGAGTACTTTATTATTTTACTATGCAAAAGTATATTATAAAAGTCACCTATATTGTCATTTTACCCCATTTTCGGCGACTTCAATAACAAAATATACGGAATTGTCGTACATATCTAGTTTGGTGACAACATGAGTAAAATGTCCAGCGAGAATGTCGTGAGTTAAACCAAATGCACGACATGCTGTATGACATTGTCATGCAGCATGTCGTATATACCTATAAGATAAATAAAAGCATTAATAAAACCATTAAAAAGTAGAGAGTGTCGTAGCTGAAGTGGTTCGTGTTATGTCTGTGTTCGGGCCCTGGGGCTAAGTTGGCGATCGTTGGTCTAGGAACCGAAGGGTTCATTGTATATTTCGATTCAAACCCTGAAAATATCTTTCGAGGGTTTGAAAGATATTTCCATACTATAATGCAGTGGTGATTTAACATTAAAAAAAATAAATAAATAAATAATAATAATAATTTCAATATCTTTTTTATAGAAAAATAGTTGATTTTATATAAAATTTCCGGTTTCTGGTAACTGCATATTTTAGATAAATTAGTTAGAAAAATATTGCAGCCAGAAAATCCATTTAGCGGTTTTTTATGAAAAGTACCCGCTATGTGCAACACAATATCGCCAGATCTAGCAGGAAAACCGTTTTGGCAACACTGCCTGCAGGAAAGAAGCCCTGAATAAACTGAGTATTTACTGAGTAAATTAAAAGTTTTACTCTCCAAAAAATTTGTAAACACAAAAGTACGCAAACGCCCAGCAGGCCATGTCTTGTAGAAAATATCGACGATGTCTTGATGATTTGACACAGTCTTCGATGACACATATACGACAGCTCCGAACAAACATTGGTGACATTTTCGAACAAAGGGCACTTAAGTCATCAACGATAACCTGGGCGACGCGTTATGCATATTGTCGTCAACCATATTAAGAAAAATAAATAAAAAAGTAGTTGGGTTCTGCTGAGATTTGAACCCAGACCACCAATTTCTCTCTTCTATTGAATAGTCAAGCGCACTTACCACTTCAGCTACAACACTCTATACTTTTTAATGATTTCATAAATGCTTTTATTTATCTGATAGTTATTGATGACATTGTCATGCAGCTTGTCGTGTGTTTGGTTTAACTCACGACATTCTCGCTGGACATTTTATTCATGTTGTCACCGAACTAGATATGTACGACAATTCAGTATATTTTGTTATTGAAGGCGCCGAAAATGGGGTAAGATGACAATATAGGTGACTTTTAGTCAAACTTGTCCTCTACATGCATTTTCTTGACGACAAATTTTGGCGACATCATCGATGAAAGTGTCGTTAATGGACATGTGGCCTGCTGGGCGGAAATTTTGTAAAATCCAGTAAATTAACCACTACAAACAAATAAGCATAAACCCAGCAGGCCATGTCTTGTAGAAAATATCGACGATGTCTTCATGATTTGTCACAGTCTTCGATGACACATGTACGACAGCTCCGAACAAACATTGGTGACATTTTCGAACAAAGGGCACTTAAGTCATCAACGATAACCTGAGCGACAGTGTCATGTATATTTTCGTCAACCATTTTAAGAAAAATAAATTGAAAAATAGTAGGGTTCCGCCGAGATTTGAACCCAGGCCACCAATTTCTCTCTTTCTTATTGAATAGTCAAGCGCACTTACCACTTCAGCTACGACACTATATTTTTTAATGGTTTTATTAATGCTTTTATTTATCTTATAGGTATATACGACATGCTGCATGACAATGTCATGCAGCTTGTCGTGTATTTGGTTTAACTCACGACATTCTCGCTGGACATTTTACTCATGTTGTCACCGAACTAAATATGTACGACAATTTCGTATATTTTGTTATTGAAGTCGCCGAAAATGGGGTAAAATGACAATATAGGTGACTTTTATTCAAACTTGTCCTCTAAATGCATTTTCTTGACGACAAATTTAGACGACATCATCGATGAAAGTGTCGTTAATGGACATGTGGCCTGCTGGGAAATAAAAGAAAAAACACAGTTTTTATCGAAATATACATATGGACTTTTGTGAATATAAACTTAATTTTTCATTTTGTTATATATTTACTGTTTTTCAATGTACTTTTAGTAAAATTTTAATGCAAAAATAAATTTTTTTTAACATTTTCGTTTCAATGTTTAAATTTTGTTTTGTTTATTTTTTGCAATTTTCGAGCAAAAATAAAACTAGTAAAATTTGTAAAAACTCTATTTACTGTTATTTTTCTCTCTCAATTATTTGTCAATTTACGGGACGCAAATCTAGCAAAAGTTTTTACTGGATAGTACAATTTTTTGGGTTTTTACTGAAGTTTCATGGGATTATACAACAATTTAGATGAGGACAAAACGTTGTGTTTATAAGACAAAAATAGCTTTTTATATTTCTATGGAACTAGATGAGCAATCCTAGTAAAATTTGGCACATTTATGAAGACGACTAAGGCACTTTTTTCATAATTAAAAAAAAAAAAATTGGTTCCGTTACTTCTGTGCAAAAATAACGGGACTTTTACTTAAGCTTCGAACGAAATATGTAATTATAATACTAAATATGAGGAACTATTTTAAATATTAACACAAGCGAGAATGTTATATTCGGCTTGGCGGAATCTATATAACCACCATCAACTTTTTCAAATTTTATGTTATATGGGATGTGGGCGGTAAAGTGGACGGACCACACCCATTTTTTTGTTTACATTGGTTCTTAAATTATTTGCACAAAATTTCGTTGACGCTTCACCTTATATGGGATGTCAATTTTTAGTTTCCAAGTTTATATCGACCCTTGAACTATCTGTATAGAATTTCGTTGTCGTACATGCCTTTGTTTAAGAGATATCACTGGAAAAGTATGCAATGAAGCTACAACGTAAAAGAAATTCATTGGAAAGTGATGTTTATTGTTTTTCTTGAAATTTTGGACTAGATTTGCACAAAAAATTTATTTATAGCCTTAAATTTTTGACATATGGTAGTCTTATTCAGAAAAAATTACAAAATATCATATCTTAATAAAAATTGGCCGAAATGTCAATTGTTAGCTAGTTTATAATAATTGTTAACTATACTAAAGATATTTAGTAAATATATCTTGTAAAAATACTTTCTATTGATTTAATAGCTCCGGAAGCTTTTGTGTATTCGTAACATAGCTGTTCATTGTGAATATTTCCAATTAAAATATTTGTTAAAAATAAATTATTTTAATATTTTATTTATATTTTTAGAAATAAATTTCTTTAAAATTATTTTATACTCTTTGTAATATGATTTTCAGTTACTTGAAATTAATTTGAATAAAAATTATTTAAATATTATTCCATTTGTTAACAAGTTAGATAAAATAATATTTCCACAAAAGTATTCGAATATAAATTTATAAAATATAAATCAAATTCTTAAGTCTTTAACTAATTTTAAAATATATTTTATTTCTTTAGTTTGAATACAATTGTTCTTTATTTTATTTTCCATTTTAAAAATAAAATAATATCTGTTTTAAAACATTCAATTTTTTTTATTCATAGAAAACTTTTGAATATTTTTATTCAATATGAATTTGTTTGAATAGTTTTAAATTTACTTTGAAAAAGAAAAATAAGTAAAATATTTTTTTTATACTTGAATATTTGAAAAAATTTTATAATTTTTTGTTATTCAAGCCTTTTGAGGCCGAATATTTTTATTTTTTGGAGTTTTTGTGGAATAAAATAATAAAAATATTTATTTTAAATGTTTCTATTTGAATATAAAGTTTTTGAATAAAAATCAGAAAAATTTGTTGAACTTTTTTTATTTAAATAAAATACATATGAATATTATTAAACTTTAAAATAGTCAAATAAAAAACTTTTGATTATCTTCTTATAAAAATATATTTGTTTTTCTTTTGGTTAAATAAAATATTTTAATTTTTAATTTATTTTGTTCAATCAGATACAAATTTATAATAAATTCAATTGTTTTAGTATAAATAGAAATCCTTAATATTTTTATTCAAAAGATAATAGATTGACTAACAAATATTTTTTAATTAGAAATAAGAACTAGAAATGAAATAAAAAGTATTTTTATTTTTTATTTCATTCATAAGTTACAGCTATGATTCGTAATACAATATCTAACTTCCATTTAGAGTTATTTTGATATAAATTATATAAAATTTTGTCTATTAGAAATTGCGTAAATACTATAATCCAGGGTATTCATTAGAATATACATAATTGAGATAAAATTTCAATAACATTAAGTATAGGATTCAATAAATTGCGGTTGTTTTCAGACCTACTAAAATGAATTTACTATATTTTTTGCATTTTATGATTATATCACAAAAATATATTTGTCTAACTGTACCAAAAATTAACTTTGATATAACTCTGTATAGCCTTTATTAATAATACGAACAACAAATTTAAAAATTTTGAAAACATATTCCATTTTTTTTTTTTTAATACTTAAAATAGTTCCTCATATTTGGTATTATAATATAATATAATTCGTTGGAAGCTTAAGTAAAAGTCCAGTTATTTTTACACGGAAGTAAAGGAACCAATTTTTTTTTTCATATGTGTGCCAAATTTTACTGGGATTGAACTTCTAGTTCCATAGAAATATAAAAACAATTTCGTTATCAAATCTCTATGATAAAAATGTTGATACTTCTTCATCCTTGATATATACCATCTTTGTTAATAAATAATATGTAGGTCAACATATTATTTATTAACAAATTTATCTAAGAATTTTATTTTTTTAATTAATTTGAATTATTTTTTTAAAATGTTCTTATTATTTATAAATCAGATTAATAACATTTAACAACAAATAATAATTAATATTTGAAAATGCATACAGATTTTACCTCTTCTCACACAGACTCCTCCTACTCAAATTTTACAATGTATCTCCCCGTATAATCTAGTCAATAGACAAATAAACCCATTATTTACTGACCTTGAATGTATTCTAAATAATTATCGCAATAATAACAATAATAAAAAACATTCCATAATATTAAAATAAATTTTTTGTCATTGTTTTAAAAATATATACATATTTTCCAAATATTCATACACAAATATTGTTTTTCCTCAGAAAATTTTCATTATTCTATTAGAAAGATTTGAAAAAAAAAATAAATAAAAATGTTTAAACATTTGACGTCCTATTGCAGCAAATCAATCAAAGTAGAAGAAACATTTCTTAAGATTTTGTTGTTAGGAGACATAATTTATGAGTATATTAACTAAATTGTATTATTGTTGTATTATATTGTTGTTGTTTTGTTAAATGGCATCCCACATGCTATAAATGACGTAGTTTTCTTTAATTTGCCTTTATTTGTATTCTTTTAGGTATTACTCACTTCAATAATATTTGTTCTATATTATGAAATTAATAATAAAAAAAATGTATTTATGGTTAGGTCGAATTGTTTATACACTCCCATAAAATTATATAATGGTATGTATATTGGGTGGCCACGTTTGTATGGAGATAAGGTAAGATATGGGATCAAATGAAAATTTACTGTTTCTCAAAATGTTCGTCCTGACATTATCCTCATTTGGATCAGGTTCTAAAATTTCCTTGTCATTAAACACGCATCCCATGAAACATGCGTCCCAAGTCTTTTCTTGTGATACCACTTTCACTGAACCAAAGAAGAGCAGTAAATACGGAAAAATGGGGTGTAGAATTGAAGAAAAGTATATTAAATATCAACCAGCCAGTTCAAACGAAATTTTTGTTAATTTTTCATATATTTATTAAATTGGCGAAAATTCTTCAAATGCCAAAAAAACATAACTAAATTATAATTAATTTTAATAAAAACTACCATACGATAAATACTAAATTAATTAATTGATTTTTATTTATTTACTATAAGCATTTTTATTGTGATTCAAACATATTATTGCTTCATACATGAATCAAATATGGTTGCAGATCGACAATATTTGTATTGTGATTCAACCATATATTGCTGTATACATGATTCAAGTACACATGCAACAAAAATATGGTTGTAAATCAACAATATTTGTATTGTGATTTTGTCGTGCTGTTCTCCATAATTCAAAACGGCTCCTTGAGATAATGATGACCGTGGTCTAGCAGTTGATTAATTAAATTTGTTTATATTTGCTATCGAAATGATTTATAAAATAAGTAAATATACCTAAAATATTAAAAACTTAAAATGTTTAACATTACCGTGAAAAGTATGAAAAAGTCTTCCAAATGTCCATACGCTTAACAGTGCTTTAGTTCTATGGTTGCATTTTGTGCACATAAATTAAAATTTTTTGTAGGAGAATTATTTATTGATCGAAACTTACTTGTTCTTAAAGTATGTATAACTGATTTAACACAAATTCAAACTTATTTTTCACTATGTTATATTTATTCGAGTATTTATATGTGTATACAAAATATTTAAACAAAATTTAAATTTATTAACACAAAAACACGTGCACAAGTTTAACTATTAGACGTTCAACTGGTCTTCTTTAATATGCGTTTTCCGTATCCCAGCAAAAATTGCTGCATACCCAGAAGCAGGTTTGTAAGGGAGAGATAAAAGAACTTTCCCTTACCAACCTGCTTCAAGAAGGCATGATTTTTGTTCGTGATGTCCCACTTGGTAGGTCTCTTTGCTGCGCTACGTATTAGGTTCATGCATGCCTTTATTATGCACATTTTAAGGCATCATAGCTGTGATGATATCATGCCTCTTTTATGTGCATCTTTTAGAGATACCAGAAGCTATGAAATCATGCCTTGAATTTAAATAATGCATTTATGAAAATTATTATTTTTTTTATTTATTTGATTTATTTTATAAAAAAAAATAAAAAAAGAAATTTTTTAAATCAGTTCATCAACTTTATATTTTTATTTGAGTCAAATAGCCTTTTTTATTGGGGTAATCCTTAATTGTTTAATCTGCAAAACAAATAATAATAAATAAAAATGTTATATTACCCAGCAAAAAACGATGAAGTTCTTCCAAAAAAAGAGCTTTTTCATTACTTCAAAAGTGAAACAAAGTGCACATTTTGAACTTTTTTGGAAGTTCTTAATAATTACTTCCAAAAAAGTGAAAATAAATGAATTTTTTGCGGGAAAAAAGGTTAATAATTTCTAAGAAAATTAAAATTTTACAAATTTTAAAGCATTTTTATTATCTTTTAATAAGGCTAAAGATGATTTTTTTGTAAAAAAAATGTATAAACATAGTTTTAAGTACTTCAAAAGAAATGAACTATAAGTATAAAAGAAGAACATTCTACCAATGACAAGCATGGGTTAAAAAAAGAACTCCTGCAGCTCTTTTTCAACACTAAGTACTTCCTTCCAATGACAACACAATGTTAAATTCATGACTTTTTCAGTTCTTTTTTTGCTGGGTATTTATAGAAAAAAAAAAAGAAAAATTAACACAAAAAGCATGGAATATGTTATACGTACCGTATATTATATAAGTGTAGAAATTTTGGGTAACCCATAAATAACCCATTGTTTTTTATTTATTTATTTTTTTCTCTAACTAAATAAAAAATCAAAAACTGTAATTGTATTTATTTATTAATCTCAACAAAAATTAAATCCTAAAAAAATACGTACAAACTGATTTTGAAGAATTTCCTTCAATTCTATATACCTTTGGTTAGTTTGAAGATATTTATTCAAATTGAAGCATTTTATTCAATTTGAATAAAATAAATAATTTAAATTCTTAAAATGTATATGTTTTTGGTCAATCTACAAATTTTTAGTCAAGTTAAAGAATTTTATTTAAATTGACTAGAAAATATTACTCAATTTTTAAATTTACGAAAAATATTAGTTAAATTAACAAATAATTTATTCAAATTAATTGAATTTAATAAAGTTATATGTTGTTTTACTTACTGCCAATTGTTTAAGAGTTACTGCCAAATTAACTGAATTTTCATTTAACAGATTTTTCGAAAATTTTTAACGAACTTTTATTCAAATAAACATAATTTACAAAAAAAAATATTTTTGACAAACATTTTTTAGTTGATATGAAAAAAATTTGTTGATTTGAAGAAAAATTCTGTTGATTTGAACAAAAAAAATCTGTCATCCAATTTTGACGAAAAAAAATATTTAAATTTTTTTCGTTAAAATTTGATGAAAATTGTTCGTCAATATTAAATACACAGTGGGGCAGAATCAAATTTTTTTGGAAATAAATCTGTAACTTTCAATCGGCTGGTTATATTTATATAAAATTTCGCACAGGCGTAACAAAAGAGTGTACAATTTTAAGTTTGGAGGGGGGCCCACATACCCTTCAGGAGCGGACCTGTCTCAAAATAGGGTAACTCTGACATGGAAAAATTTTCTCGCTTTCCAAATTTTTGTTTCTTGTGTGATTTCAAATATTTTTACATCTTCTTAAAGCTCTCGATGCTTGCATGTGCAATTTATCTCTTATAGTTTTCAAGTTATTAGCTTTTGAAATTTAAACTATCTTAAATTTGCAAAACTTTAGTCCAGTTTTTATCAATATATATCCCAATATTTTTGTTCAATTTTGAAAAATGTGCATCGAATTGGTTAAAGAACAAATTTATTTATCGAGTAAAAAACTTCAAGTCGATATCTCTTCTAGGTCCAAAAATAAACGATTTTGAAATTTAAAATTGCAAAAGTTATGATTTTTTGTGTTTCTTTGGCCGAAAAAGTGTTTATATTTTTTTTTTTTTTTTTTTTCTCAAAAATAAAATTTTCTTTTAGTACATATAACAATTTTATACTTTTCTGTAAGGTATGTTCTCAGAGATGATATTAGAAAAGTCCAAACATCCAACTTTGTTATGTACACACTCTCTTTAATTTGACTTACTTTAAATCATAATTTTTATTTTAGTCTATATGTCTTAAAATCGCAAAAGCTAGTTCTGTAAACCGAATGCAGCTTCGAAAACTCCAATGTGTTGCAAAGAGTTTGCCAACGACTTTTTCCAAACCTGCAATAAATGTGGACTTTGTGGGTAAAGTTCAAAAAAATTAAATTTTTGGGATTTTCGTCGGTTTTTTGGGAATTATGGGATTCGTTTTACAAAAATCTTAAATTTTTCTTCTATACTATTTCAAATAATAAAGTCAACAATCGCTAAAAATTTCGTTAAGATATCCTAACAAACCAAGATTTTTTTAGATACAAAATATTAGTAGTTTCTCCAAACACCAATTTTTTAAAAAAGTTATCCTTTAATTCCAAAAATAATTTTTTACATCATTTTGCATATAATAAACAAATTATGTAATTTTTTGTAGTTAATTCAATTTTTTTTTTTTTTGTGAATTTTTTTGAATAGTTCGTACAAATTGTAAAAAAATAATTGGAAGTATCAGATAGGAATATCAAAATATATTAACGTTTATTTTTTATTATAAAAGAGAAAGAAAGATATAGTCGGTTAAGACCTACCATATGATACCCTACACCATTGTGTATGAGCACAAAAATTGTAGACCAAAACTAATACTAAATGTAAAATAAAATATACAAATAAAGAATAATGCGTTCATAATAACATCTATATGATTTTATGCACTTTAGGACAATTTCTGAAAAATTTTAAAATGTTGTTTCTACTTATATAAACCTTATTTGTGTCGAATATTAACTTGATACTAACATTCGTATGGGATTTATGCACGTTGCGTTACAAACATCAGCACAAGCGCATATTACTCCAACCACCTATGGTGTAGGGTATAAAAACCAAAATCTATCAGAGTTTAAAAGTTAAAAAAATGCATATTTAAATATATTTTATATAAAAAATAAATTAATTTGTCAAGTCTATGTTTTTTTTTTTGCAACACCGGATTTCTCAGCTAATTATGATATAGATATATAATTTTTTATATTTTTTTAAACCAAATCAGAAAACTTATTATCTAGAAATGGTGGTGCCCTCTATTAATTTTTTTTATATAACGGTTAATCTCAAGAACTAGTCAATTCAAAAAGAGGAATTTATAGCCTTAGAACCCAATGATAAGGGTTATCTATTGATTGCGAAATTCCACTTCGCAGAATTAGTGTTGTCACGTGTTATCAATATTTATGTGTTAAAAGAGGTATTTTACCTAAATATAACATCACCGTTACGTTAACAATTTGCATTTAAAAATATGTATGTATGTTAGGGTGGCCCTTCTTACAAAAAGTGTTTCGATTTTCGTTCTCACCCCCTGGAAATGCTCGAATAGCAAAAAAACTAAGACATGACAAGTTTTGAATTGATTGAAGAAAATTTAGAGGTGGCTCAAAGCGATCAAAGTACAGTAGTTTTCCGGTTTAACAAACATCGCATTTAACGAACGAGCCATATTTTTCTATTGAGTATCTTATATAGCGTACAAAAAGTTCATTATGTACTCAGTTTAACGAACAAATATGCACAGTGTCACATTTATCCAAATTAGGACGACAAAAATACGAAAATAAAAGCTTAATGAATGAAGCAATTCTTTTCGCATTTATTAGTAAACATATCATATATTTTTGAAAAAATGATTAAAGTATTGTAAAGTTTCTATAGATTGAAATATGGATTTTCAAAAACTGTCAAATGAGACATTGTGCTCTGTAAGTATAAAATTATTCCAAAGCAAATTAATTTATTTTAAAAAATATTAAAAAAATCTTAGTGAGTAAACAAAAATATACCGTTATTCTTTTCTTTTGGCATTTAACATTATTTTATTGAGTAAACAGTAAAAATATATGCAAAATCGTTTTTAAAGATAAAATAAAAATTGTTGATGATCACCAAAAAGGCTCACACGAGATAAATTTGTCCAAATTGTGGTTGTATAAATCCACAGTTTATAACATTTTAAAATTAATGGTAATCTTTTAAAAAATATAAGAGATACATTTTTGGATATCCATAATGTAACTACAAAGTGATGGTGAATATTTAAGAATTGAATTTTTTTTTTTTCAAAAACAATGTAATTATCATGTGAATGTAACTTGCCTCGACCGTATAAGACAAATAAATGATTAAATATGTTAATGAATTATTGTTCCTGTTATATTTTTATGATATATTGTTTAAACGTTATTTTTAATAAAACGCATTTTAAAAAACCAATATATACATTTATTAGTACGTATATTACGAACTTTTCGGTTTAACGAACAGGTCTGACAACAATCAGGTTCGTTAAATTGGAAAACTACTGTATTAAAAATTACACTGGTAGACAAAAAAAATCCTCCCCCAAAGACGAATAGTTAAACTTGATGCATTTTGATGTGCAAAACACGAATCTGCTTTCATTTCTTTTTCCACCAGGTCTGGATTTTTTTTATGGGCGTGTCTAATATTTCGCCCATAGCAAGGTCATTACTGTAGTATATTTCCTCATAACTCAAGAATGGTGTGTACGATTGACATAAGTGATACACCAAAAGATGCGGACTAAAAATATCTTCTAATCACCCAAACTTAATTTTTTTATGTGCTCAATAGTTTCGGAGTTATTTTGAAATAAATGTCCGAAAAAAAATTTATACAAAATTTTAGATTTTTTTGTTACTAAAATTTCTTTTTAAAAGTGAAAGCATCAAAAATGTTTCAGTTTATCATCTTTATCTTAAAGGTTGTAATGCTGCGAATAAAATAAGGCATGCATCTTCAAAATTGATGCACAAATCTTGATTTCATTCACAGTTAAGTAAAAATACCCATGTATACATACAATTGAGTAGAAATACAGTGGTGTGCAAAAAAATATATATATTATTTCTTGAAACAAAAAAAGGTGGACTAGATGGATTTTGACGAACTAAACAAGAATCTGCATTAAATTTTTTTCTATCACGTGCTAATTTATTCAGCGGTCAGACTATAAATCTCGTGAATGGTTTGTACAATTTGGACTATAACTCAAGAACCGTTTACACGATTTTGATAAACGATACACCAAAATATGCACACGAAAATTGTTCTAGGTTTGTCAATATAATTTTTTATTAATTAAAGAATTTCAGAGTTATTGATAAAAATTTTCACGATTTTCCATTTTTTTTTTCCATTAATTATCGAATAAATATTAACTGCACAAAAAATTATGTAAATTCGGCTCAAAGATAATTTAAATCGCTATCTACTGGAGTTTAATTTATCTTAATTGGACAAACCGTTCTCGAGTAATACAAGCGTGACTGCCTAAAGGTGGTGTCATAGTAGTCATGCCCATAAAAAAAATCAATGCGTGATAGAAAAAAATAAAAGCTGATTCTTATTTAGCATGTTAGATTCCATCTAATCCACCTATTTTTTTATTTAAGACGAAAAAAAAAAATTGTTTTTGCCCACTAGTGTATCTCCACTTAACTGTAGGTATGCATGGGTATCCTAACTTAACTGTGAATGCAATCATGATTTGTGAATCAATTTTTATGATACGTGGCTTTATTTACTCGCAGTTTTGCCAGCTTTGGGATAAAGATGATAAACTGAAACATTTTTGATGATTTCACTTTTAAAAAGAAGTTTTAGTAAAAAAAAGAAATCTTGAATTTAGCATAAACAAATTTTTACGGACACTTATTTCGAAATATCTCCTAAACTATTGAGCGGTTAAAAATTTGATAGTAGATCGACTTAAAGCTAATTTTATGCTACATATTTTTGTGTATCAGTTATATAAATCGTGCATACCGTTCTCGAGTTATGGTGAAATATACTGGAGTAATCGGCTTATTTAGGGCGCAATATTAGACACGCCCATTTTTTTGTCGACCAGTGTTATGAGTTTTTAATTAATTTAAATTTTTTTTTAATTTAATTTTCTTGTTGAATTTTACAAATTATGGACCATAGAATAGAACTAGAAGTTTATGTGAGAGCCACCCTATACTAAATTTTCAAAAAATTTACTCATTTTTTTGAAAATACAAAAACAAAATATATGTGACTACATGTATTTTGTTTTTGTTTGAATTAGGTTTCTGACAATTGAATTAGGTTTTTTTCTCTCACATAAATATCTAGTTGTTAATCTATGTTATGGACTTTCTTAAATGTCTAAAATCAAAAAGAATATTGAGTAACTAATAATATTTATTAAAATAAAATAAATAAAATAATATTTATTAAAATAAAATTACCGTAAAACACGTAATTTTCGGGCAAATAGGCCCCGAAAAAGAAGATTTCAACCAGAATTTGAGGGAGAGAAGCGACACTTGGCATGTTGTTTGCTATTGATGTTTTATAGATCCTGTAAATATTTTATGATCCCAAATTGTTCTAATAGCAAAAAATACATAAGTGAGTTATACACTGAACCAAAAAAGATCAGTAAATACGGTAAAATGGGGTGTAGAATTGAAAAAGTAGGTTAAATATCAACCAACAAAATCGTTATTCAATTCAACAGAATTTTTTGTTGAATTGACTAATTCAATTAGTTAATTAAAAGGTAGTTAATTTAACAAAATTTTAGTCAAATTGAAGAAAATATTCAAATTAACAAAATGTTTTATTCATATTGAAGAATTTTTATTCAATTCAACTAAATTATTTTATTTAATTCTACAAAATTTTTTTTGAATTGAATAAAAAATTTAAAACCGTGTAGGAAAATTAGCTTTAAGTTACTATCATCAGAAATAAAACAAATAAGAAATGTTAAACACTTTAATAATATTTACTGTATAAAAAATATACTACACATAAGAAATAAGCATTTAAAAATATATATAGACGATTAATTAATTAAATTTAGTAAAAACTTACCTAAAAAAATTTAATTATAAGTAATTTTATGATAAAGGGTCTAATATGTTTTCAATAAGATAAAATAAACTACCGTCTGAAATATAAAAAGTATATTATTGGGAAATAAGAAATTCTTTCATTTTATAATTATGTTGTAATATATTACCTTCAGGTATATTCTCTATTTGTTTCATATTTTGTTATAAAAGTTTGTTTGCTGGATCCTTGATATGATTATTAAATAAAATGATGTAAAAACTGTAATTGTATTTCTTTATTAATCTCAACATAAATAAAATACTAAAAAATTCTTCAAAAAATTATTTTGAAGTAGTAGATTTAGTAGATTTGAAGAAAATTTGTTGATTAGAAGAAAAATTCTATTGATTTAAAGAAAAAATCTGTTATTTAAATATTTTTTTTTGTATTTCCTTAAAATTCTAAGAAATTTGTTCGTCAATATTTCCTACGAAATTTGGTTCAGTATATGCAAAACAAAAGATTTTTGTGAAATTTGATCGTGAATCTCGAGTAAATCACACGTGATTGTTGAAAAATTTTGGCACGATGTATAAGATACCGTGTTTCGTTTCTATCCCTTAAATCTTGTTGAAATCTTATTTTACTGGGGTGTATTTGGTTGAAAATTATGGGTTTTACGTAATTTCATTTTAATAACTATGATATTATTAGTTGTTCAATTATCTTCATTTTGGTCATTTTAGAAAGGTAATAAACTGAGGAATGCAAAAAGATACAAACGAAGAAAATTTATGTTGTAAAGAATTATTTATGGTTGAACAGAATAAAAAAGATAAATTTTTAATATTTCAATCGCTTTGAGACACCTCTAAATTTGTTTCAATCAATCTTAAACTTTGTATTTTATTGTTTTTGGCCTATTCGAACATTTTTAAGGGGTGAGTCTTAAAATTTAAAAACCTTTATTTTCCCCAAAAAAAACAAGCGAGAATGTTATATTCGGTTTGGCCGAATCTATATATCCTCCATCAACTTCTTAAAATTTTATGTATATGGGAGGTGGGCGGACCACGCCCATTTTTTCCGAGTTTACATTGGTCGTTGAACTATTTGCACAAAATTTCGATGTCGTACATGCTGTTGTTTAACAGATATCAGCAGAAATGTATGAAATGAAGCTACAACGGACACCCTGCGTTTCTAGTATTTAGCCCATAACTTTTTTTGTTTATTAACCGACTTTTCCCATTTTCAATACCAAACAAACCTTATATAAGATAAATATTTGAGCTAAATTTCCCCCTAGGTTGTCCTGTTCGAGTGCTATCCTGCTTTCAACAGACAGACAGACGGACATAGTTAGATAGACTCAGAATCTAACAAAGACCCAAAAAAATATACTTTATGGGGTCTTAAATGATATTTTCGACATGTTACACACGAAATAACAAAATCAATATATCCCCATCTATTTGATGGTGGGTATAAAAACAATTAAGTACAAATTATTCTTACCGTTTCGAAACGATGGAAATTCATGCATACCTCAATACTTTTATAAGATTGCTAAATATATATGTACTGCTCAGAAAAATTTGCAAAAAAAGCCTTACAGAATATTATTAGCAAACAAAAGAAAATTATAATATGTAGAATAGGCAAAATCATCAGTATAATTATAATTATTTATGTATAATTTTTAATGGCATTAACCTTATTTAATTAATAAAATTCCAAAAATCACAAAACATATTTAGCAGTGTTGCCAGTCGATCAAATTTTTTGAAGTTATTCAGTTTTTAAATTATTTTGGAATGATTTCAATACATTTTTTCGGGGCACTTTTTGTTAGTCCAAATTATGGAAAACTTTGATCTTTTATTATTATATAGTAGTAAATTTAAACTAAGATTCTTAACTCACTTGGGAACATTTTTAATAATGGTGTTATGTCATCCATAAATAACAATATCTCTTTAATTTCAGGTTTATAATCTTAGAATAATGAAAAATAAATATCAGAATTACAAAAAGTATATTAGAATAAAGAAAAAGTACCACAAAATCCATTTAAAATCAATGGGAATCCAAAGTCCCTTCTTATGGATTCCCATTCATTTAGGACCACATATCCTTATTTCATGTTTCTAGGTTAAATATTACCGAAAATTAAAAAAGTACCATTGGAAGAACAAAAAAGTACCACAAAGACCCTTCTTGTGAATTCTTTCTCACATAGGACCATGCATATTTGACTTCATGTTTCTACTTTAAATATTATAGAAAATTTAAAAAGTACCATTAGAAGAACAAAAAAGTACCACAAAGTCCCCTCTAATGAATTCTCATTCATTTAGGACCACATATCCTTAATTTCATGTTTCTAGGTTCATAATTATAGAAAATTCAAAAAGTACCATTAGAAGAACAAAAAAGTACCACAAAGTCCCCTCTAATGAATTCTCATTCATTTAGGACCACATATCCTTAATTTCATGTATCTAGGTTCATACCACAAAGTCCCCTCTAATGAATTCTCATTCATTTAGGACCAAATATCTTTAATTTTATGTTTCTGTGTTAAATATTATAAAATAAAAGTACCATTAGAAGAACGAAAAAGTACCACAAAGTTCTCTCTTAAGGATTCTCATTCACTTAGCACTTCATGTCCTTAATTTCATATTTCTAGGTTAAATATTATAGAAAATTCAAAAAGTACCATTAAAATAGCAAAAAAGTACCACAACGTCCCCTCTTATGGATTCTCATTAACTAAGGACCACATATCCCTAATTTCATGTTTCTAGGTTCATAATTATAGAAAATTCAAAAAGTACCATTAGAAGAACGAAAAAGTACCACAAAGTCCCCCCTTGTGAATTCTTTACAACATCGGACCATGCGTAATTTTTCATGTTTCTAGGTTAAATATTACAGAAAATGAAAAAAGTACCAATAGAAGAAGAAAAAAGTACCACAAAGTCCATCCTCTTGAATTTTTACCCACAGGACCACGTATCTTTAAGTACCACAAATTCCACTCTTGTGAATTCCTATCTACATTTTCTTAATTTCATGTTTCTATGTTTAATGTAATTGAAAATTCATTAGTAAGTTTGAATAAAATGTAATTTCCCGCCTTTACCCCTTTTTTGGTACTTTTTTTTTCACCCATCGAAGTATCAAAAATTGTATTCCAATAAATTTCTAAATTGTCGTGGTATCCCATATTAAAATACTCATATGAATATTTCAATAAATATAAAAAAAGGTCTTATGAAAAAAGTACCAAAAATAGGTACGATTTTTACCCCTTAAACGTTTGAATTTCTAAAAAGTACCAAATTTGTATTTCTCATTTTTTGATAAGTTATGAATACGATATAAATTTTATCTGTCAAAAAAGTACCAGACACCTGTCCAATTATTTTTTAAATGAATAACGATAACTATTCAACTTTTTTTGTATCTTCATTAGTTTGGGAGATATAAAGTTACCGATTTTACCCGTTTTTACTCTTTTTTACCTCCTAAACATTCGAATTTCCGAAAATCCCGTCTTAGTGGATCTATATGGTGGGAGACCTACCTACGTTCCAAATTTCGTCTCTCTAGCTTCAGCCTTAGTTACATTTGTCTAGGTATAAGAAGTCGTCATATAACAAAGAATGCTATTGTAGGTATTTTTTGGGGTTTTTAATGCTGTTTATGGAGTAAATTAAATCACAAATAAAGCTATTCGAATCTGTACTTTCATCTACATCATTTAAAAATATACGATTATATAAACCAACAGCGATTTCCGTAGTTTTTTTTTTTTTTTTTTTTTTGATTATTTCAAAACATTCGTTACATCGGAATTTTTCTGAACTTAAATTCTGCGTTCATTAAGCCTTAGCATAAGTCGATTACAAAATTCTTTTGCGTATTGAGTGTTAATTTTTTTTCCAAAATTCTTATACGAAAATTTATGAATTGCTTCTACCTCTATTAAAGTTGCAGAATCTTTTGAAAGCTCTTTAATCGCTATTTCTAATGGTTGAAAAGTTTTCCAAAGATTATCTAGTGCATCTATATCAAGACTCTAACTCTAACAACGCATGATTAACATATTTGTTGATTCTTAAAAACTGTTCAATAATTTTTGACAAAGAGTTTCATCTGTGTTTTACGTCCCAAATTAATCGTAGCTCTTTACCTTCTTGCTTTTGTATAAAGTTTTGCAGTTCTTTCTGCTTTTCACTCGATTTATTGAAGAGTTTTACATATTTACGTAATTTTCTAATTACGTCTTTGACCTCGCAACAGATTGTTAAAATATTTTCAATATTGATACCTGCTTCTGTATTTTGGATATCTTCGTAATCATATTCATCTTCATCCGATGAATCTTCATTTTCTTCGCTAATTTGCTTTTTGGTATAAATCTATTTGAATATGAATATTTACATATAATTAAATAATGTACACTATGAAAATATAATAAATGAAATACACTGGGTGTTTTAGTGAAAAACATAAAAAGTACCTTCCATTAAAAAACCGGTTAACCGACAGAAAAAACCGGCATGTCGAATAATTCGAAAGTAGTAATTATTCAAAACCGGTCGGTTTTTTTAAATTCTAAAACCACTAGTAATACAGTACTGAAAATTTTATGTAAATGCTTGTTTCTTGTCAATAAGTTAAAATTAATTTTGTCAAACTACTTTTTCGGATCAAAAGATTGCAATTTTTATTTTAAGAATAAATTTATGTAAAAAAAAAAAATATACGTAAGTACATTTTCGGATCAGTGGATTATTACCCTTCATCTACATAGGAACTAAAAAGTCTAGTTTCCGATAAAATATAATAAATCAAAAAGCCTACTAAAAGTAATAATTTTTGTGATATGTTTTAATTTTTTGCATTATAATTCATTACAAAGAAAAAAATGTTCTAATTAACGATTTATCAAAAATAAAAACTATTCCAATTACTTCTTTAGTTGTATCAATTATGCAGATGCTCAAAATAAAATTTTTCTAATATTTTTACTAAAAATAAAACAAAAATAAGTGATAATTTTAATAATTCAATATACATATACAGTTACGGACAAAAAAAAAATATGGTCAAGTATATTTATTTTGAATTTTTTGATTTTTCGAAAAAATTTTATGAAAAAAAAAAAAAAAAAAACTTTTAGTGCCAAATCAAATTAAATAGGTGCATATTTAAACAGCTAATTCGTATTTTTACTACATTTTTAAATCTTGATACGGATATTCAAAATTAAAGAAAAGATAAGTATCATTGATGATATTTTATTCCGAGAACTATTTGTATAAAAAGTGTATTAGTGGATAATAGTGTATTCAAAGCCCGAAACCGGTTAACCGGTTTTTTGCTTCTACAAAAACCGACCGGTTTCGAATAATATTTATTTTCGAATTATTCGACATGCCGGTTTTTTTCTGTCGATTAACCGGTTTTTTTAAATGTTATTTCTATTACTATTTTACTAAATAACCCATATTTTGCATATTTGCTCGGGCACCTTATTTAGTGCAAATTGTTTTAAAATTACAAATTTTGACAAGTGTTTTTTGAATAGTTTTCATACAAATTTCATTTTTAAGCAATTCGCTTGTTGAATAAAGACCTAAAATATTTGAAAGTATGTATTTCTAATTTACGTTATTATCAGATAAACTTTATGTTTAGTTGTTTAAAATTTCCAGTTATTAATTTGAGTAACACCAGACGTACTGAGAACTGAGATTTGTATGTTTTTTTATTTATTAATGAATACTAATTTTAATTAAAATGAAATTAAAAAAATATTCAGCTGTGCCGAATCTTTGATACCCTTCACCATTTTATCGACAAATAATAAAATTTTCACCTTAACGTATGCTTTCATATTTTCACATTTATAAATCTACATTTTTATCCAAACTACGAACATTTGAATACGAAAAAAAAAGTCATAGCAAGCTTTGCTTTAAAAAAATAAACAACAACAATTGCATATTTATACATATATTTTTGTATGTATTATTAACCAATTTTTTTAGTTTTTGACCCATAGCACGGTTGTTTATGAACGAATTTGCTTGATCAAAAAAAACCGAAATTTTATAAAAATATTTATGACCAACCTGTTCGTAGCGAAACCCGTAGCTTATATAGGAACTTCAAAAAGTCGTTTTGGCCGATATCTCGGATACTAATGGACCGATTTTTTTTTTTCAGAAAAAATTTTTGAAGAAAGATTTTGAATTTTTCGTGCAAAAACGAAGTCGCTAGCTTGTATAGGAGCCTAGAAAAGCCGACAACAAATAAAATTTTTTGGGAGTATTTTCGGTTTTTTGTCTCAGTTATTTATCAACCGATTTTGCTCATTTTTATTGCTCATTTTTATTTTCTAAGGAATATTTCCTACAATTTGATGTATAAAACATATAAACTGGGGCTTTCTAAAAACTGATTTCAACAGACAGACTGTCAGACGGACATCTTTATATCGACTCCCCTATCAATAAGGATGCAGAATATACTTTTTGGGGTCTTAGATGAATATTGTAGAAATTACAAACAAACAATGACAAACTTATATATACCATTTACAAATATTTATCCACCTTAAAATAAGGAAACTTTTAGTGAATAACAAAAAAAAAAAAAAAAACAATATTTTCAGCATGATAACCTAGCTACAGAAGAGCGATATTACTTTTTATTTTTAAATGACTTATTATTACATATGATATTCAAAACGGGCCATAAACAAAACCTCAATTGTTCAGGAGTACATAAAAACTGTTTATTTCACACATTTTTCAACATTATGCAATCTGTTCTTCTACGAGTTATTAATATTAAATCTACTAAACCTCACACTGAAAAATAAATCTTTTAATCCCATAATTCGCGTAGTTAGATAGCCAGTTTTGTTTTAATTTATTTTTAATCAAGGTTTAATTTCTCTACTATAGTAGCTCTCATTTATTATGAATATCAACTACATTTTGTATTCCATACTACTAAAAACTGCTGCAATATATTCATGCGGTATACTAAAAATTGAAGCGTCTGCTTAAAATTTATAGCAACATACTTAAACAGCAGTCAACTTGTTTGATATGTATTTCAACCAGCAACTAGTAGTAGTTGTTCTTACACATTTTTGCCGAAAACATATTGCATTATTGTATGGTGTTTTCTTTTTTGTTCTAGACATTCTTCTTTATTTGGAAATGTGTGCTTTAATTTTACTGCTATAGTAGTTAATATAGCAGTCTGTTTTTTGCAATTTTGTGTGTAAGGGTTGAAATATAACGTAATGTACATATTTATATATGTATGTTGGTATGTACGTTTTGTGTGTAGGTTAGTGTGTATGTTCGTTTGTATATTTATGTTTTTAACTTTTACACAAGAGTGTCTAGCAGCAATGAAATTGTCAACTAAAAGACTGCTTAACTTATTACTATAGCAGCAAAATCAAAACGAAAATAAATAATACTGCGCAATATGGGTTCAACAAAATTGTGCGTGCGCAACTATACAGAAATATATTTTACTTCGAGTGCAATGGTTTGCTTTTGCTGCTGCAAATTGCAGAGACGAGACAAATTTAGTAGTATAACGATGTTATAGTGTGGATATTTCTAGTTGTTGTGTATTGTATAAATGAAACATTTGTATATTTATTGCACAGTCGTAAGTGAAATTTTTTTTGCTAGAACTGCATATTTAAACCTTGTTTCTAATGTATGTTATAAAATATTCATATAGCCCGTTTTGTTTATCGAAAATTTAAGACTTAAAAGATAATATTTTTGGAGAAAAAAATTTACAATACGTTCAATTTATGATATTATACCAATCAGGAAATTTTGTGGTTGGCAGGACCATTTTAAACGTTAGAACTGGCAAATAACAGGTGTGTTTACTAAAAAACGGAAATGTGTTCAAAATTAAAATTAAATTTTGGAAAAAAAAAAAAATTGCACGCATTTGCAAAAAAATTTTGAACCAATTAAAATTATATTACAATGCATATCAACCACTCATATGTGATTAAAAACTTCAAAAACGATTTTTATTGCACTTTTTATTAAATAATTTTTTTAAAAAAACTGCTTTTGGTATCTAGGATATTTCGCTTATAATCACGAATTTTTTCACGATTGCAAATTTGGGGAAAGGGAAAACATTTCGAGGGAAAAAGTATTCATGATAGGGGTGATTGTTTGTATATAGACCAAAAACAAAAAGTTAAAAACATAGTGTTAGAATTAACTTTTGGCTCCAAAATTAATACCATATATAAACAAGCGCGAATGTTATATTCGGCCCGGAGGAATCTATATACCCACCATCAACTTTTTCAAATTTTAAGTTATATGGGAGAAGGCGGTAAAGTGGGCGGACCACGCCAATTTTTGGTTTCCGACTTTATATCGATCTCCGAACGGACACCCTGTGTTTCTAATTTTTAGCCCATAACTTTTTTGTTTATTAACCGATTTTGCCCATTTTCAATCCCAAACATACCTTATATAAGACAAATATTTCGTCAAATGCCAAATTTCGTCCACCTACGTTGTCCCTATCCTGCTTTCAACAGACGGACGGACATAGCTAGATCGACTCAGAATCTAAACAGGACCCAGAAAATATATACTTTGTGGGGTCTTAGATGATTCCTTCGACATGTTACACACGGAATGACAAAATCAATATACACCCCATCTTTTTGATGGTGGGTATAAAAAAACAGTCTGACGCAAAAAAATTTTTTTTTTTTTTTTTTGAAATCTGCATATGACTCGTTTTGAATACAAGCTCTCGATATGTACTTTAAGTGCTTTTTTAATTAAAATTAATTCTTTAGAATAGATAATTTGAGATATGTATGTATATACTTCTTATATAAAGTGGATGCTTCTTTATTGCTTCAGTATGGTATAGTTAGCTGTTGTTTGCTTTTGATTGGCAAGATTTTAACTAACTAGCTATATATTGGTACTTAACATTTTGAATAATTTGTTGAATTGTATGGATTTCTTGCTTAATATTTTCTATAGAGAAATTAGTTGGAGATTTTTGAATGTGTTTATGTGTTTGCTTTGTTACTAACAGTGTTGGGTATCTTGATGCTATGTTGAATTCATATTTTTCTCTTTGTGATATATCTTGGTGATGTAGGAGTATGGGTATTGTATAGCTATGTATTCTCTTAACTTGATATTAAGGGTAACATTCAATTTTGCACTTTATTAAAATCTTGAAGTGGGGTTAACTTTATATATTTTTTGGAATTTTCATTATTCTGAAAATCTATATTTCCTTGTTTGGAACTGTACTAGGTCATATGATTTTTTCTATACTCTGTCATATTTTCAACAACGTGGCTGAGATTTTGTTGTGGCTGCATTGCCAGGTAGCTTTTCTTGGTTTTGTTTGCATTTCTATACTGATCATTGTTATGAATCAGCTAAATATGAACTGACAGTGTAACTAACTGTAGCTTTAGGTAATTTCTTATTATCGCTAAATAAAATTTGATTTTCATTTTCTAAATGAATGGTTATAATTTTTTACTTTTATTCTACCTAGGTATGTTATTTATAAGCATTAATGAATTGTATGTCCTTTATTGATTTTTTGGGTAAATTTCTGTAAGCTGAAAATGACTTTAATACAATCACTTATTTATGAATGTTGCATTTTTTGATGGTTATTTGGGTTTCGTTTGCAGACAACTAGTGAGATTATATAGCTTATGTATCATTTCTAACCTGTGATTGATTTATTCTGATTGAAATCTTGATGTTTTTGATGATATCAATGTGCATTTACTTTTGTCATTAACTTCTTCTATGTTATTAATTGACTTGTGACCGGATTGTGGTGTTTCTATATCATGTGATATTGGTTTGATAATTGTTAGGAGTTTATTATGTAAATGTATTTTTGTGGGTGGGAATTTGGATATTTTAGATGTTCTTATTTATTATTATTATTATTATAATTATTATTTTATTCTTTTTTTATGGTATTTAGTGATGATGTAATTGCCGATGTTGTTGTAATTGTGTTTTTTGATTGTAGTATATAGTTATTGATCTTTGAGTATATGTATATTCTTATAGACTTGAGTATTATGCTTTATTTTCAATTGCCTTTACTTATCATTTTATATGCTGATGCATTATGATAATATTTTATTTGATGGAACATTTTCTGGGTATATATGCAGAGTATTATGTAATGACTTCTTGTGATTGCTTGGGTTGAGATATTTTGTTCAGGTTATTTGAAATCTGACACTGGATATTGTTGATGTTATCTGCTTCATCATTTTTTACTTGGGATTTAGTGATGATGCCCACTGTTTGATAGTTGGTTTGCCTAATTCATTATTGATTTGATTTGCTCCTTTTGGCATTATTATCGTTGCATTTTTTTATGAACTTTATGTATAGGCTCTGATTAATTATACTTGTTATTTAATTTGCAGTGCATTGTTTAATTGCTCAACTTATAACTGTTATTTAAATCCTTTTAGGAAATGTTAAGATCTATGTTCTTCAAACTGTATTTGTATAGTTGTTTCTTCATTGATGGCAGCTACATGTCATTTTAAATGCATATATTTCATATAGATATTTAGATTATATATCGTTCGATTTATGATATTATAATTGTAGAATTGGCTTATTAATGTTTGTGTAATTTTTATTGACTTTAATGTGAGAGAATGGTGAGATATTTAAGGACGTTGTAATTGATTAGTTAATTTTACTAATGAGGTGTAAACACACTGTAATGTTGTTTTGGCAGGAACTGTCTTGTGATAACATTGTGGGCATATAGTTCTGAATTGATGGTACTTTTTCTCTACTACTTCTATTTTAACTCTAAAGGAGTTGTCTTTTCAGTTTGTTCTTGTTGAAGTTACTTATGATAATTGTATTATGTGTATGGATGGTGGATTTGATACTTGATTTTTATATGAATCACTATTCATCATGAAGTGCAAAATTAAATTTCTCTCATATATTCTTGCAAATTTCAGAATATATGTACGTAACTAATAAGTACTTTATAGCTTCCGAGTTTGAATTGCTTCATTACTATTTTCTATATCATACTAATCTCTTTTGTTACTACATTTTTGGGAATGTTTGTGAGTCACAAATTGTGACTATCACACATTTTTTTTCTATATCATGTTTCGCTTGTTCCTCTTATACTTGTTAGGTTGAAATTTTTTAAGAAAATTGTATTTGTATTCATAAGAATGGAATGTGTAATTTAATTGTCCTTAATTCTTTTTTAATTATTTAGTTTAATATTTTTTTATACAATTTATTACAAATTCTTTATATATAATTAAATTAAATTAGTAGAATTAATTTTAAGTTGAAATATGTAACCGCTTATGGCCCAGAGGCTAGGTTATTGAATATTGATAATAAAAATAAATAAAATAAATAAAATAAAAATTAATACTAGGTATTTGTTAATTCCGAAACATAAATGAATATCATATCAAATATAAATCCTGAAAAATTCATTCGCGTTTGGTACTAATTTATACCCATTATCCATATTAATATTATAAAATCAAGTGCGTGTTTGTTTGTTTGTTTGTTTGTGACACAATCTCGCCTAAACCGCTGAACATATTTTGACGAAATTTTAAATATAGATGAACTTTAGAGTGGAAGAGGAACTAAAGGATATAAATTAAAATTATATTTTTATTAACCTTTTTGATCTCATTCAACGTTTACATCCCAAAAGATGTATTCTTATGTGACCAAATAAAAAAATAAAGACAAATACTTTTGCATAATCTTAGGCGTTACAAAAATCATATACATATGTTCTTATAATTAGTTAAATTTTAAGAAATATTTCGTCACTTAAAATGCAAAAGGCCATAACCACAATTTAAACCAAACCAAATTTTTCTTAAATTAAACTAGTTTTGCTGACGATTTCTATTTTAACTAAAATCATCGGCATATGGTGAGTATATATAGTCAAAATTTCTAATAAACCAGGATTGCATTTTGTCCAGATATTTCCATTAATATTCTTGAAACTTTTTTGACATGAAATTTATAAAAAAAAAATAAAAATAACACAATAGGGCTGTGATATTGGGTACAAACCATGATACAATAAATAACAAGGTTATTTATTGTATCATGGGTACAAACTATAATAGGTGTTATTATAAAGATTAATTTATTATACCCTTCACCACAGGTGTAAAGGGTATATATAAGTTTGTCATTCCGTTTGTAATTTCTACAATTTTCGTCGGAGAGAAAAAATTTTTACATTTTCTTGATCCTTATAAGAAATGATGTCGATGGCACGATGTCCGTCTGTCCGTCCGTCCCTTTGTCCGTCCGTCGGTTGAAATGGCGTTTATGAAGCCCACCAACAACTGCCATATATGATATATACATCAAACGATTGGTAATTCTTTCGAAAATTTTAGCTATTGAAATTCATCGGTTCATAAATGGAGGAGATATGTCTAAAAACTCGTTTTTTGTTGTTGTTTTTTTTAGCTTAAAAATGCCTTTCTAAAGCCTTCCGATAACATAGATACATGATATATGTATCAAAAGATCACAATTTATTCTAAAACTTTTCTATTGAAAAAATCGGTTCAAAGATAGCCGAGCTTTAATAATTTTTCGGTTTTCGATTTTCTGAATCCCCTTATAAGTTATTGGCTTCGTGTAGAAGAAATGAACTCAATCGGTCCATTATTAACCGAGATATTGGCCAAAATATATTTTTTTTACCGATTTTCAATCTTATATATATATATATAGTTCTTAGATAGATCGGTCACAAATATTTTTCTGGAATTTCGATTTTTTTTAATCAACCAAATCGGTTAATAAACAACAACAATTGGCAAATCTTATTTTATTTATTTAATGCGCGTTTCCCTTATAGTTGTTTTCATGGGTGCTGAAACACCCAACAATGAACTATGGCATATAATATTGTTTTTTTTTTTTTTTTTTTCAACTTTTTGAAGGAACTATGTAAGCTAAAGCTTCGTTCTTTCACTGAAAATTCGGATTTTTTTTTTAAATTTTTGTTTTAAAAAAGTGAAGTATTTACTGAGTTAATGACCAAAACGCGTTATTACGGTACTATTTGAGCTATGGACTTCGTTCTTGCACAGATCGATCATATATATTTTTTTTCGAATTTCGGTTTTTCAAATCAGTGAAATCGGTCCATAAATTTTCACGATACCCCATTTTTAATTTAATATTGTCTTAGAATTATTGTTATTATTATTATTATTATTAAACATTCAAACAATTTAATTTATTATTTATTGTATCTCTATTAGTTTAGGAGATATGAGGTTACCGAATTACCCGTTTTTACCTCCTAAACTTTCGAAGTGGATCTATTCGGTAGGAGACCAATCCACAGTTCATATTTCTAACCTTAACCGTTTGGGCTGCGCGATGATGAATCACCGAGTAAATCAGTCAGTCAATCACTTAGTCATTGCTCTTTTATATATATAGATAAAACCAAATCTAATTCCATCTTAACGATGGTGAAGGGTATATAAGATTCGGCACAGCCGAATATAGCACTTTTACTTATTTTTAAATTAATTTATACCTACACTTGATATTTACCATTTTTATTTTCACATTCATCAGGCTGAAAGCAAATTATAAAATTCATTACATACATAATTTGAATTCATCATTTTAATTCTAAATGTTGCTCTTTAAATAAAAACAACCTTTTCTTTGTAACAAATAGATTTTTTTTACTTTAAATAGTTTTACTAAATTAGCAAATATTTTTTGTATGTTTCTTAAATCGTATGATAACCTAAAGTTCTATACTAAAATTAAAAAATAATTTTGTTTATTTTTATTATCAATATTTTTTTTTAATTTATCAGTTTTACTTTAAGTAAATTTTAATATATTTAAAAATTAAAATCATAAACAAAATTAAGACTAAGAAAAGTAAAACGATGAGGCAGGGGTGTTAAAAATAGGAGATTTGATTAAAAAAAATGAAATAAAAAATACTCAACAAAACAGCAATAAATGTATAAGTAAAATTTTTAAAGGCATTTTTTTACATTTTATAATAATTTTACAAAAATTATTTGTACAAAAATAAATAAACTTTGTTGGTGGAGGTTAAAAACTGGGAGAGGGAGTTTACACAATTGTAAAATAATCAATGGAAAAAAATCAACGTATATAACTTTTTTAATTTTTTTAGATTCTTTGGGAAATATGATGTTGTTTAATTAAAAAAAAAAAAAATAAATTTAAAATTTCTTTTTTATCCAAACTTACAGTATCTTAAATGTAACATAATTTTTAATATTTAGAAATTTTCGTTTTATAATAATAAACAACAACATCCGTAAAAAAATTATAATTAAAAAGAAAAAATTGTCTTGGTCTACATTATTAATTACATATTTGTTTTCTAAAACGAGTAGTTCCGCAATTTCTTTTCTGGCCTACATTTTTAAAGAGAATTAATTATAAAAATCTCAGGGGATTTAACACTATTTTATTTTGTATTAATACAAAATAATATTTTAAAATTGATTTAGTTCACATATTGCGATCTTGAACATTTTTAAATTTGTTTTGAATTTTACAATTTAAACAACTGCTTTTATTCATATTTTCATTTTTCTTTAATTTTATAGAATTTTTCGTTGTTATTTATTTTTTTAGAAAATATTAAAAAAGGAAAGAAAAAATTTGACAACAAAAATACATTTTCAAATTCCATTTGTATTAATAAAAAATAAAATCTGATATTAATAAAAGTATTGTAGTGTTAAACCTCCTCCTTTGTTTTATTTATACAATTATAAAATTTATTTATTAAATGTATGCAGAGTAGATTTAATAAAAAAACTTCTCGGAAAAATATGGTTCTTTCTTTCTTATGCATTTGATTTTTTATGTTTCTTGTTCGAAATGTAAAGTACTAAGAAGAAGGGAGAAAATGTGAATTCGTTAAACGTGTTCCTTTAATAGGGAACCTATGTGTCTAGTATGTCAAAATAAAATTTCTCTTTTTTTGAGCAGTACAAATATCATGAAATATCAATAATGGTATGCAATAAAAAAAATTCTTCGCCATTCACATACAAATCAAAATAGCTTTTTTAAACTAAAAAGAATTTCGTTCAACAAATAACAAAATTTTTATATAATAAAAAAAAAAATTATAAAATTCAATCGGTTCAAGTCGACTATCCTCAATTTTGAATTCTAAATGGTACAAAAAAATACTTTACAAATTGATTAAAAACGAAATTGATACCATAGATTTGAAAGAATTAATTCAGCTTAAAAAAATTCATTTAGTATTCTTTAACATCATTCATCCGAAAATAATTCTTTAGGCTTAACTTTGTATTAGAGAATGAAAATTCAATTATGTATAATGATTCAATTTTTCTTTAATTCCATTATGTTATAATGAATGAAAAATTTATAGAATTGATTCCCTATAAAATTAAATTAAATTGAATATTTTTTTTTTCTTTCATTCCTTTCAACTACAATTTGAATGACAAAGTTTTCTATTTACATATTATTTGTATTAAATGAGTCGTAAATCATTGGTATTTAGCTAAAATCCATAAAAAAAATTGTGATTATGTCCAAGTAAACTTTGTAAAGAACTTGAACTTCAAAATTTAAGACAATCTTGTGAGATCTAGGGATAATTCCTATACATTCAAAATTACTTAGCAGCGTATTAGAAATAAAATTTAGGAGAAATAAAAAAAAGGATAGATGTCATATTAAATGTAGCACACGCCACGAAATATGTACTTAATTGTGTCTTACCATAAATTGAGTTAGCAGTTATTAAAATCTAAAGAATTAAATAATAAAAATTTAATTCAATCTAATATAAATTGAATGGTTAAAATATGTTTAATTCTATTTGTAATTGTTTGAATTTAAACAAAATTGAATCAAATCAAAGGAATTAAGCATTCCCAATGAATTAAATAAATACATTAATAACATTTAACATAAGCTTTAGGAATTAACCTACAGAATTTATTATGATGAATTTATTTAAAAGAATTGATAATTCTAAATAATTTAATTCTATTTTTAAAAGTGAATTAAAGAATTAATTCTTCCGAACCTTTGAGTAAGACACATAATCTGTTTTTCTAAAACGTGTTAAAATGAAACGATTATTATCTTTTTTAGTTTATACTTCGTTATTTAACAAATTTAGGAGTTAAAAAAAAATAACAAAAAATGAATATTTAGTAATTTTCATAAAATCATCATTGAGTCTGTACTCAGTTATGCATTAAAGTAATTAAATGACAATAAGTAAAACCTTTTTTGTCGGACTCCTTAAAGAAATGAAAAATAATAATACACATTCTATTGAGAAAGTAATAATAAAAACATTTTTTGTTCAATATGTCATATTTAAATCCATGCTCTCCTCTCCCTGTCTTAGTTTTTAACTTTATTTTCAATCGTTAAAACACCGCTTTAATGCTCATTAATAATGATCTTTGTTTTTTTAAAGTAGGATACTTGAATTTTACATTAGTAATTGTTAACTGGTTGCTTGCAACTGTTGCTGTTTCTTATCCCACCATTCCTGTATACTGTTGACCATTTGTTTGCGACGGAATCTTAACGATTCCGTTATACACATTTGTATGAAATTTGATTTCATATCTAAATCACCTTTTATCAAATTTAAATGCTCCAATAGTTGGGAGTAATTACGACCTGGTTTGCGTATATCACGAAAAACTTGAGCACGTAGATCTTGGTTGTGTTTACGAGCCAGTTCTTTTTGTTCTTCGGTTAGTTGGATGGGATGAAGCGAAGGCTGTTGTAATGTACTATTATTATGATTAAGATGATTTGAAAATGCTGTTACAAATGGTGATGTTGCTGATGCTGCTGCTGATGATGATGAGGAGGAGGTAGAAAGTGATTCTCTCTTTAGCGAATCGAAACTATTACTATTGTTATGCATTGAGGGTAATAGTATCGATGAGGGTGGCGGCATTAAAGCTTGTTCGGGATCTAATTTTGCTGTATCCAAAGTAGAGTCACTAGCTGTCGATGAGGAAGATGTTGATGACGTAGACGAGGAGGTTTGTATTATATTGCCATTGTGACATTGTTGTAATATTCGCGATATTTCCTGAGCATCATTAATATCGTTATGTTGTATATGTGGTTGTGCTGGAGCTTGATGCTGTATATTAGTTGGAATTTGATGATGCTGTTGTTGCTGTAACTGCTGTTGTTGTGTGGCTTGTACATGATATGCATTCGATGTTGATTGTGGAGATACCATTGCAGGATTATTGATAAGATTATTAACAATGCCATTGCTGGTATTTTGTATAATGGGTGTATTATATATGATATTACCACCATTTATTGCCTGTGGTTGGTGCTGCGTAGTACCACCAAGTCCAATGTGTGGTGATCCCATTAGTGGAGGTGGTAGCGATGTGGGTTCATGTGGCATATTATAGTTTGTAAGATACGGATGTGGCGATGAGGCAGGAGAATGTTGTTGCATCATATGCGGATGTGGACTCATGGGAGGTGTCATTTGTCCATTGTGCAGGGGGCCGACATGCAAACCCAAAGGATTTGAACTACTAGGTGGCGTTAAAATATCATTGTTGGAATTATCACAGCTATTTTCTACGCCTACACCATTAATGAAATCTCTAACATACCCGTTGAAGGCAAATTCCTGATCTGGAGGTTCTTCGTCGGCAAAATCAGGGAAGGCCACTACCAAACGTTCGGGATCGCCATCCTCCGACATACCTGATGATATTGATGACGTTTCAGACGCCGAGTCGTCCGTTTCCATATCGGAAAGAGATGATACTGAGGAGCTGGCTGATGACATAATGGATGTTGATGTAGGTGTACGTGGTCGGGAATCTGTAGAGGTGCGTCTGAAAACATAGTCCATGCGTATGGGCCCAGCCTTACGTTTACGCGGCCTAGACGAATCTAATTTCTTTACTACACCCGAGGGACCCATTGACGAACCAGGGACTCCGGGTCCACCAGCTCCATTATTTCCCCCCTTCATGGGCGCCACTTCTCCTAGATCGGCTTCATCTACCATAACCATATGTTTATCCTTTTTATACGGATTACCAAACATGTGTTGTCTAACGTTAGTGGGCTCAATTTCTCTCAATGGATTGTCTTTATTCTTAAGATATTCCTGATAGTTGCCCATCTCTGCTATAGGCAAGCAATGACCCGAATCTTTGGCCACCAGACTAGTTTGCTGTGGTCTCATAAATGCTTCGCGCATGCGTCCTATTTCTTCAATGATATCTCTTCTAGGTATATCGAAGGGATTTCGATAAGACTTGGCAGATGATTGCCTCGTTAGCTGAGGAACAACAATTGTGTAGTTTTCCAAAGGCTCTATTTCAGAATGCAATTTAGCAAAAGTATCACGATGTAGTGGATGTCGTACCAGATCTCTACGTAGGGGAACGCCTGGATTTAATTTTGCTGTTTCAACCTGACGATAAGGAGGCTTAGGTTGTTTTAATTGTTTGTACACCTTCATGCAGAGGTTTTCTTGATCTTGTTTAGCCGTATTCTTAATATGCTTTAATTGGTTGGCAATGTTCGGTGACAAATAGTTGTCTACATTGTCTGGCAGCAGAAATTGCAACAAAGTATATGGTACGGATATATTAAGCAGTGCCTTTCGCAAGAAAGGACAGTAATATGGGGGTATGGATCTTACATAAGCATTGAATTTATACATTAAGTCGTTTGGTGGACTCATGTTGTATTTGTGTATAAGATCATGCAAGAGTGGCAGCAATGCTGGATAATTGTAGGCCAAAACATACAAATGCACTTGCGATGTTGTGGAAGAGGGCTTCAAGTAACCAAACGGCAATTCAAAACCATGCATGCCATTCGAAATAATCACCTGCCAACATTTTTTCATTTCTCGTTTTTGCAGAATTTGCAAAGTCAAAGGACTGGCTTCGATTTCATATTTATCCACTGGGAAATTGTGGACCATTTGTGGTTCCTCTACTGCTGGCGTTACTATTTTCAATTTTGGATGGGCATCTCTCGAGGGCAAAGTTACAGCTTTGGGATCTGGCCAATAGGGTTCTGGCAGAGGCCAGTAGCCTATGGGAAACGTTTTCTGACTAATGTGCTTTTGTACATAAATCATTTTCTTAAGTGGTTGAAAAATCAAATCTTGTAGTGCCTCGTTGGGCATGTTATTGGGATCTTTTGGTATGAGCGGCTCAAATTGTAATACCACACCTGGTTGGACTTTTTGTACCAAACTTTCTATGCATTGATTCAATACATAATGAGATCGTACACGATATGATCTGCCACCGGTTACCTCACACATTCTTTCGATCGGTGAGTCATCGTGGGGTACTTTACCTTCGACCCTTTCGTCTATTTTATTGCCCGACATACGCAAAACCAGAGAAAATAATCGTTGATCCCAACGAAATGGTTCTTTGGTAAATTTTGTACCCGGTATTTGGGTATTCAAAGGCAATATTATATCTTGATGCACTCCATTACGATAGGAATAACGTCCTCCATCTGTTATAACTATAATCACGGACGGTTCCAGATAGAAAGGACATCTACCTTGTCCATATGTATCAATACCAGATTGCATACGATTTAAATTTAACAAATCAAAAGCATTTTTCAATGATTCTCCCATAGAAGTTAGACCTGTAGATTGGAGATTTTTCAGCTCATTCATGAATGTGGCATGATTTTCTTTCCAACCGGCCTTAACATTTGCCGGTGGCTCTTCAAATGTCAACAGCATATAACGATCACCCAGACAATCTTGTGTACGTTGTCTATACTTTAGGAATGTCTCGACAGCTCCTTTAGCTATGTCTAAATATGACTTTTGCACACCATTAACATAAGCTTTTTGGCACATGGACGACGAAGTGTCGACCAAAAAGAGTATAATAGTCATTTCAGTTTGTAAATATACTCTTAGCGTTTAGCGCTCTTAAACACTTTACCTTAAAAAAAGTTGGTCAACTGAATGTGTTTGAAATTGTGCTTGATTTGTGGTACTTTTGAATTTAATTGTATTTTTATTGTTGTATTTAATAATAGCGACTTTTTTAATTTTTTTTTTTTTTTTCGATATTTAATTAAAATAAGCGTCAAAAACGCTTATTTTATTTGTAGTCATCTTGTTTAAAATACATGCCGTTTTTAATATAATAATATTTAAAATAAATCTGTAAATATTAAAGAAAAAAAAATGTGTATAAAATTATTATTATATTTTTTTTTTTTTTTTACTATGATATAAAATGTTTGAATAGGCAGGATGTATAAGATTTAAAGTAATGGAGTAGTAACTGAGTGTAGTATTTGAAGTTTTTTAATGAAAATTTCAAAAAAAAAAATACGGTAAGTCAAATATGATCACTTTGAACGTGACTAGGGTGATATCACAGTGTGACGATTTTTTACGATGACGAAATGAAAAAAAAAAATTAAAATTCATTTTATTACCAATCTTATACTTTTTAATAAATAAGGTCCCCATTTCGTTTCATTTTACAAAAACAGGCCATAAAATAATTTTAAATTTATAAATATGTATATTAGGGTAAATTTGAAAATTTAGATTTTGGGATATCATACCTTTTTAGAAGGTTTTAGCAGCAGTAAAAATGATGGCGTAATTTTTTTTTTTTTTTTAATTTTCCAACTCCTTCCCCTGCATATCTGCCGGTAAAAACGACATTTTGAGCGCCATTTTGCGCAGAGGCAATCGGGTTGATTTATAAAAAAATTTATTTTATACAACGATTTAACATTAAATTTTAGTAAGAATGAGCATTATTCGACCCGTTTAAAATAAAGCGTGTTGTAAAAAGGGTGTCCGAAAAATTGACTTTTTTCAAAAAAGTTTTAAAAATATATTTTTTTTATAAATACAATAAAAATATACTATTTGCTTGGATATATAATGCAAAAATATCTACTTTACCACTTTTCGCTTTAAAGTTATAAGGTATTAAAATTTTCATATAATAGCAAAAAAAAAAAAAAAAAATTATTTAAACCAAAATTTAAAATATTGAATATTGTAACTGTAAAATGCAGAGGCTACTGTGAATTGTAATGCTCATGTTTTAAAATTTTTTAATAACAATTATTTTTTAAGATATTTATTTTTTATAGTTATTATTTGAAAATTTCTTAGTCTTATAACTCAAAAGCGAAAAGTCGTAGATTAATTATTTTTACGCCATTTTTTAAAGCAAATAGTATATTTTCACTGTATTTATAAAAAAACTATATTTTTAAAACTTTTTTCAAAAATGTAAATTTTTCGGACACACTAATTGGAACACGACGCATTTAAAGTGGGTTGAATAATGCTCATTCTTACTAAAATTGTATGTAGAATTGATGTATAAAAGAAAATTATTTATAAATCAATTGGATTCGTCTCTGCGCAAAATGGCGCTCAAAATGTGCGTTTTTAGCCGCAGATATGCAGGGGAAGGAGTTGGAATTTAAAAAAACAAAATACGCCATGATTTTTACTGCTGCAAAAACCTTCTAAAAATGTATGATATCCAAATATCAAACGAAATTTTTCTTTTCGAAACGAACCCTAATGTATAGGTATAAGAGAAATTTAAAAATTTTTGAAAATTTTAGGTAAAAATATTTTATAATTTTTTTTTCCTTTAACACTAATGCCGATTTGCGGTTTTATTAACGACTATTTTGCACACAAAATCTGTCAATTCGCGCAAAATTCGAAACTTTTAAAAAATCTTAAAAATAGAGCTTTGACTATCAAAATCAAAACACGATTTTATAGAACTTCTTAAAACTAAGAATTTAAGGCTTGTAAAAAAAACCCTAACTCTGTTGTCAGAAAAAACCTAACTTTAAGATTGTGTTAGTCAAATTTTATTTGTATGGATTAGTGTTGAAACCACTTTCACCACACATCATAAGCACACATAGTTGCACAAAAGAGTATTAACAAATTATTAAGTATAATTCATCACAGATTTTAATAAATTTTCATATTTTGATGCGGATTACATCTACAAATATTAATATAATTACATTTGTTGGCCTTTTGTTGATGAATATGAATATGTTTTATTTTTAATACCAAAAGTAGCAACTTTGTTCGTTCAATTTAAATTTCAACATACAAGAAAGGAATGTCAAAAATAAAATAAACAAATATTTTGTCAGTTTGTGGAAAATATTCGTGTTACGGGAGTTAAAATGAAATAAAAGTGCGTAAAAAAAAAAATTAAAAAAATTGTGCGGGCTAGTGAAAAAATATGTCGCGTGTGTAATTTTCCTTAAATTTTAAGCCCCAACCAGTCAACTTTCCAACGCAACGCAGAATGAAGAAAGGTAGCGTGAAACATTTTGTACAACTAGTCAACAAAAGTAAACGTATCATATGTTTTTGAACATTCATTGTGTGAACAACTCTGTTTTCGGTTATTTTGTGAACAAAATAAACTACAGGGTTGTTAAAAACTTACGCAGCTACGTAAAAATCTATTTTCTGTAGATTTCTGCGATACGCTACCTAGAATTTTTGTGTCAATAGCTACATACACACATTTGCATAAAGCTGGTTGAAACAGCTGATTGCGATACGATGATTTTTAGTTGAGTGGTTGGGGCTTTAAAGAAAAATTTGTGTGTTGAATTCACACAGAACTTGTATGTGAAGAGAGAGAAAAATTGTTGTTGTACGAAAGAGACCCATTTTCCATTCTTAGTATTCTTTGTAAGGTACTATCCATAGAATATAACTAGAAGTTTATGTGAGAGCCACCCTATACTAAATTTTCAAAAAATTTACTCATTTTTTTGAAAATACAAAAACAAAATATATGTGACTACATGTATTTTGTTATTGTATGAATTAGGTTTTTGACAATTGAATTAGGTTTTTTTCTCTCACATAAATATCTAGTTGTTAATCTATGGTACTATCAGCACATGTCAAAATGATTGCAGAATCTTAAATATTTATCGAAATACATTAAAAAGAAAAAAATTTATTTTATTTTTTTTTTTTTTTTGCACGATTTCGTAAAAATTATATTGATTTAAAATTTCTTAAAATCATGTGTAATAAGACATATCTTGGGATCGTTTACTTAAAAATTTAAGTGAATATCGTTTTCAGTTTGAAAAATATAGTCATTTTAGACATGATAATAGTTCTAACAAAAAGCGTGATTTTAATTTTTTTAAAAGTGAATTTTAGCAAAATTGGTAATTTGTTTCTTATTTGATGATACATTTTACATCGAAAAATTGATTTAATTGTTTCAAAATTTTAACTATATTCCGAAATATGTGGGTTTAATTTTTGAGGTTAAGAACAAGCTTTTTATTCCACCTTTATAATTTACTAAGCATTTTTCCTCTTTTCAGAGGTTTCTGATGCTCCCAGAAGAATTTTTCTTACTTATAAAACTTTTCGTTCTACAAATCCTAAATAGCTAGATTTTGAAATTTTTATCAGGAAGCAGAGATAATTGGATTTATGTCTCTTTTCAAAGATCTCTGGAGCTCCCAGACGGGGTAAAAAATTAAAAATTGGTAAAATCAGGAAGCGAAGATACACGATTTGTAAAAACTGATTTTACATTTCGGTGAGGAAGGGCATTTACCTAGATTTTTTAAATAGTTTACAAATTTAATACACTATTATCCCATCAGATTTTAACAGCTTCAAATCTATTACTTCGATTAGGGAAATGAAAAGCTTCAAAATGTTCATATATATTTTTTTTTAAATATTGTCGAATTTTTTGTGCATATTTTTATTATATTATTAATGGTACTCATTTAAACGCTTAAGTTTCCCTTTATATATTTCTAAATATAAACAAACGGAAGCTGATATACAGTTACGGACAAAAAAATAGGGTCAAGTATATTTATTTGAATTTTTTTGAGTTTTCGACTATATTTTATACAAAACAATAAAACTTTTAATGCCAAATAATTGCGAATATATTCGTCTCAAGCTCAAATAGTCCTTTTTCAGTGTGGACAAAAAAATAGGGTCAGTAGTAATTTTGTTAAAAGTTTTTAATTTTTTTGGAAAAATTTTTATGAAACTTAACTTTTTTAAATCTCGATAATGAAAAAAGATAAGAATCATATAATCTTCAATTCCGAGAACAATTCGTATCGAAAAGGATCTATAGATTGGGAACGTTAAAAATATGGGTAAAATCGAAGTTTCCAACAAAAGGTAGTTACCGAAATCGATCATTATAGTTAAATAATTCTATTTTTAATTAAAAGGCAGCAGTTACAGACAATTTAACAAAAATATCGACACAACTAGTTGAACAGCACAAACACAAAATTATTTCGAAAATATATCCTACTTTTTCCATTTTGTTACACAGTGTAATTTTCGAACGAAAACATATTTCTCAATAACCACAGATTGACAAAATACATTAAATTCCCATACAGCACTAAGCCTATAAATCACTTTTTTCAATTGACTATGGTTCTCGCGATAAATCGCTATTTGTAAAATTAAAGAGGTTGGAACCAGAGTTGGGTGTAGTGCACTAAATTGTGAGTGCATTCAGCTTTTCACTAAATCGAACTATAGTGAAAAAAAATTTGAATTTTAACTACTATTTGCCATCACTACAGTTATAGTGAAACATTTCTTCACTACCACTAAAAAATTTTAGTGATATTGCAATTTTTTTCACTATAACTAAATTTAGTGGTAGTGAAAAAATTTGCACTACACTCATTAGTGCAAAATCTGAACAGTCACTACACATAAGCTGCAAATAATTCTTTTTCACCAAACATAAATATGAAATTTAAGAAGAAAGTTTAAGAAAACATTAGGTTATCTTTCAATTTAGTGAACAATTTCTAAGTTCCACTAACATTAGTGAAAAGTTATTTTTTGCACTAAAGTATTTAGTGAAGAAAAAAAATGTTACACTAAGCTTGAGCTGGAAAAATTTTAACTATCACTAATTAATTTTAGTGGAAAAAAATATTTTTTCACTACCACTATGCTGAGTGAGGCTGATATTTTTCAACTCACCACTAAAAAGTAAAGATTGTAGTTAAAAATTTTGCACTATCACTAAGTGTTAGTGGAAAATGCAAATTTAGTGCACTACCACCAACTCTGGTTGGAACATATCTCAAAAACGACTTTTAAAATTATACTCATTGTATTTTTTAATACACTCTAATTATGAAGATATTAAGCGTAATTTGAAAAAAATCTATTTCGTGAAAAATTTTAAAAAATAATATAAATCATAAAAATTTGAAAATGGAAAAAAATGTAAAATATTTTTTATTATAAAGATAAAATTTTTGCAAATAAAGCAAGACATGTTTTAATTGAAATCAGTAATTTTTTATGTGTCCAACTTTTAATGTAAATAAAATATCGTTATAAAGGTAATATCTTCGTATTTAATATGAAACTAAAACTAAAGATCTGCCATTTATAGCTTAGAAGTTGTTAGCAATTAAACAAGTATAATTCTGAAGAAAGTTTTTAGATTTTTCTTTTTCAAAACGCTGTATTTTTAACCGGAACAGACCATGAGTAAAAATTTATGATTTGAGAAACACTTCCAATAGCCTATGTCTGTAGTAAATTGCATTGTAAAGGGAAATGTTAAGTGTGATATGGAAAAGTAGCATGAATATGCATAGAATAACAGACAAATTTATGTATTTTCTTATATAAATATGAATTTTTTTAACTAAAATTCTGAAAGTTCTCGACTTTTGTATATAACCAAAAATACAAATGTGTTTTTACTGAGAAAACAAATTAGAATGCAAAATAAATCATAATATCAATCATAATAATATTTACATTGTTAAGTAAATTATATAAACTTCAAGAAAATAAAATCACTATGTTTAAATAGACTAAGGGAGTAAAAATTTCAAATAACCGGCTAACCAACACAAAAAACCGGCCGGCTTTCGAGTATTCCAGGGTTAAACAAGTTAATTCTTTGACTAAGCTGTCATGTTAACTTCTCAAAATCTAGCAGAATTCTACTAAAAATATCAAACCAATGCACTTTATCACCGTTAAAGCAATCGTCGAATTTCATACGGGAATTTAATATTTTCTGTCGAATAAGTTTTTATTTTGTAAAATGTGCCAGCAGCTCTCAAACGATAAAAATATAACATGTGTTTAGCATACACTTGTTAGATCTTTACATATTAAATAAAAAGAGATTATGAATAAAAAATCAAACAACAGCAATAATAAAAAAAATATAAGAGACAAAAATTTCAAATAACAGCTGACTCTTAATAGAACTTTAGTTTACAAATGCGTTTACAGTGTAAAGATATCGAAAAGATAAATGAACTCAAAAGACATAAAAGAACACCTATGACAATTTTTTTTAATTTAATGTTATATTTTTTTACAAGAGACAAAAATATACTAACAAAGTTTATTTTATAAATATTCGTAATTATCATGAAACTAATTAATATGACCTAAATGGTACAAAAACTAAGACCAAAAAATATATTGTAAGTAAATCGGTACAAATTCGTTGTAGTATAATTAAACTAATATCCAGATTTAATCAAACAAACAAAAAGCAACAAACACACATAAATGCATTTTCTTTATTTTTGTTAAAAATTTTCTTTAGTAATCCCCTCTTCCACCCAACATTCAACTAATTTGAGGGGAGCTTTTCACTATCAGTTGGCAAATGACACAAATGTGTTTATCCAACTCTTTTTATTTTTTCTTCGTGGCTATATAAAATTTTTTTGACAAGCAAAATATATTGTGGGAAATTGAGAAATTTATGCTCATGATGTTAAGGTAAAAGAAAAATAAACTAACGGCAAGTACTCAGAGAACGAAAAAATATCTATCTTAAAATGAGTCTTTAATGGCAATGAGTTGCCAATGTCATGAAAATTTAATCGTGGGATTGAAGTCATAGTATGTTAAGGAAATTATACGATTCGAAGATACAATTTTTTTTTTAAATACTTGAGGTGAAAAAATACATAATATTGGAACGAAATGTATTTACAAACATTTCACATTAGAGTGTCCCGAGAAAAGCCTTTTTCGAGATTTCAATGTAGGAAGACCTCTCAAAGACGCGTAAAAATTTGCTTACTACGAAAAAAATTTTAAATTTTTTTTTTCAGTTTCCTAACAGCGATTGAAAAATCATGGGTCCCATACATTTTATTCAAAAAAAGTTTAGATTTTTTTAATCGAAATAGGTAATTTAATGCTGGTTTTTCTCATGGGTTTTTGTTTAAAAGACTTTTAAAGGCATTTTGATGAAAAATTTTTTGAAAAAATTTGGAAAATTATATATTATCAACAGTTCTTACTAAAATGACAATTTTTAATATTTTAGCCATAAATGGAACAAAATTATAAAATGCTTATCCATTTTTTAAGAAAAATATCAAACAAAATTATAAAATACTTATCCATTTTTTAAGAAAAATATCGAAATTTTTTTCCATTATGTACTATGTACACCATCTAGCTTTGTTCTACTTGTGTATTTTAGCCTCTCATTTATTTACTCACTCTCTTTGTCTCGCTCTCAATCTGAATGCAGCGCAGTGAATTTAGAAACAGGGCTAAATGAAACAGCACTGCAAACTGCTGCTGACTAAATGTAATCAACACCATAACAAACAGTGCATTCTAAATAATCAGCTGATTATGGCAGCACACACTGCTGCTGACTACGCGCTATTGTAATTTGGGCTTTATGGACCAAATTTATGCGAAAATTTAAAATTTTTTTTATGAGTGAAATTCGTAAAAAAAAAATCGAATTTCACTCGACAACCGTTACTCCTAAAATATCGTAACCGGAACAATTCAAAATACCGTTGTCGTTAAATTTCCTTTACCGAAATTTCCAAAATACCGTTAACTCTAAAAATACCGATAGCAAAATACAAAAAATGCTAAAATACCGTTACGTAAATAAAACATATTGCCGCTAAAATACCATTGCCGTTATTTCAAGTAGCTTTGGCAACTCCAATACGTTACATTCTCGCATTGGCTCAGTGTGTGTCTGTCGCCTAAAGCCCAGATTACAATAGCGCGTAGTATCAGCAACAAGTATCAGCAACAGTATCAGCAAATATTATCAGCTGATCACTGTCAGCACAACATGTTGCTGCCGTTATAATTACAATTCAGCGTAGGCAGCCACAATTTACAACCACCATCTAGCTTTGTTCTACTTGTGTATTTAAGCCTCTCATTTATTTGCTCACTCTCTTTGTCTCGCTCTCAATCTGAATGCAGCGCAGTGAATTTAGAAACAGGGCTAAATGAAACAGCACTGCAAACTGCTGCTGACTAAATGTAATCAACACCATAACAAACAGTGCATTCTAAATAATCAGCTGATTATGGCAGCACACACTGCTGCTGACTACGCGCTATTGTAATTTGGGCTTAAGCGTTCCGCGTTGCAGTTTTACCGAGGTTTTACATTTGTCACATGAAATGTTTGGAATAATTAATTTGTTTGTAATTTTTGTTGAACTTATTTATAGAGTTTTTAGAATTTGTATTATTCGGGCTCAAGTTCATTGAATAATTGTAGAAGAATACATTGTAAAAGTTTTATTGGACACTCGGCAGAATGGAATGCATTTTCTAGTCAGCCACGACCGTCATCAGCACTCTTCAGTGTCCCACCGTGGTGTTCTCTGTAAACATCATCTATTTAACTTACAATTTTTAGGAAATGGAATCTGTGACTTCTTTTCCTAAATGTTATGAAGTTAGACGAATGGTTTACGATAAAGCTTTTTTACAATTATTTGTATTCTCCTTTTACAATTATTATTGTTTATATGCTTTAAAGCTATCAGTTAGGTAGCAAATGAAGCAATGTATAATTGTTATTGTTTAGCCACTTATTAAGTAGCAATGAACAATGTTGTTGTTGTTATTTGTTTTGTCCCTTCTGTTTGTTTCTATTTTTAGAAAGCCTAGCAGGGAAGTCAAGTAACAAGTTTACACCGTGCCCAGTGTGAAGATTAATTTGTTTGTAATTGACGGTCGTGGCTGACTAGAAAATGCATTCCATTCTGCCGAGTGTCCAATAAAACTTTTACAATGTATTCTTCTACAATTATTCAATGAACTTGAGCCCGAATAATACAAATTCTAAAAACTCTATAAATAAGTTCAACAAAAATTACAAACAAATTAATCTTCACACTGGGCACGGTATAAACTTGTTACTTGACTTCCCTGCTAGGCTTTCTAAAAATAGAAACAAACAGAAGGGACAAAACAAATAACAACAACAACATTGTTCATTGCTACTTAATAAGTGGCTAAACAATAACAATTATACATTGCTTCATTTGCTACCTAACTGATAGCTTTAAAGCATATAAACAATAATAATTGTAAAAGGAGAATACAAATAATTGTAAAAAAGCTTTATCGTAAACCATTCGTCTAACTTCATAACATTTAGGAAAAGAAGTCACAGATTCCATTTCCTAAAAATTGTAAGTTAAATAGATGATGTTTACAGAGAACACCACGGTGGGACACTGAAGAGTGCTGATGACGGTCGTGGCTGACTAGAAAATGCATTCCATTCTGCCGAGTGTCCAATAAAACTTTTACAATGTTTGGAATAATTTTAATTTTTGGACGTTTTGATGGATTTTTTAATTAAACACGTAGGTGTAGATTTTTTAAATAAAAAAATATTAAAATTATACCGATATCTGAAAATTTGTTGAAACGACTGTTATTCTTAAAATATCAATATCGAAATAACTGTACAAATTGACCATACTGATTCAACTCCGATTTTTTTACTTTTAACGCAATTCAATAGTTTGGAAATTACATTTTTTTGCAAAATGTTTATAAGTTCCGTTAATGAACATTTTATAATTTTTTTGGAACTTATCAAGATTACCGGAACTATTAAAATTGACATATAACATTCTTACTTTAATAGTTTTTTATGTTGCGGCCTTCGCCCGGTCTTGTTGTTGTTGTAACAGCTACAGTTACATATTTCTAATCGGGGGGGTTCTGCCTGAAGGTCAAGGCCAAGAAATTGTACCACTTCTTCAGGATGAGTCCACAAATCCATTGGACTGAGTGAAGTGGGGTAGGCCGGAGAGCTTTCAATTGACACCTTTATCTTTGCAATCGGATAAATAGTATAGAAAGTATTTACGATTTTAATTGAATTACGGAGGTCAAGGAGTACCGAAATAACTACGAATTCCGTTACCACTAAAATTACGATAAAAAAAAAAAAAAAAAAAAATTCAAAATACCATAAGCATGACCTTTTTAAATCAGTTGCCGACATTGGTAATGTTCCATACCTTCTAAACAAAAATATAACTATATATCTTATTTTTTGCCAATTATTTAGTTGAATTAGATACAAATAAAATATTTCAATTCCCTGCACTAAAATAAAGTACTTCAAAGGTCTTTTAGATATTAGGCAACCCGGACAAGGTTAAACAAATTTCACATAATACGTATAAATACGTGTATAAATATGAGCGAGAACTGCAAACAGAGAAGAGTAATACTTTTAAATAACAAAGCTAAAAATTAAAAATGATAAAACTAATTTTTAGAAGAATTTTTAAAATCACTTAGAAATTTCTCAATTAGAAAGTGAAAAAAAAAATAATTAAAAAAAAATTGACAAAAATTTAATAAAAGCACACAAGTCGTGTATATTAGTGAGAATACAATGTGGCATGTGTAAACAAAAATTACCGTTAATTTAAAATAAAAAATATCAAATTAAGTATGTAAACAAAACAAATAAATTTTAAATCGAAAAGAAATGGAAATTAATTTGCAATGTATAGCAGGTGGGTGGGTGACAGAAGGTTAACTAAATGGGTTGAATATTTAGATGATTTTCTAAAAATCAAGACAAAACAAAGTTTTTATAGATATGTAACATTTAAAATAAATTTATATAGTATTCGCCACCAATTACAGGTATTTAAATACATAATTAAGTTTAGAAGTTTGTTTTGTAGTGAACTTTTGTCATATTTTTAACACAAAAAAAAAACACATGTAAAACGACAACTACTGCTGGAGCATTATTATTGAATCTGTCAATTTTCATACATATTTGCATCCAAAAGTACGCAATTATTTACCGTATGCGTTACAACAAAAAAGTGCAATAGAGAATACAAATTAAAAACGCACACTGCATCGCAACAATAAAAAAAGAACTTAATCTCGTAAGAGTTAACTTTTGTATGTTCTCTGCTTTAAAATTAATAATCATACACACAAACTCACATTACTTTTTGAGACTTTTTTGTGCTAAATGTGAAACAGCAACAAAACGATACAATTTAAATTCTTGCTCACAAGTCTGTCTTTCTTTATATATTTTTTTAGCTTTTATTTGGGTTTGTCAGTGTGTAATGTTGTTTTTTCTCCTAATAAAATGCAATATTGTTGTTGTCGTTTTTATTATATTTTTTTTTAACTTCCACTTCTCTTGAGTATTTTATTTTATTACATCTATTCAGTTTAAACTTCTTCACACCATCTACAAACTAAACTGAAAATCTTCCAGTCAGTCAACCATTCGACGGACCTACCGTCCGACCAACAACATCCATCAAATCCACAATCCTCGTCATCTACTTTAACTACACTCACAGTTACTCACTCAATCACTCGATTTTTTGTTTTTGACACTAGTAGAAGGTAAAAAAAAAAAAATATATTTTGTATTTTCTTTTTCGCTTACAACAAATTTTTTATCACTAAACGGAGCGCGATGAGCACAAAAATATTCTCCTCTTTCAATATTTTGTTATTGTTCCACTGAGTGAAATATTTTTTTCCTGATGTGTCTCTTCTGCTGCTGATTTTGTTGTTGTTGCGCTGATTACACACACTTCTCTTTTGTTATTTTTAAAATATTTTTTATTTTACTTTTCCTGTTGTATTTGCGTTGCTGTGTTGATTTTTTTCTTTATATTTATTCGAACAACCTCTCCATCCAAAAGTAAGAAACGAACTGTCAAATTCATGCATTTCAAACGCAATAGAAGCGAGAATTTTTACACATTTCGTTTTAGTTTTTATATTCGTTTACTCGAATGTCATTTAATAGTCAGCAAGATGTGCCGCATAAGTGGATGTTCATCGTGAGAAGTTGGCTAAAAAAAAATTATGTAAAATTTAATTGTAAAAAAGCTTGTTAACACATTTTGAGTTATATTATTAATATATATATGTAAAACGAATTAATATGTACATTTTTGGGCGTAAATCATGATCTTCGGCACAGTTGATTTTTAAACAATTTTGATAGTGATTCTATAGTACTTTTACTTGTGATTATAGTGCAATAAAAAATTTTGTCCGCTCTTGCTCGGTTTACGAGTTATAGGCCCTCAAAGTTTCAATATATTTTCCTGAATATCTTTATTAATAATTGTCGGATCTTAATTATATTGATGTCATTTAAAAGCACTTATAAATACCTTTTCAATGGTATATAACACTACCATATTAATTAATTATTTGGGAACAAAATTGACATTTTGTATAAAAATGGCGGAACTTAAAAAATTTTTGATATTCGAAAAAAGCTTATTTAGCGAAGCCGGTGTTCGACATACCCAGAGGAGAAAGTCTTTAAGCCCGGCCACAGGCCGGCTACACAGAAAAACCTTTTTTAAGTTGGAAAAAAAAAATATAATAATTTCAAGTGTGCCGAAGATCTTGATGAGTGCCCATTTTTGTTCCAGTACTTGTCAAATTTTCAGATTTTAGTCAGAAGTTTACAAAAAAACAACAAAACTAACATAAATTGTTAGTACGAGAACGCATTCCCATAATTTCTGATTAAAACTTGCAAGTCAGACATGTATTGAAACAGATGGTATAATCGTCGGCCCAGCTGATTTTGGTTTGGTGTCTGAGATCTGTCAAAGTTTATTTATGTTTTTTAACAAAAAACATAAACAAAAAAATAATATTGTATATTTGCAACGTATTTTAATCAGTTGTTTTTGACATATCAGCTACACAAAAGAGAGACAAGAAGTTTGGTTGTTGTATTTGTTGCCTTGACGATTATACCTCTTTAGAGTACCCTGAATAGGGTATATTTTTTTAAAAGTTGTAAAACTTACGTGCCTTCAACTATTTTAAGCTTTCAACTGATACTACTACAATTCTCATCTGATTTTATCAAGCGATAGCTCATTTTTTTACTTAAAAAATTTAAGAATTAGAAAATGTTATGAAGAAATACACTTTTAATAAAGTATAGGTCAAAAATGGATGTAAAATCCAAATAACAGGAAAAACATCGAAAACTAAATTTGTGTTTAATATTTTGTTACTGAAACCCTATAGAGTGTAAAGTTAACAGTGGCCAGCTCAATCAGGCATAGAATTCTTACAGGGGTGGTTTGAACCCGGTCCCCTTACACTCAGGCCCGTAACAATAAATTAGGTTACACAACCGGAAACTACTATAATCATTAGGGACACACCGTACAGTAGAAGGAAGATGTTACTCCTCTGCCGCCCTTCCCAACCATGGTCACCTAATATCCTGAATACAAAAAAATTCTATAAGTGACCCCAAAAACCCGCTCACACTTCACCACTTACCCTTTTTTCCAACCTCTAAATTAGGATCTACTCAGTTCTCATTTTCATTAATCTTATCTCAAAACATTATTTATTAAATTATTGAAAATTAAACCTAATTCTAAATTAAACTTAAATATACTACTGACAATATAAATATGTAATTTTCTTTCCGTGTAAATTTCTATATTCTTGTTTCTTTTTTTTTTATATATATAACTATACAAAATTTATTTCACTTTCCTTAATATTATTAATACAAATAACAATAAAAAACTAACACTAACAAAATAAAAAAAAACGATGTTGTTTAACAAATTTATAAACTATTCTTAATTTTCCAACAAATACCAAACCATAACAATTTTAACGTTAAGATTCAACTAACACTTTACCTAGTATTGCCTCAAATCATAAATTATTTGTGTTCAAATATGCAACGAAATTATTCCCTAATGTAAATTAAACCTACGCCTAAAAGAGCTCTCTTAAACATAGAAACTTCATAGAAACCGGCTTCACTTAATGCCAGATGTTACGATAAAAAAAAATAACTCCGATGAAATGAGATAATACTGTCTTCAACAAAACAAAACAAAACAGTTGGGTATTTCTTGAAATTACAAAAGACTTAAGACAAATAAACTAAACCTAAACTTAAACTAATTTTTTCTATTTTCCCTTTCTTTTTAAAAAAAAAAATTTTTCTATAATGAATTTATAATAGTTTTTTTTTTTTTTATAATTTTCTTTATATCTTTCCCCCTTTTTTTTTTTGCCGCGGAATATTAATAAATTATTCTTTGTTACCTGGACTTAGTTGTTTTTAGGACTCTTTTCAGCAAACTATTTTTATTTTCCAAAAAAAATTACTCTGATCTCCACTCTGCTCACAACTTAACTTTACTTCAGCTAGAGACCAGTTTGATCATATCACTTCGTCCTAAATTGAAAATACTTTCGTCACAGGTTTGTAGATTATATTCCAGATGTAAAAGATTTAAATTATTATCTCTTTTGACGGCCTACAATATATATTATATATTTTTGTACACATTACAATTAGTCTACACATATGAGAAACTAATTTTACCTTATATGTGGTGTATATGATCCTAATTATTCTTTCCTTTAAATTATCCACTGTTTTTTTTTATAAGTAATATTATTTTTCTCTTTTAAAATTTCTTTCTTTTAAAATTAACAAAATGGTGTTGATTTAAATATATCACAAAGTTTAATTTCCTTCACTTTTTCCGACGTCGCTATGATCTTAGTTCGCTCCGTGGCTAGTAATGATCTTCTTATTTTTAAAAAATGGCCGTGCAAAAATCGCTATTTATACATAAATTTTTTCCAACATATCGCTTCCAAACTGATCTACCTTTATACTTTTCTAAATCATCTATTTATCTTTTTTTATTTCTAACTTATATTTGTCCTTTTCTAAATATACAGTTCCTATGTTTCTAAACATTTAAATATTCTATTTGAACTAACGTATAACACTATTGTTCATTCATAAATATATTTTACTACGTCTATTTCCCACAGTGTTTCAACGATACTAATACCTCATCTGGCAACCCTTTGTATGCACATATGACATTTACGATATACGAACATTTCATTCACAAGCAGCATGGTAAGTAAACACAACACATAATTTTTAAAATGTTAATTTAATATTTTTCATGTTTTATATATATTTTTAGGTAATTTTCCTGGTTCAAGTGAACTTCTGTTCGGTGAGTATCGTTCCTAATATTGTTCTGAATAGTTGCTAATAATTTCTTTTTTCTTCCAGGTACCGGTGGCTCGCCGTAGATTGGCAATCCACATACTCCACTGGCGGGTCACCAATCGTAAGAGCCACGGAATGGGGTGGGTCTATATTGTAATTGGCTCGGCCCGCACTCTCAGCCCCATCCATTATAGATCAAAGAACCTTTCAAATCGGCCGGACAGTTCTTATTGGGTAATGTTCCCGCCGGTTTTGAATATTTCCTTTTTTTTTTTTTTTTGTTGATGGCCGGACAGTTCTTATTGGGTAATGTTCCCGCCGTCGTATTCTATCTTAAACGGCCGGACAGTTCTTAACTGGTAATGTGCCCGCCGGTTTTTAGAAGAAACAAAAATGGTTGCCCTAGTGTCCCTCCGCGCAAAATTTTTTTTCAGCCCCCCAGTGGCGTATTCTTTAGGAGGGGCCCGCAACAAAACTCCGTTCTTAACGAGGCATCGCAGTTTAGAACGGTGTGCGGTGCCTGTATCCTGACTATTCAACGTGGGGAACTCCCATGACCCTGAACTATTACTAGCCGGGCTAACTAAAAGGTAAATATCAAACACTAGTTATGTCTAATACAACTACTAATAATGTTTCTCCGCAAAAATAGCACAGTAGAACTATTTCTAAACGTCCACTATAGTATTAGTTTGTATTATTATATATATTTGTCTTCGATTTAGTAGTTTCGAATTCAGTTCGGTATGGTATTGAATTTATTTTTTTATTAATAATATTTCTTTACATTTTAGGTACTTTGATTTGAAACTTTTTGACTTTGTTTTGTGGACAAAGAGGAATTTTCAGATAAGTATTATATTAAACTTTCTCTATTAAATAAGAATTTTACTTTGTGTATTACTTTTGTTTATTTTCAGGTACTCGGATTTTATTGATTACATCATGAATAAACTTTTATTGCACTATTGGAAATCTAAAGGTAAGCTTTAATTATTTGTATAATTTTATGTATAAATGTATAATCAGGGACATCACATTAGGATAAAATCAGGTACTAGGTGTTTATATCGTAAAGTCTAAAACACAAAACATGACAAAAAAATAAAACTGGACTATCACAAGTTTACTTATAGTCATATTATTGTATTTCTTACTTCCTAATATTGCACATTGTTTAATTTTATCACAGATCTGTTAGTCCTAATTAGGTACTTATACTTTAATATCCTTTGCATGAAAAATACCAATAGATTTTCCCTGCATATTTTCGAGTTCATACATGTTGTTGCCTATCGGTTTAAGTACCCTACATTTTATAAACTTCTTACAAAATTTGGCATTTCTGTTCTTTTCAAAATCACTTAATATATGATTTCGTCTGAAAACTTCTTGTCCGGGAACAAATTTGGTATGTCTAGCACGTTTATTGTACCTCTCAGCACTTTTTTCGTAAGCCTTATGCATATTTTCTTTAATTTTCTCTCTTATTAGTTCAAGTTTTTCGTTTCCTTTTAGACTGTGTATTTCGTGATCAGATAATGAATTTAGTTTCCTTGCTAGTTTATAATCACACCCATTTGAAAACCTGTGGAAACCGAATAGGGCAAAAAATGGCGTTACCCCTATTGCTGAGTGTACAGATGTCCTTAACGCACACTCAATTTCCGTTAGATACAGATCCCAATCGCGGTGATCTTCTTCAAGATATGCTCTAATGGCATTTAAAACCGACTGGTTTACTCTTTCTGCAGCATTTGACTGGGGACTGTAGAAAGCAGTTTTCATATGATGTATTTTGTAGGCTTGAATCATTTCCGTAAAAGTTTTTGAAACAAATTGTACTCCATTATCTGAATGTATTATTTCGGGTACTCCGAATTTATGAAATATTTCATTCACTAAAAATCTTACGACGTTGCTGGCAGTAGCTTCTTTCATTGCTTTGAGAAACGTAAATTTCGTGAAGTGATCAACAACAATGAAAATATAACAATTGCCACTCTTTGAACGAGGATACTTCCCTAAAAAGTCTACGTACAACTTCTGGAATGGACGTTCCGTTACTACTTCTTGACCAATTTCTGGCATTAGTTTACAATTTGTCGTTTTTACTTCTTTACACGTTTGGCATGACTTAACGTATTCTTTTACTTGGATGGTCATTTTTGGCCAGTAAAAGAATCGTTTTACTCTCTCCAAGGTTTTTACTATGCCACCGTGAGCGACAGTGTTTTCTACATGAGCTTTTTCGATTATCGTTGATGTTAGATTCGAAGGTATCCACAATTTCCAAGAGTATTCTTCCTCTAGAGGCGTATTCGATAAAGTTTTTTTGAAAATTCTGCCATCTTCCACTTTTAGATCTGGTATGCTATCAGCATTCTCCTCGATAGTTTTAATTAGCTCTATATACTCTTCACTTTCGAACTCAGTTGTTTCGAAATCTAATAAATTATCAATGTTCAGTTCATCAGTGTTCATAATATTGTCTTCTGGGGATCTAGATAACATATCTGCAACTATATTGTCTGATCCTTTTCGATGTTCTATATTGAAATCGTAGGCTTGTAATAGTAATGACCAACGTGCCAATCTGCCACTTAAGTCTTTCATTGTCATGAGCCATTTCAAGCTAGAGTGGTCAGTAATTACCGTAAATGGCATCATTTCTACGTATGGCCTAAATTTTTTTATAGCCATTACTGCAGCCAGGCATTCCTTTTCGGTTACACTATATTTCTGTTGACACGAATTTAGCTTTTGGGAATAAAAGGCTATGGGATGTTCTTCATCATTGTTACTCAGCTGATATAAAACAGCACCTATGCCATAATTGGAGGCATCACACTGGATGTAAAATCGTTTCCTAAAGTCTGGATGTTTAAGCACCGGAGCGGTAGTTAAAGCTCTTTTAAGTTTTTCAAATGAATCTGCAGCCTCTGGTGTCATTATGAATTTTTTACATTTTTTTAATGTGTCGGTAAGTGGCGCTGCAATTATGGCAAAGTTTTTTATAAAACGCCTGTACCAGCCAGCTGTGCCGAGGAAACTTCTTACTTCTCTCGTTGTTTTGGGAATTTGTATGCTTCGTATGGCATTAACTTTTTCGGGGTCGGTTTTTAGCATTCCCCCACCAATGATGAAACCAAGATATTTTAACTCTTGAAAGCAAAATTGAGATTTTTTTAATCCAATCGTGAGGTTGGCTTTCTTTAGGCAATTAGCCACTTTCTCTAATAATTTTAGGTGCTCGTCGAAAGTGCTTGAAATTACCAACAAATCGTCGAGGTAAATGAATACGTTCTCCTTTATACTCTGCGGCACAACTTTGTCCATGAGTCTGCATAGACGCTGAGCAGCATTACATAGCCCAAAGGGCATAACTCTAAATTGATACAGAGGTCTCCCTGGTACTGTAAAGGCTGTGTATGGCTTGCTTTCATCGTCCAATTCTATCTGCCAAAACGCATACTTTAAGTCAACGCTGCTAATATAATACGTTTCGTCTATGCGACTTAATATCCCGTCGATGTTCTGAAGAGGATATGCATCTTTTATAGTGAGGTCATTTAACTTTCTAGCATCGAGACAGAATCGATTTTTTTCTGGTTTACGAACTATTGTTGTACGGTTGCTCCATGGACTCTCGCTTTCTTCAATAACTTTTAATTTTAGCATAGTATCAATCTCCTTATATGTAATATCTTGTACCGCAGGCGATATGGGATAATGGCGATCTTTAACCGGTACTGCACCCTCGACTAATTTAATCGTGTGCTTCTCGAGAGGAGTTATCCCTAACCCATTTTCTTCAAACGTATTAAAAAGTCCTATTACTCTATCTAATTGTTTCTCTTGATCTGCAGTTAATACATGAGGCTTTAATTTATACTCTATCCTATTATTCACTAAATCATCCTTATTGTTCTCTAATTTAATTTCCTCCATTTTCAGTATCTCTGGTACCAGTCCAAATAAATTCCAAAAATCTATACCTAGATATAATTCCTGTTCCAAGTCAGGACAAAGATACAACAACATATCATGTTCTTGATCTTTGTACTTAATGGATGTTTTTACTTTTCCTAGTACACGTTTCTGATGACCACTGGCAGTTTTCACACTAGTCATCATTGGTTGAACTAAGAGTCCTAATTCGTCTATTATTTCCCTACAATTTTTACCTAAAATACTAACTGATGCTCCTGAATCTAATAACCCACGAATTTGACTCCCACTTATTTCTACATTTATAAAAATCCTGGGATCATCTCCTAATTTATTCACCTTACGAATGGAATCTAAAATTTTTCTTCTCAAATTACGACGCTCTATAAATTTCCTCCTGATTTTTAAAATTCTCCTTGACACTGTTTTGTTTGGAACTGTTCCAAATATTTTGGCCCTAATTCTTTCATAGTATTGTTGGCGGTCCTGTAATGGTAGATAATGTCGAATCTGTGATATATTACTACTATTAACCTTTTCAATCTGATTTAATAATTCTTTTGCTCTATTTTCAGACGTTAATTTGCCGATGATACAGGGACTTCTGCCTGACGTGAGTCCCCTGTCATTCCCACGCCATTCATCATGTTTTTCTGCTGGCACGTTGGACATTTCGGAGTGGTAACATTCGGTTTGCCACATTTATAACAGAAGAGTGTTCTCTGCTCCACAGGACATTCCATAAAAACATGACCAGCTGTTCTGCAGTTCCAACATAATAAGGGTTGTTTTTGTTGTTGTTGTCCTAGTCGCAATGCATCAACTTCACACATCTCTTGGGGTGGCAATTGCTCACTTGTTGGATATTCATTTTCATCCAAATATACTTCGCTGACTTGTCTATTATATCGCGGAGGTGGTATAAGGTTTCTAACTTCTCTTCTGGGAAAATTTCGCTCTGCTTCGTTGCATTCAATTCTTAATTGTTCCACAGAAGATACCGCAAGCGGATAAATTATTCTTGCCAAATTCGGGTTTACATTTCGCTTCATGATTTTTATCATGTCGTATTCTGGCATCGGTTGGGTGAGTCTAGTTCTCAATTTGTTCATAGCGTGAAAAAACATATCTATCGTTTCATTATTTTGTTGTTTTCTCTCCACCAGGTCTCTCATCACTTCAAAATTTGAACGGGGTGTTTGATATTGTGAAAGTAAAGCTAGACGTAAAACGGGCCATTCAGTCAAACCGTGAGTACCGATAAATGACCAATACCAATCCTTAACCGAATCCGAAACTAATAAATGAAAATCTCTTACAACCTCCCTATCAGGTATATTATAGTGGGTTTTTAAGTGTTCCAAACGAAATATAAAATCATCTATAGTCATGGATTTATTATCGAAAACTACCCCTAATTTATCAATCCTAATCTGACGGAAATCGAAGGGCTCATTTCCATTAAATCCTACTCGGTTATCTTTATGAGCTGAAAAATTTGGTGTTGCTGATGTAGCTGGGTAATTTGGTAGAGATTGATTATATAATAAAGGGCCTGGAGTTCTTATGACATTTCTATCAGGTGCGTATATATTTGTGTTTGGTGTTGTATTTCTTATATTATGGGACACAGAAACAGACTCATTACCTGCTATATTATTGACAGGATTTGTTGTAGCAGTCTGAGCCGATGCAGCAGTAATTCTGGTTAGACCTTGAACTGCTTTTGCCAATTCGCTTATGGTTTTTCTAACGTCGACCATTTCATCCTGTACCATTTTCTTTACCTTATCTTCTAACGAGCGTTGTACAACTAATGCCTCATCAGATACCAATTCTCTAACATCCTGACCTATCTGTTCAACATCAACATTATTTGAAGCAGTTGGATTCATTCGAATACCTATATCCGGTGTCGGGTTAGAAGACATATTTATTCCTTGAGCATTTCCGGTAATGGTGGCAGACAAATCGATAAACTGAGAACCTAAATTTACGTTACTATTCGGATTTGCCATATTAGAATTTTTAGTTTTGTGGAATCTTCTTAACTTAGGTTCTGTGTGGATTGCTGATCTATTCAAATCAAATTCAGGTAGCCTATTTCTTTTTCTATTTCTTTGACTATCTAGTGATTTCCTGTCTGTTTCAAAATTTCTATTTTGCTCTTTACTTCTAGTTTGGTTTCTGGTCTGAACATTCATTACCGATGAATCTTATTCGAGACGTATTTAAGTCGCACAATTTGCAATTATGGGTATGTTTATATGATTAATTTAATACTAATTATTCCTATTTTTGCCGAGATTTCTTTCAATTATAATATATTAACTACACTATGTGATTTTTTTTTTTATATGTTATTGTTTACTGGGATCAAGGGATATAATCAATTAAGCAAGACAATAAAATTAGTTAAAATTAATAATATAAACTGTAATAATTATAAATTGCTAACACCAATTATATTATACTTAATTAAATAAATTATAAATATATATTGTTATTTTTTTTATATGTTAAAATTTGAATTAAATAAAATTATATATTCTTAGTAAATCGTTAATAATAGAATCAGAGTTGAAATAAAATATATATAAACTAAGAAATATTAAAAGAAATAAAATTAAACAATAATTTAGTAATACAAAAAAAATAAAATTTTGTTATAATTAAACTGTAGACTATCTACTTCACAAAAAAAATATAAGGCTATAAATTGTTAAATTCGGTAAATTAAAATTATTAATGTATTCTATTTGTTAGAAATAAATTATAAAAACGTTAATATTATTACTTGAATTACTATATTTTCTTTAGCAAGAGGCGGTAAAAGTATGTGGTGATGTGTGTACGGCTATAAATTTAAGGCACTCTATAGAGAGCTACTGTATTGGTGTGCTTAAGTCAAAGCAAAAATACAAAAAAATAAAATTTACCTTTCAATATAGACTTCAATATTTTCCTGAAACTATCGAAGACCTTTGTGAAAACTAATCTGATACATCAGACCCCAAGCACTAGTCTTGAACGGCTATCAGAACATTTTCCCCAGGCTTACACTAAAAGGATTGAATGATATCAAAATAATATTTCAAAAAGCAGTTGGGAATATATTTAGTACTAATAAGATCTTGTTATTAAAAACTCTTATGAACTAAATTTTCCCTCATTTACTCCATTATACAACTATAATTTCATTCAGTTACTTGTACATCAGACTTCCAGAAATATCTTCTAGAACGGCTACAAGTATTAAGAAATTATATTTATATAATTTGACTAAACATATTGGTCTATGGAATATTTTGATTTGTCTATTTTCTTGTGTCTAGGTTTTCATACACAAATGCAATTCATTATTTTTAGTTTGGGCGCCATGTTGTTACTGAAACCCTATAGAGTGTAAAGTTAACAGTGGCCAGCTCAATCAGGCATAGAATTCTTACAGGGGTGGTTTGAACCCGGTCCCCTTACACTCAGGCCCGTAACAATAAATTAGGTTACACAACCGGAAACTACTATAATCATTAGGGACACACCGTACAGTAGAAGGAAGATGTTACTCCTCTGCCGCCCTTCCCAACCATGGTCACCTAATATCCTGAATACAAAAAAATTCTATAAGTGACCCCAAAAACCCGCTCACACTTCACCACTTACCCTTTTTTCCAACCTCTAAATTAGGATCTACTCAGTTCTCATTTTCATTAATCTTATCTCAAAACATTATTTATTAAATTATTGAAAATTAAACCTAATTCTAAATTAAACTTAAATATACTACTGACAATATAAATATGTAATTTTCTTTCCGTGTAAATTTCTATATTCTTGTTTCTTTTTTTTTATATATATAACTATACAAAATTTATTTCACTTTCCTTAATATTATTAATACAAATAACAATAAAAAACTAACACTAACAAAATAAAAAAAAAACGATGTTGTTTAACAAATTTATAAACTATTCTTAATTTTCCAACAAATACCAAACCATAACAATTTTAACGTTAAGATTCAACTAACACTTTACCTAGTATTGCCTCAAATCATAAATTATTTGTGTTCAAATATGCAACGAAATTATTCCCTAATGTAAATTAAACCTACGCCTAAAAGAGCTCTCTTAAACATAGAAACTTCATAGAAACCGGCTTCACTTAATGCCAGATGTTACGATAAAAAAAAATAACTCCGATGAAATGAGATAATACTGTCTTCAACAAAACAAAACAAAACAGTTGGGTATTTCTTGAAATTACAAAAGACTTAAGACAAATAAACTAAACCTAAACTTAAACTAATTTTTTCTATTTTCCCTTTCTTTTTAAAAAAAAAAATTTTTCTATAATGAATTTATAATAGTTTTTTTTTTTTTTATAATTTTCTTTATATCTTTCCCCCTTTTTTTTTTTGCCGCGGAATATTAATAAATTATTCTTTGTTACCTGGACTTAGTTGTTTTTAGGACTCTTTTCAGCAAACTATTTTTATTTTCCAAAAAAAATTACTCTGATCTCCACTCTGCTCACAACTTAACTTTACTTCAGCTAGAGACCAGTTTGATCATATCACTTCGTCCTAAATTGAAAATACTTTCGTCACAGGTTTGTAGATTATATTCCAGATGTAAAAGATTTAAATTATTATCTCTTTTGACGGCCTACAATATATATTATATATTTTTGTACACATTACAATTAGTCTACACATATGAGAAACTAATTTTACCTTATATGTGGTGTATATGATCCTAATTATTCTTTCCTTTAAATTATCCACTGTTTTTTTTTATAAGTAATATTATTTTTCTCTTTTAAAATTTCTTTCTTTTAAAATTAACAAAATGGTGTTGATTTAAATATATCACAAAGTTTAATTTCCTTCACTTTTTCCGACGTCGCTATGATCTTAGTTCGCTCCGTGGCTAGTAATGATCTTCTTATTTTTAAAAAATGGCCGTGCAAAAATCGCTATTTATACATAAATTTTTTCCAACATATCGCTTCCAAACTGATCTACCTTTATACTTTTCTAAATCATCTATTTATCTTTTTTTATTTCTAACTTATATTTGTCCTTTTCTAAATATACAGTTCCTATGTTTCTAAACATTTAAATATTCTATTTGAACTAACGTATAACACTATTGTTCATTCATAAATATATTTTACTACGTCTATTTCCCACAGTGTTTCAACGATACTAATACCTCATCTGGCAACCCTTTGTATGCACATATGACATTTACGATATACGAACATTTCATTCACAAGCAGCATGGTAAGTAAACACAACACATAATTTTTAAAATGTTAATTTAATATTTTTCATGTTTTATATATATTTTTAGGTAATTTTCCTGGTTCAAGTGAACTTCTGTTCGGTGAGTATCGTTCCTAATATTGTTCTGAATAGTTGCTAATAATTTCTTTTTTCTTCCAGGTACCGGTGGCTCGCCGTAGATTGGCAATCCACATACTCCACTGGCGGGTCACCAATCGTAAGAGCCACGGAATGGGGTGGGTCTATATTGTAATTGGCTCGGCCCGCACTCTCAGCCCCATCCATTATAGATCAAAGAACCTTTCAAATCGGCCGGACAGTTCTTATTGGGTAATGTTCCCGCCGGTTTTGAATATTTCCTTTTTTTTTTTTTTTTGTTGATGGCCGGACAGTTCTTATTGGGTAATGTTCCCGCCGTCGTATTCTATCTTAAACGGCCGGACAGTTCTTAACTGGTAATGTGCCCGCCGGTTTTTAGAAGAAACAAAAATGGTTGCCCTAGTGTCCCTCCGCGCAAAATTTTTTTTCAGCCCCCCAGTGGCGTATTCTTTAGGAGGGGCCCGCAACAATTTATTTATTTATTTGTTTATTTATTTATTTATTTATTTATTTATTTATTTATTTATTTATTTATTTATTCATTTACAGTAATATAACAAGCCTCCTAAGGCCAAACAAACTTATATTAGAAAGAAATAATATCCATATAGTTTTGCTATTAATTTAAATGTGTATATACTTTTTAAAAAAGACAATTTCTTTTCTTTCTAATGTAGTTTAAAAAATTTAATTTGGTTAACTTGTATTTAGTGACTGGTAAATCGATTTCGATTGTGGTCGAAAAAAAAACGATTATTTTGTGATCGATCCTAACCAGCTTAATACTGACTCTTTTCGACTTTTAGGCTTCGATTAATCGAAAAATCAACACTGTACAGTGATGTAGTTTCTTTGTACAAATAAATTGCAAATATTTCAAAGGGAAATGTTAAACTTTCTATAATTTGCGGTCCACACGAGCATTTTTCTTGTTCGCACATTGAACAAATTGTTGTGCGCACATGCATTTGGATAGTGTGGACTCAAGTTGTTCTTGTTCGCACACCGTTGTTCGCACAATTGTTCGAGCAACCATGTCTGCCATCAAACGTCATTTTGTATGCGGAAGAACAGGCGCTGCATGTAAAAGTATCGAAGCGACACTGACGACAAACAAAAAATTATGATTTGTTCCAAGGTAGATTAAGAAGGTAACGACAATAAAACAGCTGATAATTTTTTTTCTTTTTGAAATCAATATGGCTGCCTGTGTTTTGTAATTTGAAGTATTAAATTTTTGTTTATGTTTGCATTTTTTTGCTTACTTTGCTTGCTTTTTACTACATGAATTGTTTTTGTTTTTTGTAAAGAAACATGAGAAATGACAAAATTAAAGTTGATATAAGAGATGACAATGCAAAAACAAAATACATGGTGTTTTTTTGGTGTTGTAGTTGTTGTAGAGTTGTCGTTACCTTCTTAATCTACCTTGGATTTGTTCGACAAATGTTCTGCCCACTGAAAACAAAATGAAAAAAATTGTGTGTGTTGCTCTGCCGACGTTTTGTTCTTGTGCGAACAAGAAAAAGGCTAGTATAGACGGTACGTAAATGAATTGTTGAAAGTTTTTAAAAGATTTTCATAAAAATCAGTAAAAATACAATTCAAGAAATAATTTTTAAATACAATAGACGAACTTTGTGTTATATAAAATCAAAATTTTTAAGAGAATGGTCGCCAAAATACTTGAGCATGCGTTCCCACAGTGCCGAACACTCACATAAAGAATGTTCCGAATCTTTAATAAAACTTCTGTAGTAATCCTATTTTTCCCTATCTGACATTTCAACCTAAGAAATACGATCATCCGTCTGCGTTTCTTTTATTTCTATAGGCGACCAATTTCTTGCGCACTCATTCGACATTTCGATCCCATAAATACCGTTACCTATCACTGTGTACGAATTTCGTGGCATGACTTTTCAAATAAAAATCGATAATCTATATCTTACTCTTTATTTTAATGACTATTATGTTATTAGTTATCCAATCTTCTTGATTTTAAAAATTTCGGAAAGCTCATAATATGTGGAATTCAACAAGATATAAACCCGGGAAATTGCACTTAAAATTAATTTTTTATTATCGACGAAAGGAAAAAAATTTAAAAATCATCATTTTCCAGATTTCGACCGCTTTGAACCACCTCTAAATTTTTTTTAATCAGTTCAAAACTTGACATATCTTAGTTTTTTGACTATGCGTACATTTCCATGGGGTGAGAATCAAAATCTGTCACCTTTTTTAATGAGGGCCACCCTAATATCCATATTTAAACCTCTGATGGTCCTTTAAAACATAATCAAATTTAAATAAATTTTTCACTAATTTTACAAATAATAATCGATTATTTTGTTTGAAAAAATTTAAAATTCACTACTTGTATTCCATTCACTACTTGTATTCTATATAAAAAATGTTAAAGCTGCGAAATCCGAATAATCGTTTTTTAGAGATAACTCCCGATTTTAAGGGTATATTGAAAATTCTAAAAATGCTATTATAATATACTGACCCATATTTATTAAACTACAGTATCTTATATTCCAAATGTATTTTTACTGTAGCACCGCTATTTATAAATTATTTTGTTAAATATTAAACATAACATGATTAAAAAAAAAAATGGATTTGCTTTATTATTTTTATGCAATAACAAGTGCAAAAAGTAAAAACATGTACTCATTTGTACTCCTCACTGTATGTGGTACTTGTTTCAACTTTTGCAAATGTATATTTACAAAATTTACTTTAACTTGGATGGGGAGCCATTCCCTTTTTTCGGCTACATTAATTTTGGGAAATATTTGTATAAATAAAGTAACCACTGTTATATTTGATACCATAGTATAATTATAAAGTATACTCGTAAGAACAGCTGTTTTAAAATTTTTTCATTGGCAAACCTCGCGGTACTGTCAAATTGTTTTTGTATTCATATGTAAAATTTTTTTCGAATTTTTTTACTCTTGCTCTCCTTCATTCTCTCATTTTTCCGTTCAAAGCATTTTGACATTGTGAGCAGTAGTTTTACACTAACAAAATACAAGCAATTTTTGTTTTTGTAGATGTGCGAGTACTTTATTATTATACTATGATTTGATACATGAAATACATATTATAGCATGGTGAAATTAGTTTAACAGGGAGTCATTGTAAGCTCAGCTGATTATTTTTTGCATATTTTTCTTTTTGTGTAAACTAATTTCACCATGTATTTTATATAGCATTTATACGCACATCTTACACGTAATTAAAAATATTGCGATATGAAAGCATGGTGAAATTAGTTTAAAAGGAGTCATTGTAAGCTCAGCTGATTATTTTTTGCATATTTTTCTTTTTTTATGGTAACTAATTTCACCATTTATACGCACATCTTACACGCAATTAAAAATATTGCTATATGAAATTTTTGCTGTATAAACGGTGAGTTAATATTTTATTTTCTAGTTAGTAACTCACTAAAGCTAATCTTGATTAGTGAATCGATTTGCAAATTTGTGTATTAAAAAAATTAAATATATTCATGCAGTTTACGCTTAAACGGTAAGCTAATTATTCGCAAGTTAAAGCACGAATTAGTTGGTTGTTTATGTGATGTTTCCTCCCGCGAAGGAAACAGCTGATCGTTTATATTGCATGTATTGTAATGCTAACAATTATAAAAACTTCACGTTTATGTGATGTGATGTCTGATTCTGTTGAAAACAGAATTTTCTTGCGTTGTTACCTGACAGCTGTTAGCAGTGTTGCCAAACAATAACTTTTTTCTTACAAATAAACAAATGCTTAAAAAGGAAAAACTACTAAATAAACAAAGAAATAAATGAACAAAAATAATTAAATGCACAAACAATTAAATAGATAAATATTTGACATGTTTAATTTTAAACAGAGTTGCATTTTTAGGCTTTTTCTAGTAAATAATTTATGGTAACTCTGTGTTTTGCTAACAAATGTCACAGAAATATGTCACGGTATTAATTTTGGATAATTGCACAAAATTCTTCCCGTAAATAAACGGGACATCAACATCACATAAACCATAGATAAAGGCCGGGTTAGTTGGTTGTTTATTTGATGTTGATGTTCCGTTTATTTACGGGAAGAATTTTGTGCAACTATCCAAAATTAATAACATACTGTCTCCACGTTGATATAATATGTAAGATAACGCCGGCAGAAGAGAGTAAACATTTTGTTAATATTATGTCAAGTCTTAAACAAGGGGTAAACGTATTCTAATAAATATTATAAGATTTCATTATTTTCACTCAGTCACAGAGTAAACATATACTTTTTATTTAAGAAATTCAAAAATTTTTAGCACAATTTTAATAAAAATATGTTTTTAAATGTAGAACAACCAATAAAATTAAACAATTTTACAAAAAAATATTGTTTTTAAGTACTTTTAAAAATACACATTCGCACACACAAGCAAACTTTCGTATATGTGTATTTTTTGAGAGTAAATCTTATAAGATAGTTGTGTAGAAAAATCTTATCACATCTGTCTCATAATATTTCTTATAATACTAATATTTAAGTCTACACGTGAGATAATTTTCTCAGAGAGCGAATTTGACACTCTCTGTTACATATTATGATATAAAAAAATCATGTGGAGACCCAGTGTAAAGTAACATATGTTTGTGACATTTGTTAGCAAAAACACAGAGTTACCATAAATTATCAAAAAAGCCTAAAAATGCAACTCTGTTTAAAATTAAACATGCCAAATATTTATCTATTTAATTGTTTGTGCATTTAATTATTTTTGTTCAATTATTTCTTTGTTTATTTAGTGGTTTTTCCTTTTTATTTCGTTAAGCATTAGTTTATTTGTAAGAAAAAAGTTATTGTTTGGCAACACTGCTAACAGCTGTCACGGAGCAACGCAAGAAAATTCTGTTTTCAACAGAATCAGACATCACATCACATAAACGTGAAGTTTTTATAATTGTTAGCATTACAATACATGCAATATAAACGATCAGCTGTTTACTTTGCGGGAGGAAACGTAACATAAACAACCAACTAATTCACGCTTAAGGCAACAGAAAACAACCAACTAACCCGGCCTTTAGCGTCGCACTCTCATGTCTTGTTTGTTCGCTATCATCCCAGCAAACACGGTGTCAAACGTTTGAAATATGATGACTTTATCATTTGATATCAAACATGTGTCAAATGTGGAAAGTGGTTTGAATTTCAAGTTTGAATATAAATTGAGAATCATTTGAGAAAAAACCTTTGAAAAATTATATTTTCTCAATTTGATATCAAATGTTATTATCAAATCATTACAAAACCTAAAGATAACTTTAAAAATATTTGAAAAATTGTACGCTCTTAACTTGGTATCAAATGTTATTATCAAATTATTCATAAATCTTAAAACAAGTTTACAAAAATTTGAAAAAATGTGTTTTCTCAATTTGATATCAAATTATTTATAAAATCTTATAAATATTTGTAAACTAAATTTAAAAAATTTAAGAATAATCTAAATTAAATTATTTAATCATTATTAAAAAAAGAAGTTTAGATTATGATAATTAGAAAAAAATAATTTTAAAAGTAAATAAATATTTACACGAACTTCAAGTAGCGGTTATTTTGAAATAATGTTTGAGATAATTTTCTTTAAAAAAGGATATAAAATTTGCGGTTTTTGTAAATAAGTATATATATTTAATATATTCTTATTTAATTCTTTTAAACAAAAATATTTATTAATAAATAACATATTAAAATACTATTTTTTTCAAACAAATACTCAATGAAATAATGAATACAATAATAGATAAAATTAAAAATCAAATAATTTTTATTTATGTTCCACATTTAGTCACAATTCACATTTGAAAAATATTTGAGAATTTCATTTCATAATGATTTGATAATAATAGCATTTCTCAATTTGAGAATTAATTCCCCTTTTTTTGAGAAAGCTATTATTTTCAAGTTATTTTCAAAGCGTTCTCAAACGTTTGACGTTTGAGAAAGGGTTTGATTTCAAATCATTCTCAATTTGATATCACACCTTTGTGTTGCTGGGTTTATAAACAACCCCTTTGCACATATTGTGAAGGTTTTTTGACACACACAGCAACTAAGTATTACAAAAAACAAACAAAGCATTAAGACCACTAATATGCTTTAAATCAATGTCTTGTATGCTTTGCTTTTTTTCACACCACTTGCACCACACTCAGCAAACACAAAGGTGTGATATCAAATTGAGAATGATTTGAATTCAAACCCTTTCTCAAACGTTTGAGAACGCTTTGAAAATAACTTGAAAATAATAGCTTTCTCAACAAAAAAGGGGAATTAATTCTCAAATTGAGAAATGCTATTATTATCAAATCATTTTCAAATGAAATTCTCAAATATTTTTCAAATGTGGATTGTGACTAAATGTGGAACAAAAATAAAAATTATTTGATTTTTAATTTTATTTATTATTTTATTCATTATTTCATTGAGTATTTGTTTATAAAAATAATACTTTAATATATAATTTTTAAATAAATATTTTTGTTTAAAAGAATTAAACAAAATATATAAAATATATATACTTATTTACAAAAACCGCAAATTTTAGATCCTTTTTTAAAGAAAATTATCTCAAAAATTATTTCAAAATAACCGCTACTTAAAGTTCGTGTAAATATTTATTTACTTTTTAATTTTTTTTTTTTTAATTATCATAATCTAAACTTCTTTTTTTAATAATGATCAGATTCCAAAAAAGAATATTTTAAACTTTTTTAGAAGTTCTTAATAATTATTTCCAAAAAAGTGAAAAAAAAAAAAAAATTAAAATTTTAGCTGGAAAAAAGGTTAATAATTTCTAAGAAAATTAAAATTTTATAAATTTTAATGCATTTTTTTTATCTTTTAATAAGGCTAAAACTGAATTTTTGTAAAAAAAATTTCATAAACATAGTTTAAAAGGAAGTACTTCCAAAGAAATGAATAAGAAGCATAAAAGAAGAACATCCTACCAATGACAACCATGGATTAAAAAAAGAACTTCTGCAACTCTTGCACCTGTAAGTATTTGCTTCCAATTCCAACACAATGTTAAATTGATGACTTTTTCAGCTCTTTTTCAGTTCTTTTTTACTGGGTATTTATTGTTGTTTTTGTAGATGTTGGCTATGGACAACACACTTGAAAGGCAAGTGGATTTGCTTTTTGTTTAGGCACAATCCAAAATATGCCGACATGAAATAAAACAAACCAAATTCAATTTTAATTGAGACGTAGATCTCTGTTTATTTCAAATAAATGTTACCTCGTAGAAGGAATAAGCAAATTTATAAATGTATTGTGGTGCACGTAGTGCTTAAGTCGAAAATAATATTAGAAGTGAAGTTAAAAGCGATTAGTTTGGTGGCAAACAATATTTAAGTCACCGTTAACGGTTTACTCGTTAGTATAAATGTAAAAATACTTCCAACAAAGTTGCAAAAAAAGAAAGCAAGAATAAATTCTAGCAATGTTAAAAATAGTATATTTGATTGTTAGCAAAAAAAGAGCTACCAACAAATCTAACTTAAACACTTTTCAAATCATCTTACACAGGGGTTTATTACGAGTATACTTTCTAATTATACTATGATTAACACATTAAAGCTTATTGTATATTTCAAAAGCGGGTTCAAAAGAAAAAAATGCAAAAAAAAAAAAAAAAAAAAAAAAAAAAAAATCTTAAATTTTTTATAAATACTATAATTGTGTTGAACTTGGTGATAGTGGATCTATTGTAAGTTCATTATTGGCCAACTGGGGGAACCGTAAAAATTTCCTATATCAAATAATTTATTTTTTATTTTTCTTTTACTCTCATTACCCATTACAAACAGGATATACAAGTTTAATAAAATTTATCACCTATTTTATTTTATAAAAATATTTTACATTAAAAGTAAAAAAAAAAAAAAAACACATTCAAGAAAATATGTACATTCATCTTAAACAATATGTTGTAAAATACCCTGTCTTACCAATGTTTCCACCTGGGATCTTGGTAAATAATGTTGACTATTTTTCTTTAGGTATATAACTTCACCATCTTCCAATTCAAATTTTCCAAAATCTTCAACACATCGTACTTCAATATACAGTGACTTCGGTGGACGAAGATCACCCGTTAAATCTAAACCTTGACCATCGCCTATGGAACGCATATAAGAAGCCAAAGATTTTGAATATTTGTTAAAGAAAGCAACTTCTGGTTCACAGAGATTAACTTTGATATCGGATGGCACAATCGGACCGAATTCCCAACGCAAAGCTTTAATTCGTTGCAATCGTTGATGTAAATAGGTAAGAAGACATCTTTTGTTACGCTGCAATGCGGCATGACGAAAATTCAGTAAAGGCCATAATGTGCGATCACCAGAAGTGGAATAGTTGGCACTAGAAAATAATCATACATATATTTACATATCGAGGGCTTATATTCAAAACAAGTCACATGCAGATTTCCAAAAAAAAAAAAAAAAAATTGCGTCATTTTTTTTATATATGTTATTAATTTTGGAGCCAAAAGTTAATTCTATCTATTTTTTAAGGAAAAATGCGCTATGTGCAAGTTTTTGTTTCATTTTCAAAGTAATGTAAAAATAAAAATTGAAAAATAATGAGAAGTTAGATTTTTAACCTTTTTTGGATGCTCATACGCGGGTAAACCCATCAACATTTTGTCAGGCTAAGTAGGCGCATTATACCCTAGATTTAAAGACAGGAATGAAAAATTTGAAATAAAATTCGTGATTATAAGCAAAATAACTTAGTTACCAAAAGCAGTTTCTTAAAAAAAAATTATAATTAAATAAAAAGTGCAATAAACATCGTTTTTGAAGTTTTTAATCACATATGAGTTGTTGATATGTAATTTAATATAATTTTAATTGGTTCAAAATTTGTTGGCATATTTTTTCGCATGATTTTTTTTTTTTTAATTTATAATTTTAAACCCATTTCCGTTTTTTTAGTAAACAAACTTGTTTTTTGACAGTTCTAACGTTTAAAAGTGGTCTTGCCAACCACAAAATTCCGCTTTTTTTATCTCCTGATTGGTATGATATCATAAATTTAACATATTGCAAATTTTTGTCCAAAAATATCTTTTACGAAAATAAATTAAGACAAAACGGGCTATCTACCATAACTTCTCGAATAATGGGGTTAAAAGATTTATTTTTCAGTGTGAGGTTTAGTAAAGGTAATATTAATAACTCGAAGAAGAACGGATTGCAAAATGGTGCAAAAATTAGTGAAATAAAGTTTTTATGTTTTCCTGAACAATTGGGGTTTTGAATATGGCCCGTTTTGAATATAAGAACTCGAAATGTACATACGTAGGTATATACCATAGATTATTACATTATTATATTATTATTATAATCTATGGTATATACGTTCTTAATACAGTTTTAATTTTTATGTCAAATACTTACGCTTGTGCGCAATTTTCTTCAAATATGGCCTTAATTTCTTCCAAAACTTGTCTTACACCATCATCCTTCAACAAAACAACGAATCGGTATTTTGGTTTATTTCTCAAATGATTCATTATAATTTACTTACATCAAAAGGTGGTATTGTTTGCGAAGATCTTTCCAATTCTTTGACTAATTCAAATGCCTTATCGGCAAACATTTTATTTGATTTACTCATTCTTATTACACAAATCTAAACTTAATTTCCAATAATTTGCATTTAGCAAAAATCTTTGTTTACATTTAACGCGCCAAAAACGAAATAAATTATTTTTAGTTTTGTCGATCAGATGTTGTTTACATATTCAGCGCCCTCTAGCAGACAATAGATAAGCGGAACTTGAATAGTATTGGTAAATCTATGCATATTTTTTATTTAGTCGAGTTTATACTAGAGAAAATTTTATCAAAACCAAGGACAGAAAATAATCATTATTCCTGAAAATTTAAACAAAAAAATCAGATACATGGAACGACCGTATAAAAGTGTTAAATACAGAAATGTAATCTTTAGAACAGGTTCTATCGAAATCCGGAATGATTTTTATTTTTTTATAATGATTATTTTTGATTTTTATTTTTTCTCTCAACTTTTAATGATTATTTTTGATTTTTTTGCTCAACTTATAATGATTATTTTTGATTTTTACTTTTTTGATCACAATATAAAACAACATGAGAAATGAAACTATTACGCAATTTTTAATAAAAAAGATTTTTCACCGTAAATTAGATTTATTTACTAAAAGACAAGTGTGATTATACTTTTTTTATCAAATTTTTTTGCGAAAAATCCGTTTTTTTTTTACTAAGTCGATTTTTTTTTTTCTAAAAATCCAATTTTTTATTAAAAATATTTCTTTATTAAAAATAATATTTTTTTGGTAAAAATAAAATTTTTTAGTAAAAATAAAATTTTTTACTAAAAATAAAATTATTTACTAGTTAATAGTTTTATTTTTCATGTTTTATACTGTGAGCAAAAAAGTAAAAATCAAAAATAAACATTATGAGTTGAGCAAAAAAATCAAAATCAAAAATAATCATTAAAAGTTGAGTTTTATTTTAAAACTCGTGGCATAAATCAAGATCTTCTGCACAGTTGATTTTTAAACAATTTTGATAGTGATTCTATAGTACTTTTACATGTGATTATAGTGCAATAAAAAATTGTGTCCGCTCTTGCTCGGTTTACGAGTTATAGGCCTTCAAAGTTTCAATATACTTTCCTGAATATCTTTATTAATAATTGTCGGATCTTAATTATATTGATGCCATTTAAAAGCACTTATAAATACCTTTTCAATGATATATATCATTATTATTATTATTAAATAATTACTTGAGAACAAAATTGACATTTTGTATAAAAATGGCGGAACTTAAAAAAATTTTTGATATTCGAAAAAAGCTTTTTTAGCGAAGCCGGAGTTCGTCATACCCAGAGGAGAAAGTCATTAAGCTACACAGAAAAACTTTTATTAAGGCGAACAAAAATTTAAAAATTTCAAGTGTGCCGAAGATCTTGATGAGTGCCTTTTTATCAAGACAAACGTCAAAATTTTATCAAGTTAAAGATTTGTCTAATGTAGACTGAATTTGTCAGTGTTATTGCAGCGTTAAAAGAAAATTGTCAGCGCTCGAGCTCTTTGAGTCTACATTAGACAAATTTTTATCAAGACTAACGTCAAAATGAACTCGAATTTATGGAAGGTGTCAACAATTGTGCAAAAACAACAATATGGCGAATTTATTAATGTTTTTTATGTATGCAGCTGTTGAACTGAGGCTACCTTGTATAGATTCGCACCGATTTTGAAGTTTGTCTTGATAAAAATTTGTCTAATGTAGACTCAAAGTAAAAGAAACCATCTTGATTGTTATTGGTACTTTTTGCATACATACGTTTTCCCCTATAATTGACAGAGATAAAAAATTATCGAATTTATTAATGTTTTTTATGTATGCAGCTGTTGAACTGAGGCTACCTTGTATAGATTCGCACCGATTTTGACGTTTGTCTTGATAAAAATTTATCTAATGTAGACTCAAAGTAAAAGAAACCATCTTGATTGTTATTGGTACTTTTTGCATACATACGTTTTCCCCTATAATTGACAGAGATAAAAAATTATCTGTAACTCAAACAAAAATTTGACGTTTGTCTTGATAGAAATTTCTCTAATATAGACTCGACGTGAAGTAAAGTATTGTATGCTGTTGGTCCTTAACTCTCCGTCTACACGAAGAGATTTTTATTTCCTAACATAAGAAATAACGTCCGCAGAATGAAGGGAAACCTTTTTATTGCCTACTTTATGCTAAGGAGTGGAGAAAACGTGCATTGTGCTTAGACATTTATTGCGAAATTATTTCCGCAATAGATTTCTTATTGGTCCACACGTAAAATTTTAAAGATAGAATTTGACAATTGCGGACACAAAAATAACTACGTATAGACTAGGAATAACACACAATTACTCTTACACTGCCATCTTGTGCTGAGTAGCATTCCGTTGAACGTCAATGTTGTAATGTCAAAACTTATTGACTTTTTGTGTTGTTGTAAACTCTTAGAAAAAATTGGCGGCTCGAAATCGATTTGCGAAATTATTTATAAGAATAATAAAAGCAAACAAATACAAACTATTTGGGTAAAATGCCTGAATCTATAATTGCCGGCATACCGGTCAATTTCCCCTTCGAGCCGTATGAGGTGCAGCGTGCCTATATGGAGAAGGTAATCTTGTGTCTGCGCGACAGTACAAATGGTGTTTTGGAATCGCCTACAGGTACTGGTAAAACATTGAGTCTACTTTGCTCTTCATTGGCATGGCTTCTGTCGAAGAAACAAGAAATGAAGGCAAACATGCAAAAGACAATACCGCATACAGGCGAGGGAAACAAAAACATGCCAGAAATAATTGAACAACTTGAGATGATAAATCGCTCAAAAGGTAAAGGTAATTGGGGTATACCGAAAATCATTTATGCTTCTCGTACCCACTCTCAACTGACACAAGCAATGCAGGAGTTAAAGAGAACTTCATATTCTTTTATGAGAGCGGTTGTGCTGGGTTCTCGAGATCAACTTTGCATACATCCCGAGGTAATGCGAGAACAGGGGAATGCAAATAAAATTCAAATGTGCAAATTACGTGTTCAAACTCGCACGTGTTCGTTTCACTCTCGTGTTGAATCCCGCAAGGATGATCCCGATTTTAGAGGACAATCCATTATGGATATTGAAGATTTAGTAAAATCTGGACAGAAACTTAAAATGTGCCCGTATTATGCATCAAAAGAGTTGGTCGAAGATGCCGATATAGTTTTTATGCCCTATAACTATCTATTGGATCCATCTGCTCGCAAGGCTAACAAAATTGAATTATCCAATGCCATTTGTATTTTGGATGAAGCACATAACATTGAAAAAATATGTGAAGAATCGGCTTCAGTACAAATAAAATCATCCGATGTTGCTATGGCCATCGAAGATACCACCCACATTATGAAAGCAATGAGTTCAGGAGAAATGCATGATACCGGTGACGAACCAAAAGATTTTACAATAGATGATTTGGCTTTGCTTAAAGAAATGCTTTTAGAATTTGAAAAGGCTATAGATGATATAGTGGTAGAAAATAAGCAAGAAGGAGCAACATTTCCAGCGTCATATATTTTCGATTTACTCTCAAAAGCAAATGTAAGTAAATATAGTATTTGTGTTTTGTTTTAAAAGTACTGTATGGATTAATGTTTTATTGCATCTGTATGTACATATAAATACATATTGCCCTATTGTGTTCCAAATTATTCGTAATATTTATTCTTCATTTTAGATATCTTACGGTTCTTCAAAAGCTATTATAGCCCTTCTAGACAAATTGGTGCAATTCATGGCGATAGAATCGCAAAATAATCATTTACGCAAGGGTGGTAGTTATCAAAAGATATCCGAATTATTGACTATTGTATTTAATAACAAGGAAGAAACTATACACAAAGTTTATCGTAGTTTTAAAGTACATGTACAGATTGAGGAACCCAAACAACAATACACTAAAGGAGCCAATAAAGATGGATGGTTATCGAAAGGAAACACAACAACTACATCCAAGGCTGCTAAAATTATAAATTATTGGTGTTTTAATCCAGGTTTTGGGTAAGTTTATAGAAAAGGAAATTTAAAAATAGAAAAAATTTATCAAATTAATATATTTATAGTATGGAACAATTACTAAATACAAACGTACGTAGTGTCATCTTAACTAGTGGTACTTTAGCCCCTCTAAAACCTCTGATAGCTGAATTGTCCATACCAATTGCACAACGTTTGGAAAATCCTCATATTGTAAAATCTTCCCAAGTGTATGTTAAGATAATTGGCTCCGGTCCAGATCGAGAACAATTAATATCTAACTATCAAAATCGGTTAGTAGTGTTTTAATATAATAAATATTTTTACTCATTTTTTATTTTTTCTTTTCAATATAGTGATAATCCTAAATATATTAGTTCATTGGGTTCTACTATTCTAAATGTAGCTCGTATTGTGCCCGACGGTTTATTGGTTTTCTTTCCCTCGTATCCTTTACTCAATCAATGTGTTAACTCTTGGCAGGCTTCTGGTTTATGGCTTGATATATCACGTTACAAACCCATATTTGTAGAGCCTAGAGGCAAAGACGATTTTGTTACTACCATGGAATCATTTTATCAAAGCATTAAAGATTCAAAGGGAGCATGTTTTATGGCAGTTTGCCGCGGAAAAGTATCCGAAGGCCTTGATTTTGCAGATCGTAATGGTCGTGCTGTGATTATAACCGGTTTACCATTTCCACCTTTAAAAGATCCAAAAGTTATACTAAAAAAGAAATATTTAGAAGATAATCGCACAAAAGAGAACGAGGTTTGGTTTTTTGAAAATTATACATCTACATATGTTTTATTTTTAATTCTTAATTTCCCTAAGCTACTTACTGGCCAAGCATGGTATTCCTTGGATGCCACACGTGCAGTTAATCAGGCTATAGGCCGTGTTATACGTCATCGTAATGATTATGGCGCCATACTACTGTGTGATATACGTTTTCAGCAATCATCCCAAGTACAACAGTTATCTAAATGGATACGTGATATTTTAGGTACTGCACCAAAAAGTTCAGCATTTGGTCCAGTGGTTAAAGAATTAAGGGACTTTTTTAAAAACGCTGAAAAAATTGTAAGATACATATTTGGTCTGTTTCCAAAATATTAAATGGTATTTGAAATAGTTTTATTTTAAATTCGATTGATTAGATGCCAAAGCCAGAAGAACGTTCTGTTGAAGCTTTGATAAGTGATACTTGTGAAGAAACTGGTGCAGAAGTGGTTCGTAGTAAATATTTTGCCGATCCTAAGGAAGTATTAGCGGCCAAGACAAAATTTCACACTGCCCACAATGATGCTATGTAAGTTTTTTTTTGTGATATTGTACTATGAACAATAAAGTGGTTTTAAAGCGCAAAATTATTTAATTTCTATATAAAAGTTTGGCCACAAACACACTAAATTTTAAAATTTATAGAAAAATTTAAATTTAACAAAATATTTAGAAAAATAACATTTATTTTCAAATCTTTTAACCATTTGTTTATACAATAAATATGTTATAGTTATTTTTATTTTTTTATTTTTATCCAGCAAAATAGAAAAAACAAATTCTATACAATCATGGACCCCAAATGACTACGCAACGGCTGCTGGACGGTCGCGTAATGGCAAATTACCCAGTGCTATGGATTTCATGAGTCGTTTAGATTCTGATGTTTCAGCAATTGATTTTAATTCCTCAAGTAGCAGTAGCAGTTGTTCATCCTCAGGTTTGGTTAAAATACACAAAAGAGAACGGAGTCCCTTTAGTCAATCAACATCACCCTCATCAAGCAGTTCAGAAGTAATCAAAAAGAAAAAATACAAATTAGTAGAAAATACTTTTACCGCAAAGTCGAGTATAACGTCAACGCTTTCATCAACGTCATCATCATTATCATCATCAACTTCATCATTAAATTCATTTGCCTTTGCTAAATCCCAATTACCCAGTGTGGATAATAAAACTGCTCCTGAAGGTAGAGTTGAATTTTTAAAAGTGGTAAGTTTTTTTTTTTAATGAAATTGTTGATTTAAAAATTAATCCACAAATCCATATATAATTTTAGTTACGCAGTGTTTTATCTCCAGCAGACTTTAGTGCATTTACAGCAGCTCTAATCTCCTATAAAAATGATGATAAAGTAGAAATTTTATTGGATCTTTTATTTCGTTTATTGGGACAACCTCATTTATTATATATGTTACGTGGTATGAGACGATTTTTAAAAAATGAACATCGATCAATATTTGATAAACGTATTGCGCATTTAACGTAGTTTTTTTTAGTATAGTTTCCCAAGCTTGGCGGCTCTGTGTGTTAGTTTCTTCGTTTTAAGTTTTAAATTAATTTTCAAATTAGAATTTTATATGATTTTTTATGTAATATTTTTAATTTTATTAAAACTATTCTTGCAGAAGAGCACTGTTGTAAAATAAAATCAAAAGCTTTTAGTATAAGGTGTTTTATTATTTTCATACTTAAGCATGATGATATATGGCCACATGCAAGCAATACCTTAGCCATTCCATTTGAAATTTTCAAAATATTAAAAATATGCATTTAAAATTGCATATCAAATTTAAATGGAAAATTTGATATGTATTCTTTCTAATTCAATTAACATTTTACTGTGTCCAAGTTATATACCTAAGAAAAAAATTTCCAATTGGGGAATAAAAATACTATGTTTTAAATAAAGTTTTACATTAATTTTAGTTTTATTTTAAATATTTGTATTAATTATGTAATAACAAGTGCCCATTTTATACCACACAATTGCTGAATTGCAGTTGTGCTCAATTTACAGAGCTCATAAACATAGTTGTTTTGTTACTGTAAAAGGCACAGTTTAATTTTTGTTTTAAATGTGTGAACTTTAACATAAATAATAATTCCTTATGATATATACATATATTCGCCTATGTAATGAAAATCACACGATTGTCATTTCACATGCGTTTTGAAAATCGCCAAATTTATTTCAGCATGTGCTGCAGCTCACGCGTTTTACAAATAAGAAAGAGAATAATGGATTAAATTTTAAATTTCATATTTTTGCTTAAAATTGGCAGAAAATATTACTATTTTTTTCTAAATGAAAGGAAAGCATATTAAATTTTATTTGTACGCCATATTTATTGTTTTTTGAAGCCATGTTTAAGCAAAATAGACAACTTCACTTTGGTATAAGCATGCGATTTGAAATCGCCTATTTTCTTGTGATTGTGAACCACATCACACCTATTATGCGATTTGACATCGTAATCGCCAATTTTATGCGATTCTCATCACATAGCCGATTATTTTGGCAATAAAATTCTACATTTAACATTTAGAACGGTTTGGAGAAAAAAATTATTGCAGCAAATTTATTTGGCATGACAAATTAGTATTGCCGACATGAGTGATAAATGTTCTATATGTTCGTTGGTGCGCTGACGAATAGTCCTATGTGTAATTTTTCGAAATTTTTTTATTGGACTATCTGAATCAAATTTTAAAAATGATGTAACATCTACAAACTACACTATTTTACATTCCAAAAGTTTTCTCACTGTAGCACCGTGAGTAGTTCTTTCACTCTCCTGAAACGTTGTTAAAAAAAACATGACTTTTCATCAGCGCACCGATGATATGTATTAGAATGTATTAAAGAAAATAAAAAAATTTCCTCGTCGAATTTAAATCAAATTTAAGACCCAGGATAACAAATATTTTCATAAAATGGAAAGATATTTTATCTTACTGCACTGGTATATAATTTATTAAACAAAAGACCAACTTTAAAACAAAAAAAAAAAAAAATAAAAATTTTACCTAATAATGTTGACAGTGCGGATATCGTCAAATAATATAAAAATTGGTAATAACATCAATTGTAGTTTTTAACCTCTGGAATGTAGTACTCTAATATGTTTTAGTATGAAATGGAAATGAAAATCTACAGATAGTAGTTTAAAATGAACATTATAAAGTGCTCGATTTGTATGTAGACAAAAAATATTGCAAATGCACCCCCTTTATACATATAATACACATGATAATTAGTACATCATGAGCAAAAATTTTTTAAACTAGTTTTCATTCTCGTGAAATAAAGAAAAAAAAAGAAAAATCATTCAGATGCCATTTTGGGAATCGTATAAATATATAGCGATCTTCATTCATAGAGGAGTACATTTGCAACTTTTTTTGCCACATATTTATTATTGTTAGTTAAAATTAAACTAATGTGAACGTGTTCAATAAATACAGTTCGTTATTTATATTGCAACAAAAACAAAATTTTCTCTAAATCGTGATGTATCTTATATTTAAAACATATACTTATGTACTTATTTTATATTTAAAGAAAAATTTACATTGGTTTTCTAAACATAGCTGTAACTTATGAATGAAATAAAAAATAAAAATACTTTTTATTTCATTTCTATTTCTTATTTCTAATTAAAAATATTTGTTAATCAATCTATTATCTTTTGAATAAAAATATTAAGGATTTCTATTTATACTAAAACAATTGAATTTATTATAAATTTGTATCTGATTGAACAAAATAAATTAAAAATTAAAATATTTTATTTAACCAAAAGAAAAACAAATATATTTTTATAAGAAGATAATCAAAAGTTTTTTATTTGACTATTTTAAAGTTTAATAATATTCATATGTATTTTATTTAAATAAAAAAAGTTCAACAAATTTTTCTGATTTTTATTCAAAAACTTTATATTCAAATAGAAACATTTAAAATAAATATTTTTATTATTTTATTCAACAAAAACTCCAAAAAATAAAAATATTCAGCCTCAAAAGGCTTGAATGACAAAAAATTATAAAATTTTTTCAAAAATTCAAGTATAAAAAAAATATTTTACTTATTTTTCTTTTTCAAAGTAAATTTAAAACTATTCAAACAAATTCATGTTGAATAAAAATATTCAAAAGTTTTCTATGAATAAAAAAAATTGAATGTTTTAGAACAGATAATATTTTATTTTTAAAATGGAAAATAAAATAAAGAACAATTGTATTCAAACTAAAGAAATAAAATATATTTTAAAATTAGTTAAAGACTTAAGAATTTGATTTATATTTTATAAATATATATTCGAATACTTTTGTGGAAATATTATTTTATCTAACTTGTTAACAAATGGAATAATATTTAAATAATTTTTATTCAAATTAATTTCAAGTAACTGAAAATCATATTACAAAGAGTATAAAATAATTTTAAAGAAATTTATTTCTAAAAATATAAATAAAATATTAAAATAATTTATTTTTAACAAATATTTTGATTGAAAATATTCACAATGAACAGCTATGTTTCTAAATAATCAAAAGAAATAAATAAAAACGAAAAATGTTATTGACCTTTAAAAACTAGTTCAAAGAGTAAAAAAAAAAAACAAAAGGAAATATAATAAAACGAGAGAAAAAGATATAGTCGGTCAATCCCGACTATATGATACCCTACACCATTGTGCACATTATAATTCGGGGAGGGGTCTTTTATTAGACTTGGAGTCCCGATACTCATAAGTGTAAAATAAAACATACAAATACAGAATATAACGTTGATGCTGACATTTATATGAATTTATTCACTTTTGGGTGATTCGTGAAAGAGGACCTTATATCGGAGCTATGGTAAATTATGGACCGATCTTTGTAAAATTTGGCACTATCATTTATGTTCATATAAAACTTATTTGTGTCGAGTATTAACTTGATACTAACATTTTAATAGGATTTATGCCTGTTAAAGTGATTTTCTGAAAAGAGGTTTATATGGGAGCTATGGTTAATTATGGACCGATCTTCTTAAAAATCGGTACACTTATTTAGACTTATATGAAACTTATATGTGCCAAATTTCATTAAAGTATTGCTCTATTTAAGGGATTTATGATCGCAAAACCCTTTTCCGGGAGGACATTTGTATAAGGGCTAGATGAAATAATGGACCGATCATAACCAATTTCAATAAGCTTCGTCCCTGGACTATAAGAAACCTGTGTACCAAATTTCATTCATTTTGGTTCAAAATTGCGACCTGTAGTTTGATTACAAGGTTTACATGGACGGACAGACGGACGGACATCGTCCGTCTCCCCACCTATGGTGGTGTAAGGTATAATGACCTTGCATTGAATTTACCCTACACCGGTTATTGTATGTTTTGTTTGTTTTTGTAAGCATGCTTACATGTCTTTAAAGTTATTATTGTTTTCCTTTAAAAATCGTTGATCCAAATAGGCAAAAAAAAAAAAAAAAAACAGTTCTAGTAAATATTTTTACTTATAAGAAATTAGCTCAGACGAAGAAAAGTAAAATATTTTAACTATGACTATTTTTTCGTAAATGAGCGTTTTGTATTTTTTACTTTGTAACAGCAATAATTAATTAAAAGTGAATTCTCATCTAACTCATATTACGGAGGAAATGTTTTAATTCCAATCGATTTTAGTTTTGATCCATCAGTATCTTAACAAATTATTTTCGGGTTTGAGAAAAATATTGTTCAAAAAATTTGAGAAATGCAAAAAAAAAAATAATAATACAATAGAAAATAAATTACACTGAAGACTAAAGATAAAGAAAAAAAAAGGAATTAATTTGTTTCAAAAAAGTCAAAAAACATATTCAAAACACTTTAAACTTTAAATATCCATTTTAAAATTCTTTTAGATTCAGAGCATTAAATAAAAATTCATCAAATTGACTTCTTTACATTTACATACTGTAATATGAAAAAGTTTTAAAATTATTCTTGTATTAATATCGTCACCTAAAATCAAAAAAAACCCTAACCACACTTTAAATTTGTTTCAGAAGAAACAAAAAACAACGAAAATGTAAAAATTAATTTCATTTATTTATGTATTTATTTCAAATAAGTGTTGCCGTTTACTTTAAAATTAAGAAATTAAATAAAAAGATACAATTTTTTTTACATTTAAGAATGTAATGAATATGAAATTTTTTGTGTAGATGTACTTTGGATCAATAATCCAATAAAAAAACAATGTACAACATATTTTGTAAGTGGTTACGGCCTTTTGTATTTTAGGTGAAGATATGTAAAGACAAAATGCAATGTTTTATATTTAAAACTAAAAAAACACAACCTACATACATATATAATTAAATTTAATATGATGCTTAAACTATAAAACGTACCACCATTATTTTATTTTGTTTTTCTTATAACATCGTTATCATCCTATTTAAACTTGACCCACATTGCAAACAACAATAACAACAAACACATGCTTTATTACAATACCCTCTTTTTTGCCCTACTCCTCATAGCCTCTGTTGAATTACATGAACTAAATCCTATTCATGCCACTGCATATTGAAACGTTGTTCAAATGTATGACGATTGTAAATGCCAATATCAGCTAATTTATCCAAGTCTGTGCAGTAGGAAAGCCTTCGTATATCAGCCATAGCTAAATCAAATTTTTTCTTCCATGTATCCCAATCTTGGGCGTTCATTTGTGATAATAGCTGAGGACTGGGTATATCTAAGGCAGCAATTAAACGATCAAAAGCATCAGCCACTGGACCAATGGACAGATTAGCCCAATAGTCTTCAGGAAAACGTCGATTTTGACAAAACGGTGCTGGGTGCCTTAAAATGCAAGCTGACATTAAAATTTCAAAACGTTCAGCAGGTTCATAGAAACGTTTTGTACGAGTTTTCTCCACAAAATCAATTAGACGAAAGAAGGGTGTATACTTTTGTAAATGCATTAGAGGCTCACGATGTGTCCACACATATTCACCACCACCACCAGGCACAGGTGCTGCAGCTGCTGGTCGTAAACAATTTGTTTCCTCTGTCATTTTGTTGCCAGTTACTTACAAATGGCTTTTAATGAATTATAATTGCTTTTTTTTAGCTTAACAATTTCTTTGAATATAAATGTGCACTTTTATAAATTTACTTTTCGTTAATTTAATAAAAATATATGATAAATCTTCACTGCCTTGAATTTAAATGGCCTTGCAAATTTGTATTCCTTGACAAAACGTCCGTTTCAAGACGTTTTGAATTTGTAAGCAGAGACTTGCGCCGAACGATTTTAACGGCGGCGGTGGCTTTGCTAAAAATTGTCGGCGGCGGCTCAAAATCGGCTGTTAGCCGGCTGAACATTGGTTCACAAATGTGTCCCATTAGATATAGGGGGGTCCGAAGACCGTTTGTTTGAACATTATTTATAAGTATTTCCTAAAAGATTTATATCATACATTTTTGATTTTTGATTTTTTGATTTTTTTCGCCATTTATAGTACTTTTATCGGTGAAAATAATGATGTAAAAATTTGTCAGCGCAATTAAATATTTTGGAAGTTATAGGGCTTTGAAAATCGAATTTCCCTAAGAAACTCGCATTAAAAAAATAATTTTTATAAAAAAAGTTGAGTAAAAAGGAAGAATTACGTTAGCGAAGCCGCTTTTGGACATACCACAGAGTTAAAATTCCTTTCGCCCGGCCAAAGGCCGACTATTAAGAAAAAATTATTTCCACAAAAAAATTATTTTTTTGTACTAAAAATTACAAAATATTTAAAAAAGTTGTTTTTATAAAGTTTTTATATTTATTTATTTCTATAAATGCGCAAGTAAGAGCTTTTAATTGATACCTTAATCTTTGCAATCGGATAAATAGTATGGGAAATATTTACGATTTTAAGTGAATTAGAGAGGTAAATGAGTACCGTATTTTTGTACTTCTAATGTGTCAAAACGGAAGACTTTTTGTTTGAACATTATTTATATTTTTAAAATTATTAAAAACGTATATATGATCTTGACACAGATCTTCTCCCTACACATGTAAAATTTCAAGCTGGAGCAGTGTTGTCAGTGGAAATTTTTAAGAATACCTACGGCTGATGAAAAAACCGATTTTTCCCTAAGCGTCCAAAAAATTTTAATAAGTTCTTTAAGATTTTTTTCTAATCTTATCGTATAAAAATGGTAATTATCAACCTCCAAAAATTAAACTTTAGAAAATTATATTTTACTATGTCTACTGATATGTATATTTTAATTAATTGCGTTTTTACTATTTTATTAACAAAAAATATCTGATGAACGAGCCAAGTACTAAAGATTTATCCTAAAGTTAGCGGGTTAAGCTTTTCCTGTTAGATAGATCAAAATGATCCAAACATTTTGTTTAATTTCTTGTTTAAAAATTGTTCTTCAGGATAATATTTTCATAATAGGGGATCAAATTCTACATTTTAAATTTTATATTTAATGATAAATGTAATATTGAAAAATGCAGAATACAGATGTTTATTCCAAAAAACAAATTGACTTGTTTTTTCATATATTTCAAAGCCAGAAAACATGTCGATTTGAGTTATTTAATTATTTAACACAATGAAAACATCTAAATTTCCATACAGGGAAGAAATTTTTAGTACATAGAAAATTGTTTAAAAATGGATTTGTAAAAATTGCCGAAAAGTTTACAAACAAAAAATTATAAATTAAATTTATATTTGTTCACATTTATTATTTGTTTAAAAATTTTATTTTTGGAATTAGAAAGTATTTGTGTGTAAAATTTTTATTTAAATCAACAATTTGTGAAACTATTTTGGCAAACGAAAAACAGGCCAAAAGGATACACATAATAAAATTATATGTGAACAGTGATGCTTAAACTTATTGTGTTTCTTAAAAAACTACACCACTTTTAACGGTATTTTTTAAAAAATCAATTGAAAATAAGATTTTCTATTTAAATTTTAGAAAAGATCATTGGAAAATTAGATTTTTCATTAAAATTTTTAAAAATAACAATTGAACATGAGATTTTTCATTTAAATTTTAGAAAAGAACTGTTGAAATTTCTATATTTCATTAATATTTCAGAAAAGATTAATTGAAATTACAATTTCTATACAAAATTTGGAAAATATCAATTGAAAATTAAGTTATTTATTTTGCATTCAGAAAAGAACATTTGAAAATAAGTTTTTTATATCAAATTTAGAAAAGAACAATTTAAAATAAGTTTTTATATTTTAAATTTAGACAAGATCAATTTATAATTAAATTTTACATTTTAAATTCAGAAGAGCACAAATGAAATTCAGTTTTTTATTTTAAAATTTAGAAAAGAACAATTGAAATTGAGAAAAATTCATTAGAACATTGAATAAGAGAGATTTAAATGATAACATAATGTTAGGTCAACTTAATTCATATTACCTTTAAGCAAATAAAATTTAGAGATTGTATCAAATTCTTCTGGAGTGTAAAGTATGAATTAATTTTACTCTTTATGCAAATTTCACTCTATATATTATTTCAGTTGAAGCTCTGAATTTAATATAGTTTTTTCAAAATTTCAATTGTATTTTTTGAATTTTAAATGAAAATTCTTCTTTTCAAAAAAAATTCAAATTTAAATTATTATTTTCAAAATTATAAATGGAAAACCTAATTTTCAATTAATCTTTTCTCAATTCTAAATAAAAAATTTCACTTTCAAATGATCAATTCTGAAATTTATGTGAAAAATGTAAATTTCAATTGTTATATTCTGAAATTAAAAGAAAAATATTATTTTAATATGTTCCTTTCTGAATTGAAATGATATTTTCAAATTTTGAATTGGAATATCTCATTCTCATTTGTTCTTTTCTGAAACTGAATTCATAAACCTCATTTTTAATTGCTGTTTTCATAATATCATATAGAAAGTTTTTATTTTAACTTAAAAATAGTGTAGTAAAAAACAGTGTCTGAACATAATATTAAATAACATACAACACAATATCTCAAATAATATACTTTGTGAATTGGGTAAGTATATATTTAGTTCATATTAACACACGTTTTGCTTCATAACTTTTTTCCGAAGCAATTTTTAAAATTATTTTATCATTGAAAATATGTCAGTTATTATTCTTGAAGTCAACCTGTTGATTTGTTGTGAGTTTGACCAAAATTGAGTAACGAAAATGATGTTCGTGCTATAAATTATTAAAAATTTAAAAAAAAAAAAAAAAAAAAAAAAAACAAATTGGTCCTACAAATAATTGGTCGAAGAATTAAATGTCCGCTGTCATACTGTTTTCAATACTAGATAAATAGAAAAACACTTTTCAAATAAAATTTTTCTTAAATGGAACAAAATTTATGACTGTTTTTGAAATTAATGTTACGATCATGTGACTTTTGTCAATACTATGGATGTGCGATTAATCGGTTATACAAATCTTTATTTAATCTATACACATATTAATCAGTTAATCGATTAATCAACAATTCTAATTAATAAAAAAATTCTGATTAATTATTTTTAATTTTGATTAATCAAATTTGAATAATATTATTCAATGTTCTCAAATTTAGTTTACAATTAAACAAATGAAACAAAAAATGCTAAATATATAATATATGTTATTTGGTGATTAACGACCCACATTTTATGTTTTCAAACGACTTTGCATGCATTTTTTTATATTTTAATGAAAATTAAAAACATAAAAAAATTAATTGATTAATCATAATTTTGAACAAATGAAATCAAAATTAATCGATTAATCATGAATATATTTAATCAAATTGTTAAATAAATCAAATAATTAATTTCAAATTTGATTTTTACGTCACGTTATGGTCTTTTGCATTTTAATATGTATGAATAAGAATATGTTTATCTATAAGCTAATTCATTACAATCAATCTTGGATGTTGAAATAAAAAGATACCAGTACCTATGCCGCTGAATTACCTCTTATTAAAAAATATGATGAACCATATCCCATAGACGAACATCTCCTGATAACGGACAAAATCACCGCCTATGGAAGCTTTCGCTGTATATGTAATTTCCTATAGTAGCTTCTTGGCTTGAGATTAATGTTGAATTTTTATTATACAAAAAGATTGAGTGAATGCGTCCATAATATGGATGAACAAATAATTCATATAACCATCGACGATTTATGATGAACACGCTAAAGTTGTTACTGACTCCGGAGAGAGAGAAATGTATGTATGTATTCTATAGCGTAACGTGTGATAATTTGAAGACATGTGTCGTTATTCCTCTTCCTTTTAAAGTGAATAACAAATTACAAGAAGATTTTGCTACACACTAATATACAGTGGCTCAGCTGTGATAGCTTAAATTATGCAGTATACAATTATAGGAATTAAAAATAAAATTTGGTATCATTAGAAAGAGGAAGATTTCTAGTTTTATATAGAATCATTATTTAGTGTTAAAGTTTACCTTTAAGCAAATTAAAGATATGAAAACAAAAAATCCAATATTTTTATTATCTCACAGCTTATTTTAAGAACCCACTTATGACATAAAAAAAAAAATTGAAAATTACGACCGATAATTACATTCAGGTATGTGATGAAATTCGATCGATTTCAAAAGTAAATTCTTAAATCGATTAAGTTGTGATGAATTTCGAACGTTTTCATTTTCCATTTTTGATTAAATTAATTTTATTTTAATGTTTTTATGTTAATTTTTTAATAAAAAATTATCAAAAGTTAAGTTTTATAGATTTTGCGTGAAGCTGCCACAAAGGAGATATTTCTTGCTTCTGAAAAAAAAACATTGCCCATAAAAAAAACACTATGGAGGAATAATAAATTTAAATTTTTGGCGACTAATTAATTAATCATACAAAAATAAAAATTAATGCATTATTTTAATAGGAACGCTTTTTAGCAGATGTAGTTTGGACTTTGCATTGGTTTTAAATTTTTACTGGTGATTTGAAATTGGGTTAGCACAATGATTATTTTGAATATTCAAAATCAGTTTTTTCCTTTGCGGTAGATATATCCAGAAACCTTAAAAGTTAATTTGTAAAACCCATATGTGAAGTTACAGTTTAATTCGAGTGTCTGATAGGTTTTTAAACAATAAGGTATATCGCTTCACCACAAGTTCCATCACAAATTACAAAATATATTTAAAGTTTTAAACTTAAATTTCAGTGTTTTAACGCAACAGAATAAAAAAGTTTAGGATTTACAGAATCTCTATACTTTTCTTAACCTCTGCCTCATTATATATTCTTTAAAAGGTATTATTTATTTTATTTTTCTTTCTACAATATAGCTTTTATTTTTTACCCACATGCTTAATGATACTTAATGATTCTAATTCTTTTGTAACAGTTTTAATCAAATTCAATTTTAAAACGAGTACCAAAATTTGTTCGATTTGAAAACGATAAAATCATGTCAATTTCGTTTTTATCACAACCATGATCACAACCTAATTTATTGTGATTTTCATAAAACAAAATGGAAAATGAAATCGATTTCGTTTTTACAATAAAACGAAATTGAAATCGAAAATTTTATGTGTATCACAACCTTATTCGTTTTTGGCTCGAAATCGATTTTTATCACATACATGATTATTTTTTATGTGGAATGGTAGTCTTAATTGTATGCAAAAGATTAGAGGCGGTTTGCGTGCGTCCAGTTTTTGTGTAATATTAGGCGAAATGTGTTTACAGTGCATTTTTAGGGCCTAACACCTATTTTATTATGTAAATTTCCAATATGGACCACAAATTTTCAATAATATTGAGGTCTGGCGACTTTATATATTAGCAAATTGTACACAATACCAAATTTATTATTCGGATCGTTATGTTGGATATATCAAAAATATGATAATATGCCCTGATTTTTTGCACTCTGCAACAAATTTAGTCGAAATCGATTTTCCTCCTAGGAAAAAATAAAGAACTAAAAAATATCAAAATTTAATAAACTGACGACAGATGACCCACAGTTCTACGAAGAAGTTAAGTTTTGCTACCTTTACAGACATGTAGGCACTAGAAGTTTTCTACGAACCGGTCCTCCGTATTCCGTACTCCAGAATCCGGCAGTGATACGCCATGAAGACGAGTACAATAATCCAGTATTTGTAATGTATGGCAAAAGTTTTAACGCAACATTGTTTGAACTCCGGATGTCAGTTTTGGTGCTGATATCCGTAGGTTGTCGCAGACTGCGATTGTATAAATGTTTATTCGGTACTTCATCCATCAATGGCTTTTATTGTCCAACCGATTTTCATGGAAAAAAAACTCATAATGATTTCTTGTACCATAGAAGCATATATTTTAACCATTTAAAGTGACCATTTTAAAATGGTTTGTAACCAATACTCCTTTGTATAGCACATATAGCACTCACAATGCTATATAAGTGCGTGGAGCCTGCATGGAGATACTTTTCCAAAAAGAAGTACTGACTGTGAGATAGGCGTTTTAGCAAAATTAGTTATTTTGCTGCTTCGGAAGCTGCAACAATCTCTGCTTCTGTTGTTGATGTTGTTATCATTGACTGCGTTTGACTTAGCCATGAAATAACACCTCCAGCAAAATTAAAAAGTACCCCAGTTGTAGATCTTCCAGTCTTTGTACATCCTCCAAAATCAGCATCACTAAAACATTCCAATTTTTGAACTGATTTGTTATTGTACAAGATTGCATAACATAAAGTACCAGAAATGTAACGAAAAACTCTATTCTAAAGTTCTTGACAGAAATCCAATGCTATATGCTAAATCAGGCCTTGTTCCCAACATTAAATACATAATGGCTCCTACAGCTTGTCTATAGGGGAATTGAGAACCCTTATTTTCTTTCCCTGGTTCGAAAATTTCACCTTTTAGCATTGGCGATGAAACTGATCTGCAGTCTGAGAAGTTGAATCTTTCTAAAATTCGTTTGGCATAAGCTTCCTGACTTATAAATATGCCATTATTATTTCTTTTTATTTCTAATCCCAAAAAGTAAGTTGCATCTTTCGTTGTTATTTAAAATTCCTTTCTTAATTCGGATAAAAATATTTCTAATTCCTTGGGATCTGTGGCAGCTACTAGACCATCATCTACGTAAAGAGCAAGTATTAACTTCTTACCTCCTTTATTTCTCTATTCCAGCAGCGGGGCGCTTTTTTTAGTCCATATAAACTCCTTTTCAACTCACAGACTCTCTTAGTACCATCATTAAAACCTTCCGGCTGATTCATAAAAATATTTTCTTCAAGTTGACCATAAAGAAAAGCTGTTGACACATCGAATTGGAAAGGTGCATATTTTGACTTGCGGCTATGCTCAAAACGGCTCTAATTGTTCCCAATTTTGCGACTGGACTAAATGTTTCATTATAGTCTATACCTTTACGTTGATAACTAATCTTGCTTTAAATTTATCTATACTACCATCAGGATTTGTTTTTACTTTAAATACCCATTTGGATGGAAGTGCCTTTGATCCTTTTGGAAGATCAACCAAGTCCTACGTCTTGTTTTCTTTTAAAGAATACATTTCAGAATTCATTGCTGTTAATCATTGTTCTTTCTCAGGGCTGTTCATTGCATTAGAAAATGTCATTGGAGTTTCAATTTGACTTACAAAATCTTGTGCTTCCATAACGTAATCATCAAATCTTGAATTTTGTAAAATTGTACGATCTCTTAAACGTTTACTTATTGGTTCTTCATTGTCGTCACCTAATGTTCGCTTACGTTTATTTATTTCAAATCCATGAAAATCACTTACGTCTGAACTTATGTCTAAGCTGTCGTTTTGAATGCATTCATCAAAAAATTCTTCATCTTCGCTATCTGAATTATCTTCTTGTGCATTTTGCTGACAATCTTCTCTTACGGCATTTTGACTTCTTCTGGATGTAGTCTTAAAAGTTCTAGCCATTTCGATAACCGTTCTGCTTTCTCTTTCACTCGCTCCGTTTTGTTGTGGTATATATGGAGCAGTTAATCTTTGCATTACTCCATAGTCTTTAAGAACTTTTCGAATTTCAAAATTATCAAACTCACCCCCATTGTCACTTAAAAATTCTTTTATCGGATTTTCTTGGGTTTTTGCAAGAGCTAAAACTTCCTTCAATGCTTCTTTAACTTCGGATTTTTCTTTTAAAAAATAACCAAAACAATATTTAGTATATGAATCTTTGAATATAACTACATATTTATTTTTGCTAAACGATACTGGAAATGGACCACATACGTCTGCTGACATTAACTCGCCTGGACTACTAGCCTTTTCTCTAGTTTCAAATGGTAAACGATGTGATTTTCCATAGACGCATGATTCACATAATTTCTCCTCTAATTTTACATTTATACCAAGTTCAGTCTTAAGTTTTTGTTGTACATACCGTTTATCTTGATGTCCCCAACACTCGTGGTATAATTGCAATGTATTATCGGCTTTTGTAGAATTAATTTTATTTATTGTATTTAATATTACTGGTTCTATATCTGCCTTGTATAAAGTGACTCCAACCTCTCTATGAACGACTATTAAGACTTCATTATTTACTACAAGTTTGCATTTTAATTTTAATTTAAAATTCGCTATTTGTTCTTTTGTCTTGAGCAGATAATACCGAAACAGGTTTCTTGATATGTTTGGAACGAACCAAACGTCAGTGAGATCAATCAAAATTTTCTTGTTGTTAATTTTTGATTTAATTTCTATGGTACCTTTGCCAATGACGTCTAAAATTTCTTTTCCAGCAGCCTTTATTTTGCAAGGATCATTAAATTTTTTAAAACTTTTCAAGGCTGGAAACCGATACCGTTATGAATACCGATACCGATTAAATACCGTTTAAATTTGGTTACCGTAACTGATACCGATACCGAAATTATTATTTTATAAATATAAAAATACCGGTATTCAAATACCGTTTCCCTCTGTACCGGTATATACCGGTATTTTAGTTTCGTTATTTTAAAAAATACAAATTTTCAACATAATATTATTCTTAATAATAAGAGTTTATTTAGTGTGATATTTATAGAATTTTGTTTTAAAGAGGACATTTATTGATCACTTCTTTGTTATATAGATTGCAATAAATATATTTTTAAAGAGGTTTCAATGCCTTAAACCTTATGCGAATTCTATTTGATAAAAAGTCTTACTGCGAACTAGGGAATGCATACCGGGATTTCCCGTCCCGGGATTCCCGTGAAATTAAACATTTTTTATGTCCCGCCTTCCCGGGAATTTTGTCCGGTATTCCCGGGAATTTTAAAAGCACTTAAATGGAAGAAGACTACTTGAATTTTAGCAAAAATGTATACATTTTAGTCATTTTTAAACAAAATTAAACTAAAAATTCTGCTAGGAATTAAATCTTAACGGCAATTCCATTAGTATGTTTTGTGTACACTATATAAAACGGATTATTTGGGATGACTTTATGGCATTTATTCAATTAAGCATCTTAATAAAATGTTAGCACTAAAAAACAGCTAGTGAAAACTGATTAATTTTAGACATTTTAAATATGTACCTATTCGTTGTAAGTTGTTAGTAGTATAGACAACAAGCGGAATTTGTCTCATAGAAATTTGAAAAAACATTAACATTAAAATTTCACTCTCCATTAAAATTCCGGCTCTCTGCCGTGAAATTAGAAGTAAAAGGTCTGAAGGCAGGAAAATCTCCTGGAACGGACAAAATTACCAGCACAATGATTTGTTTCTTGCCAAACTCGGCTCTAAAATTTATTTTATTCATTTTCAATGCCATTTTACGTACTGGCTACTTTCCAAGTACTTGGAAGTTGTCAGAGATAGTAATGATACCCAAACCTGGAAAAGACGTCACTCAAGTAACATCTTACCGTCCAATAAGCTTATTATCAATTTTTTCGAAATTGTTTGAGAAATTGCTCCTTGAGAGCCTATTATTACATCTTAATAATAATAACAGTATACCTAACCATCAGTTTGGTTTTAGGAGAAAACATGGTACTATTGAACAAGTGCATCGAATTACAACTCTCATCAGAAGAGGTTTCGAGAGCAAGCAGTATTGCTCTGCGTTATTTATTGACATATCTCAAGCTTTCGATAAAGTCTGGCACGACGGACTAATACATAAAATGACCACGTTACTTCCACAGAACGTTCATAAGTTACTAAAAAACTATATAATAAATAGATCTTTTCAAATAAGATCGAAAGATGTGATTTCTTCACGCAGAAAAATTTCCGCAGGAGTACCTCAAGGAAGTATTTTAGGGCCTCTTCTTTATATACTATATACGGCAGATATGCCCACGAGCCCTATGACTCATACATCAACTTTTGCAGATGATACTGCTTTTGTAAGTATGCATACAAATCCGGTGATTGCATCCGAAAAACTCCAATCCCATATCACTGAGCTGGAAAAATGGCTATATAAATGGAAGATCAATGTGAATGCTTCGAAATGTGTCCATATAACATTTACCTTACGCAGGGAAAGTTGTCCCCCCATTCGAATAAACAATGTCCAAATACCTGAACAGGATAAAGTAAGGTATCTTGGTATTCACCTAGACCGGCGTTTAACATGGACTTGTCATATAGAATCCAAAGTTACTCAAATAAAACTAAAATCTGCCCAAATTCATTGGTTAATTGGTCCAAAGTCAGCCCTAGACTTGGACTATAAAGTACTGTTATATAAAGCAGTAATAAAACCTATATGGTTATATGGCATACAGCTCTGGGGAACAGCCTCTTCATCTAACATTGAAAAATTACAGAGAAGACAGTCCAAACTCCTAAGAATAATAACAGGTGCACCATGGTACGTCAGAAATAGCAACATCCACAAGGATCTCAATATTCCTACAATTCGTGAGGAGATAAAGAACAGTAGCATCAAATATATGAAAAAATTATCTGAACACCCAAACCCTCTCGCTAGGGATCTGCTAACTTTTGAGGGTCACAGACGCCTAAGAAGAATGGAAACACTGTATCTTGGAAGATAATACTACTAATGAAAACTCTACGTTGGATTTTGCAGTGGCAATATCAACAATAATTTAAGTTTAGGTTAAGATTTTAATACTTATTGTAAATTTCTGAAAAAGAAAGATTCAATAAAAACTAATATATATGTAAAAAAAAAAAAATTAAAATTTAAGAGAAGAATTAGCAAGTGAGTCCAACAAATCCTTAATTATTCATATAATTTTCAACTGGAAAGCTGCAGATAATATTCTCTACTATGTATGAGATCGTCTGGTCTGATCTATAACATGAAATCAAATGTTTTATTAGGAATATTAATAAACAAGAAATTGAAACTGACCGGTCCAAAGTTAACCTTAAAATATGAATAAGGTCATCATTTGTAAAATTTTAGTCAAAATATTTTCAAAATATAAGCTACGTTTAAATTGGATTACGATATTGAAGCTACAAACAATTTAATAGCGTTTGAACTCAAGTATGAATCACAACTAGGGGTTTCCGAAAAAGTGATCATCAGCCACTTCTTTAAGAATTAATAAATTCTTTTTAGTGTACTTTTAATAAATTTAAATTTTATAATGATTTACGAAACTAGTTAAAAATTTTATTGAATGATATCATTGTCTGAGGAAATTTTTTTTGGTTAATTTCTGACATCTCTATTTTCTGTATACATTGTTTTATACATTGTTTTATACATTGTTTTATACATTGTTTTATACATTGTTTTATGGTTAATTAACAAAGTTGTTTAATTTTGCTTCAAAACTTAATAAATATATTAAAGTAAGAATCAAATTTTTACTCATTTAAATTTTTAATTCATTCAATTGATTTAATTAATTTTTTAATCTAGAATTTTTTTCTGTATTTCAATTTTTACAATTTTGGTGAGAGGTGCAAATTTTAAAAAAGCTGTTAATTGAATGAATTATTTACTAACATATTTGTTAATTGAATTTATTTTTTGATTTTTCTGTGTTTTAAATAAAATTAATAATTATTATTACTCTTTCAATTATTCAGATTAATCAATTACTTGAATTTCATTTTCGCTACATTTACAATCCTGTTTCAAATCTGCTAATGGAAAGATTTATATCCTATTTGGGTCTCAGTTGACCATCTAATGTGAGTAATAATAATAATTATAGTTTTTAGTCCGGGATCCCGGGAATCCCGAGAAGTCGAAAATTTTTTTTCGTTTTCCCGGGAAATCAAAAAGTCCGGGAAATTGGGATTCCTACTGCGAACACAAAAAATGCTTTATTATTATTTATTAATATGATCTCAATTATTTATCATTTGAACGTACTGTTGAAATTATTGATAGGTTTTTGATATTTGCTTCTATGAAGATTCTTTCCTTAATTTTGGTTTCTCCAAAAGACCGACAAATGTTCTTCGGAAGGTTACAACTTGTGCTATCTTTGAAGAATGTATACCAGGATTTCTCAGAAAATTTGCGATTTTTCATGTCCCTCTCTGAGGTAATTTTGTCCGTGATTTCCGGGAATTTTAAAAGCACTTAAGTGAAAGAAAACTGCATGAATTTCAACAATAGGTTATATATTTTCGACATTTGTTTAACGAATATAATATAATATGCTAAATCCAGCTGGGAACTATGTATACATATAATTTCATTATTCTCTGAATTGCTTGTATTGGATGAATCTTAGGTATGGATTCAAATAAACATCGATTCAGCACTAAGAAGCAGCAAGAAAAAAACTTAAACTTATTGAAAGGATCTTGTAGACTTCTTAAATATACGATATAAATTTTTCATTGGTATGGACAACATCCAGAATTAATCTCTAGAAATTTGGAAAAAACATTTAGAATGTGAAGAGAAAAAGATAGTCATGTCAGACCTTATAGCATTATGTTCCAATTATTATAAGAAGTTGACATTTTTCAAAAATATTTTATTTGATCACTTTCACAATTTAGGTAGGTACGTTTCAATATGTGATACACTTTAATTATTTTCAATAATGTTGATGGAACACCCTATTGAATCTACAGACAATTTTATACCATTTGAACTAACATTTAAATTACGTCAAACGGTTTCGGTTAAGACGTTCATCAGCCACTACTTTAAAAATTATTAAACTCTACATTTTTAAGTGAATTTTTAATAAATTCATTTTAAAAGAGATTTTCGAAGCTTGTGTAAAAATGTTTAGATAAAGTATATGAAATGTCTTTAATTTTTTCGCTCAAATACGACTTTTTTTGATACATGTCTGATATATGTACGTTTTGGATATCCAAAAACGTGTTTCACAATGTATAAGTCAGAATTCATTTAACTTGAAAAATCAGTACAATAACAATTGTTTAAATTTCTTTTTCTCTGTACATTTACAACTCTGTTTAAACCTAATATTGGAAAGTTTCATCTCTTATTTGATCTCAGTTATTAAACTAATGAATGAAGAGATAATTAAAGTATTTAATCCGCGATACCGGGGAGATCAAAAAGTCCGCGAAATTTTCTTCAGAGCGTTTTTAGAGTTTGAATTTCTTACTTTCATTCAATCATGGTTATGGCGAGTCGTTTTAATCCTGCAACTTTAAAAATTTCTAGTGAGTAAATGGAACATAATTAGTACTTTCTTGCTAGAGCACTATTTCTCCTCTACAAAATCTCTCGTCCAAAAGATCCTTTTCATGGTATTCTGTTTTTTTGTGCTACTCCACAGATCTTTTGCATAATTTTACATTTTGCAATTTGTATAATAAAATTAGTTTTTTTTTTTGAAAATTTTTTGCAAAATGAATTGAACGATTTTTGTCTTTATTAAAATCTGTGGTAAATAAAAATTTTTTCCAAATTTTTAACTTCACTGTACTGCAAAAAATTATATCAATTTGTCTTTACTTTGAGTCTACATTAGACAAATTTTTATCAAGACAAACGTCAAAATTTTATCATGATAAAGATTTGTCTAATGTAGACTGAATTTGTCAGTATTATTGTAGCGTTAAAAGAAAATTGTCAGCGCTCGAACTCTGACAACTTTGTCTTGATAATGCTTAGTAACATACTGTCTCCACGTTGATATAATATGTAAGATAACGCCGGCAGAAGAGAGTAAACATTATGTTTATATTATGTTAAATCTTAAAGAAGGGGTAAATGTATCCTAATAAATCTCATAATATTTCATTATTTTCATTCAGTCACAGAGTAAACATGTACTTTTTATTTAAGAAATTCGAAATTTTTTAGCACAATTTTAATGAAAATATGTTTCTAAATGTAGAATAACCATTAAAATAAAATAATTTTACAAAAAAACTTTGTGTTTAAGTACTTTTAAAAATACACATTTACACACACAAACAAACTTTCGTATATGTGTATTTTTTTGAGAGTAAATCTTATAAGATAGTTGTGTAGAAAAATCTTATCACAACAGTCTCATAATATTTCTTATAATACTAATATTTTAGTCTACACGTGAGATAATTCTCTCAGAGAGCGTATTTGACACTCTCTGTTACATATTATGATATAAAAATATTACGTGGAGACTCAGTGTAAAAGTCGCTACTTTTTGCATGGTTTATTATGGCATACGTTTTCCCCTATAACGTCGAGTCTATATTAGAGAAATTTATATCAAGACAAACGTCAAATTTTTGTTTGAGTTGCAGATAATTTTTTATCTCTGTCAATTATAGGGGAAAACGTATGTCATAATAAGCCATGCAAAAAGTACCAACAACAATCAAAATGGCGTCTTTTGCTAAGCATTATCAAGACAAAGTTGTCAGAGCTCGAGTGCTGACAATTTTCTTTTAACTTTGAGTCTACATTAGAGAAATTTGTATCAAGACAAACGTCAAATTTTTGTTTGAGTTGCAGATAATTTTTTATCTCTGTCAATTATAGGAGAAAACGTATATCATAATAAACCATGTAAAAAGTACCAACAACAATCAAGATGGCGACTTTTACTAAGCATTATCAAGACAAAGTTGTCAGAGTTCGAGCGCTGACAATTTTCTTTTACTTTGAGTCTACATTAGACAAATTTTTATCAAGACAAACGTAAAAATCGGTGCGAATCTATACGAGGTAGCCTCAGTTAAACAGCTGATTATTATTTTTGGTTGTTACAGCTGTCAAACTGCATACATAAAAAACATTAATGAATTCGCCATATTGTTGTTTTTGCACAATTGTTAACACCTTCCATAAATTCGAGTTCATTTTGACGTTTGTCTTGATAAAAATTTGTCTAATGTAGACTCAAAGTTAACGCTGCAATAATACTGACAAATTCAGTCTACATTAGACAAATCTTTATCATGATAAAATTTTGACGTTTGTCTTGATAAAAATTTGTCTAATGTAGACTCAAAGTAACGCTGCAATAACACTGACAAATTCAGTCTACATTAGACAAATCTTTATCTTGATAAAATTTTGACGTTTGTCTTGATAAAAATTTGTCTAATGTAGACTCAAAGTAATTGATAAAGATAAAAAATTATCTGCAACTCAAACAAAAATTTGACGTTTGTCTTGATGAAAATTTCTCTAATGTAGACTCAAAGTTAAGAAGTCGAGTTTAATATTCCTAAATGCTTTGTTGCCATAAAACAAGCAATTGTAAAAATTTTATGAAGTTATCTAACGAAAAATATTCATATTTCAAACATTTCAAGAGAAAATTATTAAATTAAATATACAAATTTATTAAATTAAATATGCAAAAAATATATAATTTAATCATTTTTTTCGTGAAATTTAATTAAAAATTATTTAAAAATTTAACTTTTTTAAGATTTTTCCGGTTTTTTTTAAATAATAACTGTATTTACCGGTATTTATGTTTCGATACCGGTATACCGATACCGATATAATTTAAAATACCGTTACCGAAATAAAAATAAATTGAATACTGATACCGTTATCGATACCGTTATTCGTTTCGGTTTCCAACCTTGAAACTTTTAAATAATCTCCTATTATTTGTAACATGCTGTGTTGCACCATTGTCTATCTATCAATTATTTAAAAATCATTTATTGCATTAACTTCATCACACATTAAAGATAATATTCTTCGGTTTGCATATTTCACTTCACTATCCTTTTCTTTTGTTGGCTTACCATCACTGATCCATTTTCTGCACTCACACCCAGTGGCCTTTCTTGTTGCAATAATTACAGACATCTAACTTCTTATTTTGTTTATTTCCATTATGTGAGGATAACGTCTTCTTTTTTAAATTATTCACCACTAATGCTTCATCATTTCTAACACCTTGAAAATTTCTTTGATACATACATAATTGAGCTGACATTTCATCAATATTCTTTTCTTCATTCTTTGTCAAAAGTATCCAGCTTGATTTAAAAGTATCAAATTGACTCGGCAAAATTTGGAGCATCTTACATACCAATAAAACATCTGGCAATTGATTTTCATTTCTTGCTGTGTAAGGTTTTTGATCCAATTGTAGTCAGTGAGTTGGAGATTATCTACCACTGGTTGCAGATCCCCTATGCACTGACTATTATCGGATCCTACGCATTACATCTAAACATATTAACTCATGGAAGTTCTCGCGGACCAAATAAATCAAGTGCACTTTTAAGATTTTAAGGTTAGTTATTGCCTAAATAAACTAATCGCTAACAGCTCCCCTCCAACACCCATGGCACGGGTTGGTTGTAACTTTGAAGCCTAGTCCGCGTATGCCGTCACTGCGCGAGATGGTCTACTTCAGTGTTCCCCAAAACCGTGCACGCGTGCATTTTGTCTCTTTTGTTATTCTCTTCAAATGAATAAAAAACACACAAATCAACTCAGTCTCGCACGAGCATTCAAACAAGGAGGTTGTATTACAGCATGTTGCTTGAGATACACTCATGAAAAATGTTTAATATTAAGTGGAAGTATGAGTTCTTGATGGATGAACAAATAATGTTTATTTTTGATTTTTATTACTTACTCAAATCAAGATTTCGATCTATTGTCTTATATACCAATAATATAAATTTTACATAATTGTTCTATTTTAAGTTAAAGTCACATATAACTAATATATTTTAATTAAATACAAAAATATAGTCATTATCATATAATGTTTAGAGTCGCTGTTTAATATAATTCAAATTCTAAACTATTTAATTTTATTTCCGTTTACATATCTCAAATTCACGAAGAAACTTTCAAATTTAAATTACTATAAATATGAGGTTATTTTTTTGGTGTATAATTTCAAAGTGAGAGAGTTATACAAAACATACACAAACACAATTGTGTATGTATGAGTGTGGGGATCACTGGTGTAGATCCAATGTAAGAGTCCAAACACAACCAAACGGATTTCAACGTTGTTTTCCGCTCTAAGAGAGAAATGCAAATTAAGAGCCCATACACAACCTAGCGGATTATTTTTTTTATATGAAGATTTGACAACTAAAACAACACAGCGGAATCCGCTGGAAATTAAAATCTATTTTAATTTCACAACGGATTCTCAAAAGCTCTCATTTTCTCACTCTCCCTCTCTGTCAGTGTTGCCGTTGTTGCAAAATGAATCACATAAGTTTACATTAAATTTATATAAGAAAGAGATAGATAGATTTGCCTTTTATTTTTTATGTACGGAATTTAAGAGAGAATGATAAATATTTTTTTATATATGTAGTTTTGTTGTTGCCAAACACAAAAAATATAAAGAAACAAAAACAAAATATATATGAAAGAGAGAAATGCAAATTAAATGAAGACGGAATCCAGCAGCGGATTTCATATCTATTTTTCTTTTTTGTTTCTTTATATTTTTTGTGTTTGGCAACAACAAAACTACATATATAAAAAAATATTTATCTTTCTCTCTTAAATTCCATACATAAAAAATAAAAGGCAAATCTATCTTTCTATCTCTTTCCTTCTTATATAAATTTAATGTACTTATGTGATTCATTTTGCAGCAATGGCAATACTGACAGAGAGGGAGAGTGAGAAAATGAGAGCTTTTGAGAATCCGTTGTGAAATTAAAATAGATTTTAATTTATATAAGAAAGAAAGAAAGAAAGAGATAGATTTGCCTTTTATTTTTTATGTATGGAATTTAAGAGAGAAAGATAAATATTTTTTTATATATGTAGTTTTGTTGTTGCCAAACACAAAAAAATATAAAGAAACAGAAACAAAATATATATGAAATCCACTGCTGGATTCCGTCTTCCTTTAATTTGCATTTCTCTCTTAGAGCGGAAAACAACGTTGAAATCCGTTTGGTTGTGTTTGGGCTCTTATGCATGTACAAACTTATATATGGGTGTGTGTTTTCATTTGCATTTCTTTATAAGGAATACACACATGTACAAAAACATATATTTACTCTTTCTCTCTCTCTGTTTTGGTGGTGAATTTTGTTTTCAACACAGCTTTACTAAACATTTATAAGCGTAGTTCCTTAAAGTTGTATTCAAAAACGTTGATTTGCTTACTATATCTTTGGTAAAGCCTTGTAAACTTCAAAAATTTTAATAATGGTTCGACCATACTTTAAGACCATATTTTAAGATTATTTCCGTTACATTTTTCAAGAAAAATAAAAATAATGATAAATTTTTTGATTCATTTTGACAAAATCGACGTATTTTAAAATGTCCGAATGTTAAAATCTGTAATAAAATAAAAAATGTTTCGGAATATCTATTTAAAAACGTATTAAATGAATTCCGGGACAGAACAATATTTTCTGTAATTATTTTTAAACTATATACATATTTTAAACTATTTGAATTAAAATCATAAACATAAACAAGAAAAAGTATATTTTGTGTGCTTTTGGATTAAAATATCATAATTCCGGCTGCCGGCATGTCAACCCAATGTTCGCCACAATCGCATATGTTTAACATTTTAATTATTTGTTGTTTCCACGTAAATCTAAATAGTACATTAATATATACACGTCTTAGATTAAGGTGTAATTAATCTATCATATCAACTCCTGGTTAAAATCAGAGCTTCGAAAGAATTAATTCTATTTAGAATTAATTCACGTATAAACTTAATTCAGCTTATAAAAATTTTATTTAGCATTCTTTAAAATCATTCCTCAGAAAATAATTCTTAGAATTAATTCTTTAGGCTTAACTTTGTATTGAATTAATTCCCTAGAGAATTAATTCCTTAAAGAATTACAATTCAATTTGAATGATTAAATCTTTCATGAAACTGCACTTCACAGTTTTAAAGACAAATAATACTCCTAATATGTTCTCTTTGAGATCTAGGGATAAATCCTATGATTCAGGATAATCTGAGTTCATGAAATTTAATAAACGTTCAATACAGAACTAATAAAAATAATAGATACCTCATACTGAATGTGACGCACGTCCCGAAACATGTATGTACATAAACGCGACTTACAACACATCGTTTTTGCAATTATATAAAATTGTTTAAAATCTAAAGAATTAAAAACTAAAACTTTAATTCAATCTAGTACAAATTGATTGGTTGAAAATTTGTATAATTCAATTTATAATAGTTTGAATTTAAACAAAATTGAATGAAATCAAAAGAATTAAGCATTCCCAAAGAATTAATTCCATTGTATCAAAAGCTTTAGGAATTAAGCTTCAGAATTAATTACAATGAATTTATTTAAAAGAATTAATAATTCCATATAATTTAGTTAAATTTTAAAAAGTGAATTAAAGAATTAATTCTTTCGAACCTTTGGTTAAAATTTATGCATTTTAACAGAAAAAAACATAAAAATAGTAAAATTTTATCAAAATTTCAACAAAAATGATGTAAACAAAACAAAATATGAAATAGTGATGCTGATTTTATCACAGAATATTGGTTATTCGGCTACATATAATTACATCAAACAAAAATTAAATAAAATTATTCCTTTTATACATTAGTATATTTATACAAGCAAAAGCAAGGTTTTTTTCCAAAATAAAAAAAACTTATTTATCATCAAAAACATACTAGATCATCAAAAATAATAATAGAATAAAACAGTTAACGAATAATTTATTCTTACTGCTAACGACACTAACAATAAAGCCAAAATTACAATCAGCTGATTATTTAGAATGCACTGTTTGTTATGGTGTTGATTACATTTGGTCTACGCGCTATTGTAATTTGGGCTTAAAATACACAAGTAGAACAAAGCTAGATGGTGGTTGTAAATTGTGACTGCCTACGCTGAATTGTAATTATAACGGCAGCAACATGTTGTGCTGACAGTGATCAGCTGATAATTTTTGCTGATACTGTTTCTGACTACGCGCTATTGTAATTTGGGCTTAAGAATGGGAGAGAAACTGAGAAGGGTTGCCTACATAAACAAAAAGTTAATTTAGATAGTAAATAATTTTTTGAATACGATTTTCCTAATAAATACATTAAGGGCCGTTATTATAACCTACCTATAAGGTATCAGATAGTTAAAGGTAACATAAACTAAAGTGAACGATAAAGTGAGCTTTATCTACTTTTGGTTATTACAACTTGGTTTTAAGGTAAATTTTATAATTTTGATAATACGGTAATATCAAAGCAAAAACCGATTACTTTTGGCCACTTAACATACAGTTAGGGACAAAACTATTTGTACACCTCATATATTTCGTATACCTTCACGCACATTTTCAACAGATCCGCTGTTTTTATACTTGCTTACAATGTATTGTACTGTGGAATGTTGCAAATTTACTAAATTACTTATATTCCGGAGAGATTTTCCTTTTTTATGTTAATCAATGATTAAATTTTTAATATCCAAACTCAACTCTTTTCGCTTTCCCATTTTTGATGTGCTTATTATTCAAAACGTTAAAACCAACTTCTTATTTTGTAAAATAAAACTCGATTAACGAAGAAAATATAACGGTATTTAAAAAAATCATCATACAAGAGTCCAACGTACAAATAATTGTACAAAGTACTGATGTACAAATACTTTTGTCCCAAAGATTTTTACTTAAATTGTACTTTTTTTTAACAATGTGTTATATATTAATTTATTTTTTATCAAATAATTCAATAAAAATGGACCTGAATTAAAACTACATATAATAATTTTTTATTCTTTATAAATTATTGAAGATATACGAAATGCATGGGTGTACAAATAGTTTTGTCCCTAACTGTATATATATATATATATATATATATATATATATATATATATATATATATATATATAGATAGATAGATAGATAGATAGACAGATAGAAAGATAGATAGATAGATAGATAGATAGATAGATAGATAGATCTATCTATGACCTTCTATCGCCTTTTTTGCTGAGTCTACAACTATGTTTATTGCATCTATGGTTGATCTTGACTTCCGGAATCCATATTGACGGTCGGAGAGTCCACCCCTTGCTTCCTCTACGATTGCTCCCAGTAGTGGAAGCAAGGGGTGGACTCTCCGACCGTCAATATGGATTCCGGAAGTCAAGATCAACCATAGATGCAATAAACATAGTTGTAGACTCAGCAAAAAAGGCGATAGAAGGTCATGGGGCAAAAAGGAAATACTGCGCGGTAATAACCCTCGACGTGAAAAACGCATTTAATACTGCAAACTGGGGACGTATTATGAATAACTTATATAGACTTGGAGTACCCGAGTACTTGACAAGGACTATTGGGAGCTATTTTTCCGAACGAGAACTTTGTTATAGAACAGATGAAGGCACAGGTTCATACACCGTAACCGCAGGTGTTCCACAGGGCTCGGTCCTAGGACCTCTTCTATGGAACATCATGTATAACGATGTATTAAACCTAGAGATACCAGACGAAGCGAACACAGTATGCTTCGCGGACGACATTGTAATTGTTGTCACTGCTAGGCATATTGATGAAATCGAACTACTGGCAAATGAGACAGTGCATACTATTAGGACATGGATGAAAACAAGCGGATTGGAATTAGCCGAACACAAGACAGAAGCAGTGCTAATAAGCAGTCGTCGGAAGCAGGAGAAAATAAATATAAAAATAGGATGTCACACCATTTCGTCGCAGCAACATCTCACGTACTTAGGGATGGTAATAGACGACAGGCTGAACTTCAAACCACATATTGAAAAAATAAGTACCAAAGCATCAAATATAGCGGCAGCGCTATCCAGAATGATGCCAAACGTAGGAGGACCTAAACAGAGTAAAAGAAGATTAATCTCTGCGGTAGTGAAGTCAACGATTCTATACGCAGCTCCCATATGGTCGGAAGCTCTTAAAATCAAGTCAGTGGCAAGGAAACTGAATTCCGTGTACAGACTTTGTGCTCTAAGAGTATGTAGCTCATACAGAACAACATCAGACGAGGCAGCTTACGTCATAGCCGGAATGATCCCAATTGATATACTAGCAGACGAAGCAAACCGTGTATATAGACGCAAGAAAACAAACGCACAAAACGCGGAAGAGATCTCATACATGGAGAGACAGGAATCCATGAGAATATGGCAGAAGAGGTGGGAGGAAAGTCGAAAAGGAAGGTGGACTTTTAGACTAATACCTAATATAGAATCATGGATGCACAGAACATATGGCGAAGTCAACTATTATCTGACGCAATTTCTTACTGGACACGGAGGGTACAGGAGTTACCTGCACAAATTTGGACTAGATACGTCATCGAATTGCCCTTACTGCACAAACAAAATCGAGGACGCTGAACATGTAATGTTTGGTTGTCCAAGATTTAGGAACGAGCGTGTGGCTATGGAAGAACACATAGGTCAGAGCACAACTGCTGAAAATATAATTGAAGTAATGACAAAAAATAAGGAAAACTGGGACGCAGTTTGTAGCCTCATCAAAGGAATCCACGAAAGACTAAGAGTAGAAGAAGAACACAGAAAGATCTGGGATCAAATGGAAGCAGAGGCTAATTAAGCCTACCCGGCCCTGCGAAGTAATATCGTAACAGACAGTCCCGCAGGGTAAACGGAGGAGAAAGGAGGTGTTTTAGTCGGTAAAACCCGACATAACCCAAGCACTGGGTATCTTATTTAAGATTTCACCTACCTATAAAAAAAAAAAAAAAAAAAAAAAGATAGATAGATAGATAGATAGATAGATAGATAGATAGATAGATAGATAGATAGATAGATAGATAGATAGATAGATAGATAGATAGATAGATAGATAGATAGATAGATAGATAGATAGATAGATAGATAGATAGATAGATAGATAGATAGATAGATAGATAGATAGATAGATAGATAGATAGATAGATAGATAGATAGATAGATAGATAGATAGATAGATAGATAGATAGATAGATAGATAGATAGATAGATAGATAGATAGATAGATAGATAGATAGATAGATAGATAGATAGATAGATAGATAGATAGATAGATAGATAGATAGATAGATAGATAGATAGATAGATAGATAGATAGATAGATAGATAGATAGATAGATAGATAGATAGATAGATAGATAGATAGATAGATAGATAGATAGATAGATAGATAGATAGATAGATAGATAGATAGATAGATAGATAGATAGATAGATAGATAGATAGATAGATAGATAGATAGATAGATAGATAGATAGATAGATAGATAGATAGATAGATAGATAGATAGATAGATAGATAGATAGATAGATAGATAGATAGATAGATAGATAGATAGATAGATATATAGATAGATAGATAGATAGATAGATAGATAGATAGATAGATAGATAGATAGATAGATAGATAGATAGATAGATAGATAGATAGATAGATAGATAGATAGATAGATAGATAGATAGATAGATAGATAGATAGATAGATAGATAGATAGATAGATAGATAGATAGATAGATAGATAGATAGATAGATAGATAGATAGATAGATAGATAGATAGATAGATAGATAGATAGATAGATAGATAGATAGATAGATAGATAGATAGATAGATAGATAGATAGATAGATAGATAGATAGATAGATAGATAGATAGATAGATAGATAGATAGATAGATAGATAGATAGATAGATAGATAGATAGATAGATAGATAGATAGATAGATAGATAGATAGATAGATAGATAGATAGATAGATAGATAGATAGATAGATAGATAGATAGATAGATAGATAGATAGATAGATAGATAGATAGATAGATAGATAGATAGATAGATAGATAGATAGATAGATAGATAGATAGATAGATAGATAGATAGATAGATAGATAGATAGATAGATAGATAGATAGATAGATAGATAGATAGATAGATAGATAGATAGATAGATAGATAGATAGATAGATAGATAGATAGATAGATAGATAGATAGATAGATAGATAGATAGATAGATAGATAGATAGATAGATAGATAGATAGATAGATAGATAGATAGATAGATAGATAGATAGATAGATAGATAGATAGATAGATAGATAGATAGATAGATAGATAGATAGATAGATAGATAGATAGATAGATAGATAGATAGATAGATAGATAGATAGATAGATAGATAGATAGATAGATAGATAGATAGATAGATAGATAGATAGATAGATAGATAGATAGATAGATAGATAGATAGATAGATAGATAGATAGATAGATAGATAGATAGATAGATAGATAGATAGATAGATAGATAGATAGATAGATAGATAGATAGATAGATAGATAGATAGATAGATAGATAGATAGATAGATAGATAGATAGATAGATAGATAGATAGATAGATAGATAGATAGATAGATAGATAGATAGATAGATAGATAGATAGATAGATAGATAGATAGATAGATAGATAGATAGATAGATAGATAGATAGATAGATAGATAGATAGATAGATAGATAGATAGATAGATAGATAGATAGATAGATAGATAGATAGATAGATAGATAGATAGATAGATAGATAGATAGATAGATAGATAGATAGATAGATAGATAGATAGATAGATAGATAGATAGATAGATAGATAGATAGATAGATAGATAGATAGATAGATAGATAGATAGATAGATAGATAGATAGATAGATAGATAGATAGATAGATAGATAGATAGATAGATAGATAGATAGATAGATAGATAGATAGATAGATAGATAGATAGATAGATAGATAGATAGATAGATAGATAGATAGATAGATAGATAGATAGATAGATAGATAGATAGATAGATAGATAGATAGATAGATAGATAGATAGATAGATAGATAGATAGATAGATAGATAGATAGATAGATAGATAGATAGATAGATAGATAGATAGATAGATAGATAGATAGATAGATAGATAGATAGATAGATAGATAGATAGATAGATAGATAGATAGATAGATAGATAGATAGATAGATAGATAGATAGATAGATAGATAGATAGATAGATAGATAGATAGATAGATAGATAGATAGATAGATAGATAGATAGATAGATAGATAGATAGATAGATAGATAGATAGATAGATAGATAGATAGATAGATAGATAGATAGATAGATAGATAGATAGATAGATAGATAGATAGATAGATAGATAGATAGATAGATAGATAGATAGATAGATAGATAGATAGATAGATAGATAGATAGATAGATAGATAGATAGATAGATAGATAGATAGATAGATAGATAGATAGATAGATAGATAGATAGATAGATAGATAGATAGATAGATAGATAGATAGATAGATAGATAGATAGATAGATAGATAGATAGATAGATAGATAGATAGACCCCGCAAGGGTATCCTCAGGAGAGGATAACGGGATTAACGACCCCGCGGACCCTAGTTGTGGCAGCCGTTGAGAGCGTACAAGAAAAATCTACAAGCGCTCGAAGAAATCCTGCCACGGAGCGAGTGGATGCCGCTCTTACTTATGTATCCGACCACAGGGGTGCCCTCAGGAGAGGAGTAGTTTGGAGAGTGACGACTCCATGGTATTTTTCCCTAGTCACGTGCATACGGAACAGATGCATATAAGGACTCTGCCAAATGGCATTAAGATCAAGCCCAGTACGGTCTTAATTACGGTATTTCTGGAAACCCCCTTTATGTAATGACAGTACCCCCGGGCTGACAGTTGTGGTATTCTGAGACTTGAGTATGTGGAAGTGAAATTTCACAGAAATGGCTCCCAGGCTAATGCTACGACTGCCTCCGTCCCAGTAAAACCCGGCAAGTCTCAAGGTACGTTCTAAGTTCGTCATCATTAGGTTGGTGGTGTAGGTTCGGATGTCCTTCCCCGATTAGCACGGATCTGGCTCTGGCTTAAGGCCCCATAAGGACTTTTAGTCAACCTTTACATGGACCTCACTGCTAGCATAGGGACCCATGGGATCTGCACGTGACTACACAATCGAACAAAGATAGCGGCTTTGAGTTGGGACCCAATCGCAATGGAAATGTACCAGAAGAATGAACATGAAGAGAATGAAAGGAGTAACGACGAGGTAGAAAATCCCTTTAGAAGAAGCTCTGTGATAGTTAGATCTCCAACACCTAATGTCTCAGTAGTAACGGTGGATGATCAAAGAATCTCTGCAAATGCTCCAATCGATGTCACAAGCATAAATACGTGCATGTCAGGAAACATTGAAGAGGAAATTAGGCATCTCAATCAGCTCAGGCAAGCGGAGGAAAACTCCTTTATCGAACTTGGGAATAAACTTAGTGCAGCAAACGTCATTGTCTCTAACGCGAGAAATATACATAAGACAATACGCGACAATCTTAATTGCGCACTAGCATTATACCAGCAGCTTAGAGAGTATAGGGAAGCAATAAGTGTAAATCCGGCGACAGTATGCTATACTCGTAGTCAGCAACAGTCGAAAGCTACACAGGTGGACTCAATTTCTCCAGTACAGGAGAGGAAACGCAAAGTGCCGAAAACACCTGCAACAGTCACTGCGCTACAAGCACAGGGAGAAATAAGTGCACTGGGAACACCAGTCACAACAAATGAATGGGAAAAAGTGAGACACCGAAAAGAAAAGAAGAAAAAGAATAAACAACATAATAGACGTCTAGAAAAAAGCGATCAAGGAGAAGCTATTACAATTAAGACTAGCTCCACAGAGTCATATGCCGATGTTATAAAAAGAATGAAGCAGAATATAAATCCCACAGATATCGGGGTGGGTGTTCAATGCATTAGAAGAACGAAAGCTGGCGAGTTGCTCGTTAAACTAAAAAGAGGAGAAGGGCAAGCTGAAAAGCTTAAAAATGCTATATGTAGTACGCTTGGAGACAATGTCACGATTAAAACTGTCACTAAGAACCAAGTCATTGATATACGAGACATGGATGAATCGACAGACGAAAATGATCTTGTTAATGCCCTGATGGAGGCAACGAAAGTAGATGAGCCAACGATGTTTAAGATACTGAGTTTAAGAGCGTCGTTTGCAAACACCAAGCAAGCGCTTGTGCAAGTACCACTGCATATCTCTACAACACTGCTTAACGCAGGGAGAGTCCGAGTAGGGTGGGTCATGTGTAGACTGAGAACTAGAACTAGAACAATGCAATGTTTTAGGTGTCTAGAGAGTGGTCATATTGCAAGCCAGTGTAAGGGCAAAGATAGGAGTAACTTTTGCAGAAAGTGCTGTACCCCTGGGCATAAATCGAAGGATTGTAACGCGGATATAAGATGCATACTATGCTTTGAAAATGGGTTAAGAAATGTGCATCATTATATTGGCAGCACTGCATGTGCAAATAACCGGAGGAACACAGATGTAAAATGATCCTAAAATTTCTGCAAATTAATCTCGGGCGGGGTAAAGAAGTGCAGGACTTAATGTTACAGAAGGCGGCAGAAGAAAAAACGGATATACTGCTAATAAGTGAACCCTACAAAAAACCATCAACACAAGTCTGGTATGAAGACACAAATCATCGTGCAGCTATCATGGTCAATAACAGAAGACTGAACATAAGCGAAGTCGACGAGAGCAACGCTTGTTTTGTGTCCGCCATTGTGAACAAGGTTAAAATATATAGCTGCTACTACTCTCCAAATATCCCATGTACTGATTTTGCAGAAGCCATAAACACACTGGAATTTTCTATTCGATCATCAAAGAATAAAGTAGTGATTGGAGGTGATTTCAATAGTAAATCTCCTGAGTGGAACTCCAAGACACTCGATAACAAAGGCAACATAGTGAGTGAAATGATTGCTGGCCTGGGTCTTATGGTGTTTAACAACGGTAACCAACTAACATTTCGCAGAGGAACAGGCGGTAGCATTATTGACATTACATTTGGTTCAACAAACCTATACAATGAGAAAATGGACTGGATAGTACTGGACGACCTCACTCTAAGTGATCACCAATATATTACTTTTAATTTATGTGACCATAATAATACGACACCAGAGGAAATATACCTCCCACGGTGGAACGTAAGAAAACTGGATGATAAAAAGCTGTTACATTATATTGTACAGTCAAAAAATGGAGATATTCAGAACCAATTGGACGCAATATGCACTGATAATGCCGTGCAAGTATTGACGCGGACTCTTACAAAAGCGTGTAATGTAGGAATGCCAAGAAGCCAAAAGTATAACAGCAAGCGTCCTGTATACTGGTGGACAGAAGAAATAGGTGGTCTGAGGACAAAATGTCTTGCAGCACGTCGAGCGACTACGCGACATCCTGGAGTACAAATTTTGCTGTATGAATACAAACAAGCACGTAAAATCTTAAGAAGAGCTATAAAAGAGAGTAAAAGACGATGTTGGACAAACCTATGCAAGGAAATAGACGCGGACCCCTGGGGCAAGCCGTATAAAATAGCGATGAAAAAACTCGGAGGTTTTAAGCCTATACCTGGAATCAAAAACCCGGAGTGGGTGAGGCATATAGTGGAAACACTTTTCCCATTTGACAAAGATGGTCTACTAAAGGCACAAAGTTCCGAAGTTGACGATTTTACTCCTCTGAACATTGATGAGATAAAATATGCATCCAATAAACTGAGCACTGGTAAAAGCCCTGGACCCGATGGCATACCCAACGAGGTTATTAAAATTACATGTGATGCTTGGCCAGAATCCTTACTCATGGTCTTCAACTCGTGTCTATCCACAGGAAATTTTCCTGCCACGTGGAAAAGACAGAGATTGGTACTACTCCGAAAAGGGAATAAACCGCTGAGCGAACCTAGTTCGTACAGACCATTGTGTATGTTAGGCTCTTTAGGAAAGATGCTGGAAGTCTTGCTGCTAAAGCGACTGGAAGATAATATAGAAAAACTTGGAGGTTTATCACCTATGCAACATGGCTTTCGGAAAGGGAAAAGTACGGTGGATGCCATCAGTGAAGTAGTGAATAGAGCAACACAAGCCAAATTAAATGGAGAATACTGTGCAATAATCACACTCGATGTAAAGAACGCATTTAATACAGTGAAATGGAAAGTAGTTCTAGGAGCATTAAAGAATAGAGGTGTGGACAAATATCTTTATAATATAATAGCAGATTACCTAAATAATAGAACCCTTTTATATGATACGGAAAATGGTATTAAGGAATATAAAATAACTGCAGGAGTACCACAGGGCTCCGTACTAGGACCTTTTCTTTGGAACGTAATGTACGATGGCTTACTGAATCTGGATCTACAAGATGGCGCAAAACTTGTTGGGTACGCTGATGATATTGCTCTTGTGATAAACCAGAAAACACCAGAATTAGTGGAGATAATCGCAAATGACAGTCTAAGCCGATGCAGCAGATGGTTATGGAGAAATGGCTTGCAACTTGCAGTACCAAAAACGGAGGCCATACTCGTTACAAATCGTAGAGTCTTTAAAACACCCGAACTGTTTTTACAGGAAACATTCATACCTTTAAAGAGAAGCTTATGTTATCTTGGCATACAATTGGACGACAAACTTGGTTTTGCACAACATGTGCGAAATATCCGTGACAAAGCATTGAAAAGTGCCACATCGTTGGCGAGAATAATGCCAAATACTGGAGGTCCAAAACCACATATAAGGCAATTGATAAATAGCGTAGTTCTTTCACAGATCCTCTATGCTGCTCCATCTTTTGTTAGAGCATTGGAGTTTAAATCTAACATACGAGAGTTACAGAAACCACAGAGACTAACTGCCCTGCGCACCATATCGGCTTATCGCACGGTTTCTACGAGCGCAGCCTTAGTGCTTGCTGGTCTACCACCAATAGATCTGTTACTATTGGAAAAAAGGGAAATATATGCCCAAACCAAAAACATAGGATGCGACAGAAACGACACAAATGAATATTCAAGGAAAACGTCTGAAATAAAAGAAAAAGCCCGAAACAACCTAATAGGTAAATGGCAGGAACGATGGAATCAAGAAGATACAGGGAGATGGACATATAACCTAATACCCAATATAAGAGTCTGGATAACGAGGAAACATGGAAATATGGGATATTACTTAACCCAAGCTATGACAGATCATGGTAATTTCAATAAATACCTGCATAGATTCAAATTGCGGAATACAAGCCGATGTGACTCGTGTGATACACTAGAGGAAAACGCAAAGCACGTACTGTTCGAATGCGAAAATTGGATGGAGGAGAGGCAAACATTGTATGATAAGCTAGGTGAAACGCTTACACCCGAGAATATTGTAAATGTAATGCTGAGTCACATAGATGCATGGAATTTGTGCGAAAACTATATAGAGAGAATTTTAAGGAGAAAATGCAACGTAGTTCCGAACCTTCGTACTTAGAGAAAGTAAGGAGGATGTAGGAATGAGCGTATAAAACTACCCGTCCTGATGAAATGTTGAAACAGTCCCAGGGTGGTGTTAGTGATGATATCGTGGGGCCACTAGATGATAGCGCGCTATCACTACGTCCAACAAAAAAAAAAAAAAAAAAAAGATAGATAGATAGATAGATAGATAGATAGATAGATAGATAGATAGATAGATAGATAGATAGATAGATAGATAGATAGATAGATAGATAGATAGATAGATAGATAGATAGATAGATAGATAGATAGATAGATAGATAGATAGATAGATAGATAGATAGATAGATAGATAGATAGATAGATAGATAGATAGATAGATAGATAGATAGATAGATAGATAGATAGATAGATAGATAGATAGATAGATAGATAGATAGATAGATAGATAGATAGATAGATAGATAGATAGATAGATAGATAGATAGATAGATAGATAGATAGATAGATAGATAGATAGATAGATAGATAGATAGATAGATAGATAGATAGATAGATAGATAGATAGATAGATAGATAGATAGATAGATAGATAGATAGATAGATAGATAGATAGATAGATAGATAGATAGATAGATAGATAGATAGATAGATAGATAGATAGATAGATAGATAGATAGATAGATAGATAGATAGATAGATAGATAGATAGATAGATAGATAGATAGATAGATAGATAGATAGATAGATAGATAGATAGATAGATAGATAGATAGATAGATAGATAGATAGATAGATAGATAGATAGATAGATAGATAGATAGATAGATAGATAGATAGATAGATAGATAGATAGATAGATAGATAGATAGATAGATAGATAGATAGATAGATAGATAGATAGATAGATAGATAGATAGATAGATAGATAGATAGATAGATAGATAGATAGATAGATAGATAGATAGATAGATAGATAGATAGATAGATAGATAGATAGATAGATAGATAGATAGATAGATAGATAGATAGATAGATAGATAGATAGATAGATAGATAGATAGATAGATAGATAGATAGATAGATAGATAGATAGATAGATAGATAGATAGATAGATAGATAGATAGATAGATAGATAGATAGATAGATAGATAGATAGATAGATAGATAGATAGATAGATAGATAGATAGATAGATAGATAGATAGATAGATAGATAGATAGATAGATAGATAGATAGATAGATAGATAGATAGATAGATAGATAGATAGATAGATAGATAGATAGATAGATAGATAGATAGATAGATAGATAGATAGATAGATAGATAGATAGATAGATAGATAGATAGATAGATAGATAGATAGATAGATAGATAGATAGATAGATAGATAGATAGATAGATAGATAGATAGATAGATAGATAGATAGATAGATAGATAGATAGATAGATAGATAGATAGATAGATAGATAGATAGATAGATAGATAGATAGATAGATAGATAGATAGATAGATAGATAGATAGATAGATAGATAGATAGATAGATAGATAGATAGATAGATAGATAGATAGATAGATAGATAGATAGATAGATAGATAGATAGATAGATAGATAGATAGATAGATAGATAGATAGATAGATAGATAGATAGATAGATAGATAGATAGATAGATA
>OX596076.1:46014997-46039503 GCA_951394005.1 Protophormia terraenovae | reverse complement strand
TTAAAATGAATTTTTAGAATTCTAAAAGTTTTTTTTTACTGAATGGTAATGTACGTCCGTCTTTCTATACATTGAAATTAAATGGGTAAAAAATCGAGCTTAATTCAGGGAAAGGCCAAAAAAAAACTACAAAAAACGTTAAAAATTTTGGGTTATTTGTGGAAAAAGCTTGAACAAGATCTTGCAAAATTAAGATTTCTGAAATCTAAAATGGATATAATTCGAAAAATATACGAGGGCGGATCAATAAGTCCATGATTTTTTGAATGAAACACAGAGTTTTATGCAAAACAAAAATTTATTTTTCAATATAATCTCCTTTTAACTCAATACACTTAGTCTTTGTCTTTGTATCCTTTCCAAAAAAATAGGATTTTTCGAGGTCTATAATATAGGCATTTGTTTGGTCAATAATGAGGAACCAATTCGTAGCCCAATTCATAGAGATTGCATTATCTTTATGAAAAATAACTTTTTTCTTGGCCATATGGGGTCGTTTTCTTTTTAAATCCTTAGTAAATCGGTCTAATAAGTTGGCATAATATTCGCCATTTATTGTTTTTCCCTTTTAAAAGTAATCGATATGGATTATCCCACGTGCATCCCAAAAAACTGTTGCCATCACCTTATTGGCCGACAAACTTACCTTGGCCTTCTTCGGAGCAGGTTCACCCTGCTGCTTGGTCTCCGGAGTACAGTAATGGATCCATGTTTCATCCACAGTTACAAAACGCACTCATTCGGATTGCGGTTAAACACCTCCAAACAATCTTTTGAAGTTGTCACACGTTTACGTTTATGGTCATTTTGCAGACAACTTTCTTAAACCCAGCTGATCATTTAAAATCGAAATCACTCTGCCATATGAAATGCGTATGGCATCAACAATCTCAAGCACTTTTACTCTTCGGTCGGACAACACCATATCGTGGATTTTTTCGACATTTTCGGGTGTACTGACTTCAATTGGCCGTCCAGAACGTTCAGCGTCATTTGTACTTGTGCAACCACAACGAAAATCAGTAAACCACTTGTTTAATATTGAAATCGATGGTGCAGTCCCCATAGTATTTATCGAGCTTTTCCTTGGTTTGATTGACGTTTTTTTTTTAGAAAAATACACGAAGTTGTATGTTTTGAACAGCTGTTAAACGCAAAGTAAATGACGACACTTGCTCAAAATTTGACAGGAGTCTATTAACAGGTTGTTCTTGATGGGAACAGTGTTGCATTTCATATAACTACTAGGGAATTTCGAAAAATCACGGAAATATTGATCCGCATTCGTATAAGATGAATAGTATACGCAAGCATATTTTATTTAGAGCTTTAAGGTAATATTAAAGTCTTTGAAATCGGGTCAGGTATACAAATTCGATAGTTGTTAAACACTTTCTATAGCTCCGCTCTTGAAATGCATTTTTTCTCCAAAGCGAATCGTTTGTACAGATGCAAACGTATGTGGTCATATTGCCCACAAATTCATGAATTACATTACGGATTCTGTCGATGTAGCCAAAATAAAAGAGATTTAAAAGATGATGATCTTGTGAAATCCTATCATTTCTTTGGAAGAAAAAAAAAATTGGAATCAAATCTGGACAAATTGTGTGAATAAATAGGAAAGTATGGCGTTTTTTTCATGGATTTAATTCATTCATCTTCTTATTATATTTTAAAAAGACTATGTCCAATAGTCCAATTTATTTATGAAATATGTATTAAAACCGTTAGTTATTTTGAATACACATTTGTCCACTAAATAAATGTTTAAAAAATGTTTAAATGTTTTTTAAAAAAAATCGTTCAATTTTTATATCCTACACCACCATAGGTGGGGAGGGTATTATGCGTTTGTGCTGATGTTTGTAACACCCAAAAATATTGGTCTAAAACCCACCTTAATTTATACCAATCGGCTTAGAATCACTATCTGAGTTGATTTAACGATGTACGTCCGTCCGTCCGTCTGTCCGTCTGACCGTCTGTCAGTCCATGTAAACCTTGTAATCAAACTACAGGTCGCAATTTTGCACCAAAATTTATGAAATTTGGTACACAGCATTTTTTTGGTCCAGAAGAAGCCTATTGAAATTGGTTATGATCGGTCCATTATTTCACCTAGCCCCCATACAAATGTCCTCCCGGAAAAGGGTTTAACGATCATAAATCCCTTAAATATAGCAATATTTTAATATTATTTGGCACATATAAGTTTCATATAAGTTTAAATAAGTGTGCCGAGTTTTAAAAAGATCGGTCCATAATTATTCATAGCTCCCATATAAACCCCTTTCCAAAAAATCAATTTAACGGCCATAAATTCTACTAAAATGTTAGTATCAAGTTAATATTCGACACAAATAAGTTTTATATAAACATAAATGATAGTACCAAATTTTATAAAGATCGGTCCATAATTTACCATAGCTCCCATATAAGGCCCCCTTTCGGGAATCACCCAAAAGTGAATAAATTCATATAAATGTCAGCATCAACGTAATATTCTGTATTTGTATGTCTTATTTTACACTTATAAGTATCGGTCCACATTTGGGTTCATGTCTAATAAAAGACCACTCCCCAAAATATACTGTATGGTGTAGGGTATCATATAGTCGGGCCTGACCGACTATATCTTTTTCTCTCGTTTTATTTGGAAATGTTTATTGCTTAAATGTTTGTATCCTGCACCACCATCGGTGTGTGGGAAATTATGGGTTTATGCTGATGTTTGTAAAGCACAGAAAAAAAATCTATGCACCCCCCACTGCAATATATTTATGTATATCAGGGATCGACGCTCTTAAATTTCACATTCTCTTTTTGTATATGGTCTGTAACTCTCATGCTCTTATATTGTGCACGGAATACATTTTTAAGCTTATAATTTCATAATATCTGTTGCTCTTAAACAATTTATGGTCTGTAAATAAAAAAAACTATAATTGAATATTATAAACATTTGCTTAAAAAGTATTAAAAATATATAAAATTAATAAATAATTATTGTCTTCTCCACATGTAAGAGCATATAGATGTGACAAAATTAAGAGATCATTAGCACGTTTGCGTGTCCCTGATGTATAACTTAATTTTTTCTTAATAAATAAAAAAACAATATTTTTTTCAGGAATAGAACTCCTGTTTTTTTTATTTTACTTTATTCTTCAACAACTCTTTTAAGACTAACTTAAAGCATAAAATCTTAGCTTTTATTATTTTCACATATTACGAGACACCCAAATGTTATTTGTTTTAAGCAGACATAGTGTCAGCATTTTTATTTTTCAAATACATTTTTGTTTTGCATTTCGTTTCATATTTCATTTTTTGCATTTAATTTGTTTTGTAAACTGTCGGCGCTTGTGCTGACAAAACATAAAATAATTTATGAGAATGACAAAACTTATTATTAACTTATACATGCCGTTTGACTTAAAATCGATTTAACGATATCCGTCCGTCCGTTTGGCTGGCTGTGAATAATCTACAAGTCGCAATATTTAAGATATCTTGATAAACCTGACGGAAAAGTGCCCATATAAGACCCTCTCCGAAGATCACTGTACATCTTTAAATTTCATACATTTTTGCTTTCTCTACTTCTTTGTTTTTCTAAGTTTTCATTTTATTATTAACTTCAACAGCTATCCTGTTTTATTGCGTATTTTTTATTTAATTTTACTTAGTTCGAGTATATTTTTTAATGATTGTTTTTAAGTTTTGCCACACAGAAAAAATTATTACCGTCTTTTTTTCAATTAACTCAGTTGTTTAATTTTGGAGCAAAATTTAATAAATATATTCAAGAAAAAATAAAATAAAAATAAATTTTTGTATGATTTTAACATTTTTAATTCATTCAATCATCTACTTGATTGATTTAATTAATTAATTAATTGGGAATTTTTTTCTGTTTTGTATTTTTTATCGTTTTTAGTAATTGATATAATCATTTTGGTGAGAGGTGCAAATTTAAACAAGTTTATAATTGAATGAATTATTTTCATATATATTTGTTAATTGGTGACTTTTTTCTGTGCAAGTGCTGTTTGTGCTTTAAATAGAGCTTTGATTTTCTAAGTTCGGTGTTCATCTTTTAATTAATTTTATTAAATTTTTACCCTGGTGTACACAAAACAACTACTATCTTTATACATTTTTTTCAAGTAGTTAATGCTATTGTAAGCATTAAGACATATATGCAATCTATGATCTCAGTTTACTCCTACATGACACTATTTAAGGAAACTTGTTTTTTAGGACTGAAATTCCCTTAAACTTTGAGTAATATATTTAATTTATTATCTCATTTCTATGCAACAAGCTTTAAAAATTCTCAAGAAACCACTGATCTAAACCTTTATCTGCAATATTTTCTTTAACATCTGTATATTGTAAAACTTTAAATACCAACAGTCAGACATTAGCAAATCTTCTCACAACAATAATGCCTGACGTAGAGCTTTTGGTAAAGGTATAAAAAAGAAATTTACAAAATCAGAAACTGTATAATAATGTACAGGATGAAGACACTTTTATAAGGATTCTTTTGAGTTGTGTTTTTCTTAATATAAAAGTTTTATTTTTCGTTTTCTTGATGTTTTTTCTTCTTTTTCTGTATGGATGACTGTTTGTGTATTTTTTAGTCCTTGCGATTACTTTGTAGGTGGTTGGAATGTTTGGTTTATATATAAAGCCAAAGTATGTTGACAGTTAACAAATTAATTTAATTACTACATACAGTCTTAATTATGTTTTCCCCTCTTTTTGCTCTTTAGTATCTTTCTTTTGTGTTTACTTTCATTTCTTTTCACAAAAGTTATAAATGATGTTTTTAATTATTCGGCAAACTTATCTTTTTATACTTAAACGTATCTTTTAAATCTTTGGTTATACGCTTATTCGTATATGTAAGTAAGTATAAGGACTTTTTTTCATAAACACGTGTGAACGCAAAACATTTATTTCTTTATGTCCATGTCTTTTGATCTGGCTCAATGTATGAATATTGTGCATCCATCATATATTCCCAGACATTTTTGCTTGGTTTTGAATTACACATTTTGTTTAACAGAGTTTAAGAAGTATCATTAGGATGATAGTTTTGAATGAAGTATTTTTAAGCAATTAGTTGTCGGTCAGAGAACTTCATTAATATGGCTTCTGATGGTAGGCGCTCATTTGTATTTGACATTTGTTTTTTTTTGTTTCAAACAGAATCTGCACAAGTTATTAATTCTTTGCAAAATGATTTATTAAAAAATATATAACTTAATTTTTTTTAAGGTCAATGCTGGGACTACAGCAAAAAAATATTAAATTTATTGCGTTATAACTTTTCTAATTAAAACTGGAATGCTAATTGTAAATTTACGAGTATTAAGAAATAATTACATTTTTTAGAAAATATATAAATCGACTTTAAAGTCGATTTAGTAATTTGCGAAATGTTACAACCCAGCAGTGTTGCCAGGACTTGAGAAAAAAAGAAGCTAAACTAGACTTTAAAAAAGCCAGAAAAGGCTAAATGTTCCAAAAAATAAAGCTAGAAAAAAGCTAATATATTGTTTTATTTAAAAACGCTTTTATTTATTTTTTTCACATTAGATTTTGGTATTTCTTAAAGATATTTTAGTGAATTTTTAAATATAACTTAAATAATTTTTATAGGTAACAAAGTTTGTTAAAAAATACTTATAATATTTTCGTAGAATGAAGTGCCGCAGGCGAAAATTTTTGTTAAATATTAATAATTTCGATTTTTTGTACGAACTAATACACAAAAATGCTTAAATTGATGATTCTGTAAAAATAAAATGAGTAAATTTTTAGCCTTTTTAAGGCTATTTTAAAATTAAAAAAAGCTAGAAAAAAGGCTAGAAGCTAAAACGAAAATTTTGAGGCTAAAAGCAAAATAAAAAGTCTAGATTTAGCCTTAAAAAGGCTAAACTGGCAACACTGCAACCCAGCAAAAAACGATGAAGTTCTTCCAAAAAAAGAACATTTTCACAATTTCAAAAGTGGAACAAAGTGTCTATTTTAAACTTTTATGGAAGTTCTTAATAATTACTTCACAAAAAGTGAAAATAAATGAATTTTTAGCGGGAAAAAATGGTAATAATTTCGAACAAAATTAATTTTACAAATTTTAAAGCATTTTTATTATTATTTAATAGGGCAGAACAGATTTTTTATTAAATAATTTTATAAACAAGAGAAGTGCTTCAAAAGCAGTGAACAAGAAGTAAAAAAGAATAACATCCTACCAATGACAACCATGGGTTAAAAAAGTACTTCTGCAGCTCTTTTTCACCACTAAGTACTTCCTGCCGTACTGAGCCCTATCCTGATTTCAACAGACATATACTTTATGGGATTATAGATGAATATTTGGATGATAGGTATAAAAGTAGCGATTTTAAGGAGTTCGATCGAAAAAAATTTAACTCCCGTTTTGCCTCATAATTTTTTTTTTCGAAAGCAATATTAAATTTGTTTTTTCTTTTTTCTTATTATTTTTAATGACAACCATTTTGAAATCTTGTGAGTTTGATCAAAATGAGTTACGAAAAAGATATAAATTATTAAAAAGTTTCCAAAAAATCCACATTAGTCCTACTGTTTCCAGTGTTATTAAACAGTATCAGGAGAAATTGACCATTGATAGGAAACTTGGTTCGGGAAGAAAAAAGGGTCCACATGATATTGGGAAGGCTAGAAAATTGAAAGCATATTGAAAAGAACTTCAAACATTTCTGGAAGAAAACATATAAAGCCCAAAAAGTTGAAAACATACACACAGAAAACAGATTCATTGTGGCAACCGAATTTTTAGCCAATCGAATTCGTTCGGTTCTGACTACTATCTTATAAATCGTTTGTAGGTACGGATTAGTTCGATTCTGAATACTAATAATTTGGTTACAAGTAAACAAATTATTGGTACTTGCAACTATAAACTCATCTGAAAAATTCGGTTCTTGATATGGAATCATTCGATTGGAAAAAGAAGTTTTAAAAATTTGTTTTTATTCTTACAATTTATTTACTTTTCAATAAAATATTAAAAAAATTGTATAATAAAAATGAATACAAACATTACCGGTGACTCTTTTCTTTAATCCAAAATATGTCCGGCTTCCCTTTTTGCACCAATACTAAGCTAAAAACGGAGTAAAGCCACAGCTTTTCTTCTTTCTTCATTATACAAATGACTTATTTTTTTAAAACTGATGGCAAGTTAGTCGTTGAAGACCCGATTAGAAGTAATAGTAAGTTCACCATTGTTGATATATGTATGTTCTGTTTGAAAACTAGTGTTAGAACACGTTCTTGTTATGCAAATACAATATAATATTTAACTTACTTGAGTTACTTGTTTTTTGCCTGCACCATCAAGCCTGTAGAAAAACATATAGTGCTACAACGGGAAAATATCAAAGGATCACTTAATGGATTAAATTTTTAAATGAAGTTTAGCCTACCGTCTCTTAATCCGGGTGTACATAGATTTTTTGCTTTCAATTTTTATATATCGACCATTCCAGGAAAGAACGCCCGAAAAAGTATATTTTTTTTTACTTGATGGCTTTCAATTTCGATTAAAATTTGTATACATAAACTCCATTAAGCCTTTTATCATTTTCAGTGTTCAGTTTTGTGAAATTGCAAAAACTTGCGATTTAATTTCGCTTTTTAATTTTCTTAAAAACCAAAAAAAATTCAAAAGTATGTAACTTTGAATAGCAATATCTCTGGGAAGACTTTGTGAATTTTAATGATTTAAACGGCCTTAAAATTTCGCATATGGCGGCTTTACGACGAACATTTTAAAAATAAGAAAGATTTTTTAAAAATGCATTTTAATGCAATTGCATTTTTCTCTAAATATGCTATTCAAATTTTTTAATTTTTTAACATAAATGAAAAGTTTGGAATCTTTACATTAAAATAAAAGTGTCAAATTTTTGGGACGCGAAAATCTTATATGCATAATCCAATTTTTATAAAAACATGTTTAAAATTTTTCATATAAAAATAAAATTTTTTCTTGTTTTTGGAATTTTTTGTAAAATTTGTATAAAAGTTAACAAAATATAAAAAGTATGCAATTTTAAATACTCATATCTCTTGAAGTTATTTATGGATTTCTGTAATTTAAAAAGTATTTAAAAGACCATTGTATATTTTTTGTGTAATTTAGTCAGCATTTCGAAAATCACCTCTTCGATCCATAATATTTTAAAAATATAAATGCAGTTTTTAGATGCATTTTTGTTAGTTGCGAATTTATTAAATTTTAATTTTTCGAAAGTATATTTAAAAATGTTTTGTATATAACTTAAAACAATAAATAGTCTGATATATGTATAAAGTTTTACTATTTTTAAGGATTTTTTTAAAAAATAACAAAATATATTTTTTTTTAACAAAATACGTAAAAATACTCAAAATACCAGGAAAATATAATTTTTATATGAAAAAATTTAAACTAGTTGAAGAATAGGAGAAATTATGCACAGTTCATGTGTGCGTCCTAAAAATTTGAGATTTTTATTCCATGCTTTCCAAATACGGAAAAAAATCAAAAAAAATTAATAGCATATATAAAGAAAAATGCATTTAAAAAATGCAATTGCATTAAAATGCATTTTTAAAAAGTATTTTTTATTCGTAAAATACTCATGTTTAAGCTGATATAATTACAATTCAAATGCTGTTTAAATAATAAATTTCCGTAAAGCGTTCCCAGAATTATTTGTATTTAAAGTTGTACTCTTTCGAGATTTTTTAGATTTTTTCGAAAGTGAAAAAGCTAAATAAAATCGCGAATTTTCTGAATTTAGCGAATCTGAAAACGGAAATATTTATAGACACCCATAGACCTTATACGTATGAAATTTTGTAAAAGTCGGAGGACACTTGGTATATTTTTGGGCGTTCTTTCATGGAATGGACGATATATTTTCAATTTTTTCTAGTTTTCATTTTTATTTTCTACAAATAATAATTTATTTTATTTTGTTACAATTGTCAAAAAATTTACTAATATTTTTCTCTTGTTCAGATTTCCGAATTTGTTTCTATAACTACAATCGAATATTGGAAGTTATTATGATTAAATTATTAACACATATATTAAATATCAATTGCTATATTTAAAAAACATTTTGAAAAGAAATAATTATATTAAAAACTAAAATTTTCATTGCAACCACCAATATTCTGCATTAAAGTGAAAATAAATGCCTTTACATTTACCGAATTTGAAAAAATTATTTGAAATATAGGCATATTGGTTATGAAAACCAATTTTACAATTCTAGGAATCTAAATACAATTATAGTTATGTATTTACTGATATAAACATTAAAATTCTTTCATGTTATGGATTTTATAGTAATTGCAGTAAATTTTTAGTTTATAATATTAAATTTTAATAACTCTAAACGTTTTCCAACTGATCTTTTTTCTGTGTGTATAAAGCCCAAAAAGTTCCAAAAATGAATGCTGCAAAAATTTAGAAACCAAGAATAGGGCACGGAAACTAAAATCAAATTTCATACAAAAATACTCATGTTATGTAAAAGACGACGAAACGTATGTGCTGGCAGAATTTTCGCAGCTTCTGTCTCAACATTTTTATGTTGCTAATGCTTGTTAAAGATATGTTTAGGATCCAAAAGCAGACAAAAATTCCTGGTATGACAAGCTTTATGCAGCTGCGGCAAAACAAGAAAGTCATTTGTTACAGTCGGCTTTATAAATATCGAAATATACATCAAAGAAGGTTTGCAAAAAAGGTTTCTTCCTTTCGTAAGAGAGCACAATGTGTCTACACATTTTTGGCCCGATTTGGCATCATGTCACTACGGTAAGAAAGTTCTGGTGTGGTACCAAAACCATAACATAGTTTTTGTACCAAGAGAGGTCGATTCTCAAAATTGTCCGGAGCTAAGACAAGTGGAAAGATATTGGGCTTTTGTGAAAAGTGAATTGAAGAGCACAAAAAAGGTGTCCCAAAATATTGAAGATTTTATGGACCAATTGTTCCAAAAAAGTGACTGAAACAACTATAAAATCTCTAATGGAAGGGTTACCATCATTTGAAAGAGAAAAAACACTAGTTTTACAAAACTATTACATTTAGTGCAAAAATTTGCATTTAAATATCTTAAAAGTAAAATAAAAATATACTCAATTTTTTTGCTCACAGCTTATTTTATGCAGACATTTTTCTTTGGATCTACTTTTGTATCTATTTCTAGAAATGCTCTGCGTACTATTTTTGATTTTATTTTGTTAGTTAATGCGTCAATTACAATGTAAATGTGAAATTGGTCCACGCACAGTGTTATAGAAAGAAGTGTTGGTTATAAACCATTTTAAAACGGTCACTCGCAGCGAAAAATAACTTAAATGGTTAAAATATATGCTTCTATGGTACAAGAAATCACTATGAGTTTTTTTTTTCATGAAAATCGGTTGGACAATAAAAGGCAGTGAAGTACCGAATAAACATTTTAACAATCGTGACTGCGATATATTTTAAGGAAAACAAAGGCCAACCTACGGATCTCAGCACTAAAACCGACATCTGGAGTTCAAGTTGACTTGGGAAAACAATGTTGCGTCAAAATTTTACCAAGGAATTTGTTTCCAAGGATTCAACTTTTGGAATTCGATTATTTTTTGTTAATTAGTTATAGTTCTATATATTAGGCTCAGATACTATATCCTTTTTGAAGCGAGTACCGAATACCGAGCTCAACCAATAAAACTTAAAAATAATAGGTGGCAGTTTCATGGTTTGGGCCTGTATGTCGGTTACTGGTGGTGGGAAGTTTGAACTAATTGGATCAGCAATGGACAGTAGTACATACCTTTAAATCCCAAAGGAAAATTTAACGATCCGAAGAATAAATTTGGTATTGTCTACAATTTGCTAATATGTAATGGCCCAAATTTAACGACACTCTCTAAACAGTCGCCAGACAACAATATTATTGAAAATTTGTGGTCCATATTGGAAATTTACATAATAAAATAGGTATTAGACCCTAAAAATTCAGTAGGAACACATTTCCCCTAATATTACACAAAAACTGGACGCACCGGTAACAAACCGCCTCTAATCTGTTGCATATAATTAAGACTAACAATCCAGATAATAAATATTGTAATTATCTGTCTTAATTTTCTATTTTTTGATATCATAAGTGGCTGCATAAAATAAGCTGTGAGATAAAAATATTGGATTTTTTTGTTTTCATATCTTTAAGTTACTTAAAGGTAATCTTTAACAATAAATAATGGTTCTCTGTTAAACTAGAAATCTTTCTTTTTCTAATGATACCACATTTTATTTTAAATTCCAGTCTGTTACTTTGTTATGGAGCTTTAAAAATAAACTTGTATACTGCATAATTTAAGCTGTGAGCCACTGTATGTTAAGATTTTTGCGAACGCACTCCTTATTAAAATTTAATATGTAAAAAACTACTATGTATTCTTCTCTATTCATAGACATTTAACGTTTCTTAATTTAAAGATGATCTTAGACCTTAAATTGCACAGTTTCAATAGGTTGCAAAGGATTTAAAGGAGTCTCTGAAGAATCACAACGTTTTAGTGTTATACAACAATTGCCGACAGCACCATCTAGCAAATTAATTACAATTCTCAAGAACTAATAATTGTTTTTGAAATATGAAGACTTATGTATATAGTAGACTCTATATGAGTATAATAGCAATAAGTTCATTTCTTTTTAAAAACCTACAACTTTTCACAATAAGGTCGAGTTAATAATTTAAGTTCATTACTAATAAAGAATTTGATATTTAATATATTAAATAATTTGGAATATAAAATTAAACCCGAGTTAATGTATTGATTTTATTTATAAATAAATGAAAATATGGCTATTAATCCTCCCACTTAAAATTGCTACAAAATAATGTTAACTAAACCAGCAAATATTCAGCTACCATGGAGACGAATTCAAGGAATCATAACAAAATAATACAAAATAAATATGACCCCCATAATAAATCCGAAAAGGATACAAGAAATAATAATAATAATAAAATAAATAAATAAATATTTTCAATTAATACCTTGAATAAATAAACATAAAAAACAATTTTTATCAACATACACACACTCGTAGTCGTACTTATCAAGGCAAAATGATTTACTATCGATAAATGTTCAATACATTTATACTGGCAATATTTGAACAACAACGACAACAAGTATTAAATATAAAGGACGAAGAACTAAATGAACTGAATTGATGCAAGGAAACACAAAGAAGAAAACCTAAAGAAGAGGAAGAATACATAAATAAAGTATGAGTGTGTATGAATGTAGCAAACATGCATACATACATACATATAAACATTTAAAAGCATAACAAGAATAGATGGATGAATGTCTAATACAAGTTGTTATTATACCTTGAAAAAGTAATACAATGTTTCATTTGTTTTTTCTTTATATATTCTCAATATTCACACACTTGTAGTTGTATACACATACAGTTATATATTGTATATTTACATACAAACATACAATATAACAACTTATCTTATTTCACCTTCACCCTCAGATAATACTTGTCGAAAACCAAAATTATACACTCACCTATATTGTAACATGTAACCACCACCCACATAAACTTTCTTTACATACATACATACATACATACATACATACATACATACATACATACATATATCCTATTTTTATGGAAAAGACTCGTATACATTCAATACTTTTGAAAATATAAAATGATACTAGAGTTCACCTCGACAACAACAATAACACCAATAAACGACCCACTTTAGGCAATTTCCTTATAAGAATAAAACAACAAATATAACACTAACTACAACACCATCATCATAAGTAACAGCAGCAACAGCAACAACAACAAGAGCACTTAAACCACAAAAAACCAAAAATCTACTAGAATATTACTTTTCATTACACCTTCATAAAAAAGATAAGAAGGGTGTATTTTCATTTTACCAAAAACGTTAAAGAAAGGAATAAATATTGAATTTTTTTTTTTTGGCAATTTTACCGTAAAGATTTTTTGTGTTATTTAAATATTTTTAGCAATATCAAAAACAAATAAATAAAATAGATTATTTAGGACAAGCGGATGTAATAAACAGCCAGGTTAAAATGTCTCTTTAAACACAAATAGCAGTGTTATACATAGAGGACTTAACAGGAAAAATTTAAATAACGTATAAAATATTAAAAATAAATATGTAAACGTGAATTTTGATTTTTATATTTTTTGTTTAATTATGACAAGACCAGACTAAATTAACAAAATAATATTGACTCAAAACCTTTTGACTTAATTTTTTCACACTTCATGCCTTGACCTATGAATTTCCTTTGTTCGATGAATTTTAACAAATATTTTTGGATTAGAAATCTAAACTTTGGCACTACGCTCGTTTCTATGAATCTTTTTTAAGGACCTATGCACTGGTAGTGTAAAAAAAAAGTAAACAGCAAGTATCCTTCAAAATAAAGTTATTTTATATTTAGATTAAATATATTATATAGAAAAGATTAGTGCACATTTGTTTGGCAACTAACTAAATATAGAATTCATAAGAAAAAAATATTTAAAAACAGCAGCACATTAAAAAATAATGCACTTTTTGTGAATAAATGTCGCTTTTTACGCGTCAAAAACAAGTAAACAGTTTTATAATTAAATGCAAAAAAAATGTATTTAATACTTTGTATGTTTTCCATTTGACTCTATTACATCCTTTGATATCCTAGGCAACGAGTCGACAAGTTTTTTGGCAAAATTCGGTGATATTTTGGGTTACCCTTTCTGTAATGCCAGCTAGAGATGATCACTGCAAATAATGTTTTTTTTTCTAATTTTTTGCCAATATGATCCAACAGATACCCGATTGGATTAAAGTCTGGGGACTTCAGAGTATTACAAATAGGTTTGGGAGTGTGATAAAGCAATCATTCCCTCACAATTTTGGAAAAATGCTTGAAATCTTTGTCATTTTGGAATAAGCAGTTGTGCAATAAGCTAAATTTTCGCACACTAGGATCCATATTATGTTTAAAACTATTTATATGATCTTCTATTTCATTGTTGATTTTATAAATATGAAATTACTGATTCCTGAAGACTCCATACGTCCTCAGACCATTACCGAGTCTCGATCATGTTCAACTATCTCAACCACACATGTGACATTGACGCCTTCATTCCATCTTTGCCGTATTTTTCGTGCTTTTTTGGCGCCGAATATTTAAATTTACTTTCGTCATTGAGTAAAACGGATTCTTGGAAGGTTTAACACTAATTTTTATACTTTTGGGTGAGATTCAAACATTTAGTTTGGCTGGCTTACGATATGTAGGGTTCTTACTAGGGTGATCGACTCGGTTTTCCAACCGGTTTTTTAACCGGGTTTTTCAAAATGTTCATTTTTCGAATGTCGAATAGACCGGTTTTTTTAAACACAAAAAACCGGTTTTAAAAATGGCTTTCATTTAAAAAAACATGTACCAAAATCTGATATTTGAATCGAAATTTATGATTTTTTTTTTAATTCATAAAGTGTTATTTGTAATGTCTTAAACATATTTTTAAATATATTCAAAGATTTTGTTTTACAAAAAGTTGCACATGCTGAATCTTTTTAAATAAAATTGATTCTGGCTTCTTCATATTAACCCATGGTTTTTTATGCTAAGTAGAAGCTAATTATCAGTTTTGATGATTATTTTCTTACAACATTTATACCCTACACCACCACAGGTTGGAAGGGTACTATGCGTTTGTGCTGATGTTTGTAAAAATATTGGTCTAAGACCCACCTTAGTTTATATCAATCGGCTTTAAGTCGATTTAACGATGTACGTTCGTCCGTCTGACTGTCTGTCCGTCCATGTAAACCGTGAAATCAAAATACAGGTCGTAATTTTGAGCATAAATTAGTGAAATTTTCTTATAGACCAAGGACGAACTGTGTTGAAATTGGTTGTGATCAGTCCATCATTTCACCAAGCCTCCATAAAAATATCCTCCTGGAAAAGGTGGTTTAACGATCATAAATCCCATAAATGTAGCAAGAATTTTTGCACATGTAAGTTCCATACAAGTTTAAATCTATGTGCGGAATTTCATGATGATCGGTCCATAATTAACCATAGTATTGGTCCGCACAGGTCTAGAAAAAAAAGACTCCTCCCTGAATTTTGATGCACATAATGGTGTAGATATTGTCGTTCTTAATGGGTGAATAGTTATTTCCAAAAATAATTATGTTTGATAAATTTTAACTTGAACAATAAAAGATTTATTAATTTTTCTTTAAGAAATGTAGTATTTTGATAGAAATATTAACTTCTACAAAAAAATTCAGAAAAAACCGGTTAACCGGTTTTTTCTGAATTTAAAAAAGTACAACCGGTTTTTTCAAAATACCAACTATTCGAACTATTCGAAAACCGGGTTCTCCAAAAAGTCGAATAATCGATCACCCTAATTCTTACGTGGTGTTCTTCTATGGAAGCCTTTTTTGTGTAGTGTTCCTAAAATGGTACTAGCCCTAAAATAATAAGCGGAAATTAACGTTACCTTTTCACCTTTTTTAAGGTACTAGAAGAAGGACTTTCTTTGACTTCGCAAACTATAGCTTTTTTCTTTGTGTCTGTAAATGATTTGACCATCTTGCCCGGGGAAAATTATCTGCAGTATGATGTTTGGTATATTTACATATTATTCCGCAATAATTCCTTGAAACAATTTTTGCCATTTCTCGCAAGGATTTTTCCTTTTTCATATAAATCTGATATTATTTTCGAGTTTGAATTCAAGTTTGTTTTTCTATTGTTAAACAATGACTTTTTTACTTCGTTTTAAAGCAAGAAACACATTTAAGATTATAAGATGGTCCTTCCCCGAAACCTAAACTAAAAAAAATATAAAATTATCTCCCATTTTAACATTTTACTGACCTTTTTATAAAAGAAAAGTTCAACTGTTTACTTTTTTTGACGCGTAAAAATTGGTATATTTTCTTAAAAATTCAATTATCGTTATTCCGATTTATTTTCGCAAATTCTTTTTAAGAGTTCAGTTCCTACCTAATTACCAAATAATTTTGGCATATCACTTTTTTTATATCATTATTTATCTACATCTTTCAAGGCTTTGTTTAAAAGGGAATCAACTGTTTACTTTTTTTTTTTTTTTACGCTGACAGTATGTTGAGGAGCCATGGGTGGCCGGCTTTTTAACCGCAAAATTATTATTTTTGTTTGCAATTCAAAATGTCGTTTGTAACGTAATGTAACAGCGTTAAATATTTTAATAATAATTTGGATAATATATTTCGATTAGTTTTTATACCCTACACTCAGAAAAACTATCCCAAAGACTCAGATTTAACGATGTCCGTCTGTCTGGCTGGTTGTCTGTCCATGTAAAGTACAGGGAGATCGGTCCACAATGAGGCATAGTTCCCATTTAAGGCCCACTTTCGAATATAAATTTAACTAGCAAAAATCTCACATAAATGTCAGCATATTGTGTCAATATTTGACACGAAAAAGTTTAATATAAGCTGAAATCATATTAACTAATTTCATAAGGATCGGTGCATAAATTGCCATTGATCCGATATTAGGTCCATTTCCTAAAATTTCGGAAATCTCTTAAGTGCACAAACGCATTGGTGTAGGGTATAAAATTGTCAAGCTTGACCGACTATATCTTTCTCGTTTATAATCTTGAATACATTATTTATTAAGAACTTGACTTTTTCAGCGAATCTGCCATTCTCGTAAATGTTTTTTAGATCCAAATTTTTCCTCAACCGCTAATAGTAAAAAAAAAACATTCAAAAATTGTTTTCTTAAATGTGTATTTGGATATGGTTGTTGCTTTCACTATAACTCGAGAACGGTATGCACGATTTATATAAATAATACACCAAAATGTTGTTAGTCGTTCTACAAACAAAATTTTATCCGCTCAATAGTTTAGGAGATATTTCGAAATAAGTGTCCGAAAAAAAATTTCATTCCAAATTTTGTTTTTAAAAATGGTGAAAATTTTGGTCCATAACTCCGAAATTCTTGAGCGAATAAAAAATATTGTTGCATCTTTTGATGTATCATTCATAAAAATCGTGTAAACGGTTTCAGATTCTTGTTTAACTCGTCAAAATCCACCTGTCCACCTATTTTTGTTTCTGCTCAATTGTATGTAACATGGGTATTTTTACTTAACATGTGAATAAAATCAAGATTTATTCATTAATTTTGAAAGATACATGCCTTATTTTATTCGCAGCATTACCTGCTTTAAGATAAAGATGATAAACTGAAACATTTTTGATGTTTTCATTTATTAAAAGAAATTTTAGCAACAAAAAAATCTAAATTTTGCATAAAAAGTTTTTTTGGACAATTATTTCAACATAACTTCGAAATTATTGAGCACATAAAAAAATGAAGTGTGGGAGATTTAAAGATACTTTTAGTCCGCATCACTTATGTCAATCGTACACACCGTTCTTGAGTTATGAGGAAATATACTAGAGTAATGGCCTTACTATGGGCAAAATATTAGACACGCCCATAAAAAAAAAATCCAGACCTGATGGAAAAAAATGAAAGCAGATTCGAGTTTAGCACATCAAAATACATCAAGTCCAACTATTCGTCTATGGTGTAGGATTTTTTTGTCGACCAGTGTTATTAAAGTCCTTATTTTTAATAATCAAATAAATAGTTAATCAAATAGTACAAAATTGCAAAAAAAAAGAGTTGGCTTACCCAGAAAAAAACTTCAGTACATCTTTCAAAGACTATTATCTTACCCGCTACCCATGTATTTATAAAATTTGTGTTCTTAATAGTTTTAACTTACCAATAGAAATTAAAATAATTTCCTAAAAAAATGTGAGTTTAGATTGGGGTTGAAACCGTGATGAGAAGACTACTTTACAATTTTCGAAATGTTAATACACCCTCAAAATCTGAAGTTATCCCCAGAAAGATAACTTTTTGATTGTATTTAAAAATTTATTAAAACATACCAAAACTATACAAAAATTTATTGCAAAATCTAAGATAATTCGACAAAAAAAAATTTAATTTTTGTAATTTGAAAAACTTGGATTTATGTAATAACAGGTGTACATTTTTCAAAAGGTAAAATATTTATCTTTCCTATTCTGTTTAAGGATATTTTGTCATATCGTTTTATGAATATAAATTTATAATGTTATGGGTTATTCCTATCAATAATGTGTATACATTATTAAATTCAGTTCATATTTTAATTAATTAATTTTAATTAAAGCCTTTTTGTTTGCTAACATAAGACTATGTGAAGTTAATTGTTATCTATAGTGTAAACTAAGCTGTGTGTTAGTATTTAGGCCTGTATATATGTATGTATATACAACGATAGCGTAAGATCACTTGACAATTTTTCAATTACAAAATTCAGAGATATACATCACCATGTAAAATGCAAGAAGGACCAACAGAAATTCAAGAAATATCGAAGCAGGAACAAATTACAAAATTAAAAAAATATACATAAACGAAATTATTTAAAGTAAAACTAAAAGATATTTGAACTTAGTTTTAATAAAACTAATAAAAAAAAGGACTCATTTAAAATGTTATTTAAGGTGATTTACAATTAAGATAACATACATAATCGTATATCGAAATGATTGCATATGTAAAAATTTCTATTAAAACTATACTAAACTTCAGAAAAGTACAAATTCCTTCATATTTACAGACACACATACACAAACATTCACACATAGGTACATAGAAACATATACATACATAAATAATTTGATGATACATTTTAGAAAATTTGTCATTTTATATGAAAAACTCTACATGCATATGAAATGCAGATAAACTTATATACTCTACAACTAAGTTTTCATCTACATTGTATTTATGTATGTATATACGTATATACTTATGTCCCTATATATCTATATTCCAGTCTGTCGGTTTGCATTTCTTTATCTCCATGAATATGAAAATGTTTTAATGAATGTATGTATGTATGTAGTGTTTTTACATATGTATTAGTGTTGGTGTATTTGTATGTAAATATAAATAGTTTTACTGCAACCATTTTAATATTTACAACATGTAGACATTTTTTATACGTATTTATATTCGTATTATAAACTGAATCTACGCCTGTCTGTTCGTCCGTCCGTACACAGAAAAAAGTAAAAAACGATTTTAATCACTAAAATAATTCATTTGATCAAAAACATGTTTAAATTTGCACCTCTCATCAAAATGATTATATGAATTACTACAATTGTAAAAAATTAGAAAAAAAAAACTTTTTTTCCAATTAAACAAATTTAAATTTGTAATTAAAAAATAATAAAAAAAAAATGCTAACTTTAAACAACGTGTTGATTGAATGAATCAATACGTTAATTGGAAAAAAATCAAGATATTAATCAAATCAATCAAGTAGGTGATTGTTTGAATTAAAATATTAATTAAAAAATGCATATATTACCATAATATAACTACAGAAGGTATAATCATTAAAAATTGTGTTCTCAATATTATTTACCCTGAAAAGTCAGTCACATATAAAATAAAACAAAATGTAAAAAATTCAAAACAAAACATCAAAAATAAAAAAAATTTCTTCAAACTAAAAATAAAATTGTATGTGAATAAATTTTATACAAATATGTACATTTTATTTAAAAGCAAATATGCAGTAATTTATTGAGTAAAATTTACAAAAGTGGAATTCTGCTGTTGATATTTGCAAGAATTATTTGAAATCTGCAAGAAATATTTGAAAATTCAAGTGCAAACAAAAGTATTTAACATTTCTTTTAGTTGTAATTTTTATTTTTTTGTTTTTCTTTTTTTCAATTTTCTGACTTTTTAAGAATTACGAATGACAACTCTCCCAAATGATTCTACCTTCTGTTCTTATATCATGTATATTACTAAATTTTTTTCTATTTCTTTTATTTTGGTTGTTTTATACATATTTTCTTTTTCATTTCTTGAAATTTTAATGACATTTTACATTTTTTTAAAATTAATTGTTTAATGTTTTTATTTTTTTTTATTTTTTGAGATTTTTCTTTTCCACCCTTGAACTGATTGTGTTTCGATTTCTACATCTTTATCGGTCTTGATTCTCTAGTATCATTGGTATTAATTTTTGCATAGAGTCCTTTATATTATTTAGGATATATTCTTCTAAATATGAGCTATTCTTGTTTAATATGTTCGCCAGTTAATCCAAAAAGGGAAAGTTGATGGGTTCAAAAATTTGTTATGTGTTTTTGGGATCAGTACGACATATATTAACAATTTTTGATGCAAGAAGAGTTCTTCGCGACATGTAATTGAAGACAGAACATTAAATGTTGATGTCCAATTTAAAAAAATTTTCAAACGTTTGTACTTACTGGACAGCATTTTATTAACTTTAATATCAGAATCAGTAGCTTTAGAACTTCCAACCTGCCAAGTTTGTGAACATCTACCAGATACCAATTGTAATCGTATTGCCAGAACCTACTAAAACATTGAATGACTTTACAATAAATGTGTATAACATGAAGTTATTTTTTGTTTTTTTTTACTGCCAATATAAAATCGTACTAGGATCGAGTTCCTTTATGTCCCTGGAGAACACAATCACCAAAATATAAACAGAAAATATAAATTTGTTGACACATAAATTATAAATATTTTTTCAATGTTTTCTTTCTTTTTTATATGTATACCCATTTTGTTTTAAATTACTGAAAAAAATTTCAACTTTTCTTCTTTGTAGAAAATTTTAAAATCAATTGCTATTAAATTATTAAATAAATTAAACTTTAAATTAAATATTAATACAAAACCAAACAATAGTGTTAATTGAAAAAAACAATGCAATAATTTTTTCTGTGTATATTTGTCTGCTTGAGTTTGTAGTTGAATGTGAATTTTATAACATAAATATCCTTTTACACTCTAACATTCTAATACACAAACAAAATTCTAAATACTGATATTATAGTTGTTGCATTGATTGTTCTAACTAAATATAGATGTATGGGTATGGGTGTATGCATTTCTGTGTGTATTATTTATCTCTAGAGTGTTGGCAAATAAATTTCTCACACAAAAGTTACACTCGGCAAAAGATAGATCTGAAATATCAACAATTTAAGAGGACTTGGCTTGTGCAACACATTCATGCTGAACTACATTCAAATTTATTATAATTTTTTTTTTTTTTTTTTAAGAAATGGTAGGAGGAAAGTAAAATAAACTCTCTCATTTGTTTGTGCATATATATATTTGCTCCAACACTGCCACTTTATTATAAGTGAGAGTGCTTACGTAACTACTTGTGTATGTATGTAAACATTTTGTCAATTTGTTTTTATGAATGCGGGTAAAATATTGGTTTTAATGTTGAAACAACATAAATGTGGTTTTAAAATGTTCCAATAACTTGCAAATAAATGATCACCATGTTGCCATAAATTGACATTTGATGAAGATTTTTTATGTATTATAAATATATTCAAGGCTAGATTATTTATAGTACCAATACACAAACAAATTTATATGTAATTTATTCAGTCATAAAATACCTAAATATAAGAATTATATTCAATATTGTATGTAAAGATACTTATTTACATTAGGTGGCTCCAGTGACAAAATGTGTCCAATGATCCTTTTTATTTGAATGTCTGCTGTATTTTAAGATATTATTTCTCAAAATTTGTGTTCTCTTGTTATACTTTCGCAAATTGGATTGAAAGATAAAAAGAGAATATATATTTTATTTCTATACTTTTTTTATAAAGGGTGATCCAATTAAGAGGTTCCTACGGCATCGAATCGATTGATCAAGATCTTTACCTTCCCTCGTCGCTAAAGCCGTAATATTCTCCGCGCTACTATCTGGTCTATCCGACAGCGTATCATACAATGTAACCTCCAAATAATTTCAACGTTTTATATACACACATTTTCATGAATATGCGGTTTCGTCTGTTTTCTTTTGCTATCTAAAACTTAATACTTAGTCTCTTTTATTTTTTCGCAATATTAGTATAAATATATGATTCCATAGTCTATCTGTTGGTGTATAAAACTTTATTATTTTTATTTTTTTTACAATATAATGCAAAAGTTTTAATTAACGCACGTTGGGGTAAAATGTGTCAAAAATTAATTTAATTTTGAAATAAAAATGTTCATAATAAAGTTGGCTACCGAGTAAAAATAGACAAAATTATGTATCAATAGCAACTAAAATCATCAAGCAACATTGTGTTGGTTTCTTGTATAGGGCTGTCAAAGGTATTAATTTTTTATAACCTACACCATCATAGGTGGTGTCCTCCCGGAAAAAAGTTTAACGATCATAAATTCCTTAAATATTGCAATATTTTAATGAAATTTGGCACATATAAGTTTCATATAAGTCTAAATAAATGTGCCGATTTTCATAATTAACCATAGTTCCCATATAAACTCCTTTTCAGAAAATCACTTTAAAGGGCATAAATCTCATTAAAATGTTAGTATCAAGTCAATATTCGACACAAATAAGTTTTATATTAACTTAAATGATAGAGCCAAATTTTACAAAGATCGGTCCATAATTAACCATAGCTCCCATATAAGACCCTCTTTCGGGAATCACCCAAAAGTGAATAAATCCATATAAATGTCAGCATCTACGTAATATTCTGTATTCGTAGGTTTTATTTTACACTTATGAGTATCGGTCCACATTTGGCTCCAAGTCTAATAAAAGACCCCTCCCCGCATTATAATGTACATAATAGTTTAGGGTATCATATGGTCGGGCTAGACCGACTATATCTTTTTCTCTCGTTTTTTTTTACATTTTGAAAAAAAAAAAATAATAATAAAAATATAAAATTAAATTTTTATCAACTTTCGGTGTATATTTTAATAAAAAGATACTAAATTAAAAATTAAAATATAAACATCAACTTCAGATATTTAAGTATTCTTTTCTTCAAGAATTTATAAATTATATTTTCTCCAAATATTTTTGCAATTTTTTTTTTTTTGAAAATTTTCCTAAAAAATGGAATACAATTTAAAATGTTACAGGATATTTATTCTTAAAATTTTCCGAAAAATAGTATATATTATCAAGTTTTCGAAAATAACTACAGTAGCTCTCATGTAAAAAACAGCTTAAGTGCAGACTTTGATTAGACAGTGGCATGATCGAACATTTTTGGAAATAAAACTGTAACTTCTAATTGGCTGGTTGGACTTACATTCTCAAAAAAACTAAAAAATATTTTTTTTAAATTACTAATAAACCGAAAAATAAAACGCGATCATTAAAGTGTTGATATACCCTTTTCCTGAATTAAGGATATTTTTTAATTAATAATAAATAAAAAAAAAGGTCTTCATTAAAATATTGTTATCACCTTTTCCTAAGTTAAGAACCATTTTCGACCCTTTTTACCACATTGTGAAACGTCTAAATAAAAAAAAAAAAAAACAAAAGAACATCATTGGCAAAATTGTCCATGTATTTTAACTTATGTTTTCTTTTTCTCTTTTTCTCAAATATGTGAAAGACATATTCTGTTTCTTTTTTTCTTTAACCCAGCACGCAAGAACGAATATTTCGAGTAAAGGTATCTTAAAATATACAGTGGGGCATAATCATAAAATTTTTGAAATAAAGATGGAACTATGGGTGCTCAGGTAGGGAACGTCTGACATAAAAAATGTTTAATCTCTAACCAAATTTTTGTTTCCTGCCAAATTTTAAAGACTTTTGCATCTTCTTAAAGCTTTTGATATGACATGCTAGCATATGCTATTAGAATCAAAATAAATATGATTAAATAGACTATATCAATACGAAACTCAAATCACTTTAAAACTTTCCTAATTTGTAGGACTTAAATTATATAGTAGATTTCAAATAGTATCAAGGATTATAAACTTCCGTGCTTTCATATTCTTTATCATTTTACATTAGTAGATCATATTTTCTTTGGAAATGAAGCTAATGTTTCCCTTTTACAATTTTTTCTGCTCAATAAAAAATAAACCCAAATTAATAAGCCATTGACCTTTACAAGGTAATTAAAATTAATTTAAATTTCAAATGAAATTGTATTTTAAATGATGTGGGATTTTAAGGACAAACTTATATTACCCTCCCCTTCTTAAATGATGCCTTGAGTGTAAATGCGTTTGTGTTTGGGTTAAGTGAAAAATGTGTTTGATTAATAAAGGTTTACTTTTCTGTTTCAAAAACACCAAGAAAAACACCCTAGTTATCAGTCCATATTGATTTTATTCGTTTATTGTACCAATTTACAAATAAAATTTTTAAGGGTTGATTAACATCAATACAGGATAATGATACTGATGATGATGACGATGAT